>VZRI01002315.1:457181-469846 GCA_013397515.1 Upupa epops | reverse complement strand
GGAGCAATGAGGCTGGGGAAGGGACTGGAGGGAAAGGCTGATGAAGAGAGGCTGAGGGAGCTGGGGGTGTTTAACCTGGAGAAGAGGAGACTCAGGGGGGACTTTATCCCCCTCTAGAACTACCTGAAGGGAAGTTGTAGACAGCTGGGTGTCAGGCTCTTCTCCCAGGCAACTACTGACAGGATGAGAGGGCAGGGCCTGAAGCTGCCAGGGGAGGGTTAGGTTGGCTGTTAGGAAGCCCTTCCTCACAGCAAGGGTGATCAGACACTGGAATGGCCAGTCCAGGGAGGTGGTGGAGTCCCCATCCCTGGAGACGTTTAAGAAAAGACTGAGCATGGCTTGTAAGTGCCCTGGTCTGGCTGATGCGGTGATGTCAGGTCCTGGGCTGGGCTGGATGAGCTCTGAGGTCTTTTCCAGCCTCAGTAATTCCATGGTTCTCAGTTTGCAGCAGGGCAGTTTTTACCACTCTCTCCTGCTAGCAGCACTTTCATGTGTGAAATAGCACTGGTGCAGCAGAGCTTTGGGCTGTTTCTTGCCAGAGCAGACTGAAAAGCTGGCCTGCCTGAGAGCTTGGCCAGGCTGGCTCTGTGCCTCTGAGAAAGCCTGTGCGTTAGCTTTTTGTCTGGAGAGAGCACAGGTTTCCCTCACAACCATCGTAATTTTTCCTAACGTTGATCTGATGGCTCCCTCTAGAGAGAGGAACGCAAATACTGACCTGCCTCCCAACCTGCTGGTCTGGCCCTTGGCCACTTCTAGTCACAAAAGGGTTTTCCTGGGTCTCGTTGCCTTCCCAGTGCTGCTTCGCTGTCACGGTCCAGGTCAGCGCTGCTGAGATTTCTGCACGAATACAGCTTTCAAGTCATCTGATTTCAAGTCATCTGATTCTTAGCAGGAGTCAGCAATGTGCTCAGGTGGCCAAGACGGCTAATGGCATCATGGCCTGTATCAGGAATGGTGTGGCCAGCAGGGAGAGGGAGGTTCTCCTCCCCCTGTGTTCGGCACTGGTTGCACCACAGCTGGAGTACTGTGTTCAGTTCTGGGCCCCTCAGTTTAGGAAGGATGTCAAGGTGCTGAAACGAGTCCAGAGAAGAGCAACTAGAATGGTAAAGGGCCTGGAAGGTAAGCTCTACGAGGAGAGCTGGCTCTGTTTAGCCTGCAGAAGAGGAGGCTCTAACAGGATGAGTTTTCACAAGGCTAAGTGTCGGGTTCTGCATTTCGGTTATAACAATCCCAGCTGTCGAGGGTGTAATGAGGTCGTTCCAGGGCATAGNGTCTCTGGAGGTGTTCAAGGTTAGGCTGGGTGAAGTGCTGAGTGGCATGAGCTAGATGGCAGATGTTAGGGTTACTTGGTTGGTTTTAGGTTGGACTGGGTGATCTTTAAGGTCTTTTCCAGCCTCATCATTACTGTGAGACTGTGATTTGATTTCAGAATTGTCTCCTGGGATCAGGCACCTGGCCTGCCCCGATGCCCCCAAGGACTGCATCTTCCAACAAAGCAAGAGCAGTAAAGGCTGATGGACAGACAGGTCACTCAGCTGAGCTAGGAGAGAGGTGAAGCTTCCTGCTGCCAGGGTGGTAACAGCTATTTTTTAAGGCAGTGAGTAGATGCTGAGCAGCCCTTCTTTGCGAAAGTGTTTTAAGAAGAGGCACTGTATTTTTGCAAGGAGTGTGAGAGAGCAGCACTCACACGGGGTGTGGAAGGAGTGCTCGGTCAGGAGGCATTTATAGATTAAGATTTCCTTTTCAGTCTTTGTGGCAGCAGGGCCTTTTGCAGTGGGACAAGTGCTCATAGTTTAAGACTGATGGAGGAGGGCAGATTTAGACCGGACATAAGGAAGCAGTTTTTCACAAGGAGAGTGGTGAAACAGCGGAACACGTTGTCCCAAGAGGTGGTAGAAGCCCCATCCTTTGAGGCATTCAAGGTCAGGTTGGATCAGGCTCAGGGCATCCTGATGTAGTTGGAGATGTCTGTGCTCCCAGCAGGATAGTTAGACGAAATGATCTGTAGAAGTCCCTTCCAACCCAAAACATTCTGTGATTAAACTGGTTTATAGTTTCCCTTCTCAGCTTGGAGGCAACGACCATCAAACTGTTCTCTGAAAGGATAATGCCTTGTTCACTCTGCACTCACCGAGTTAAACATTGGCTCATCAAAACCCGTGCTGCTCCTGCTGCTGTGGCTTAAACAAAATGCTCTGCCATTCCAAAACTACCACGAGTGATTGCACTGCCAGCTGTGTCTGGCCCGGGGCTGTGCCCTACCAAACGCAGACTCAACCGGAGAATGCTAGGGGTTGGAAAGGACCTCAGATCATCTAGTCCAACCTCCCCTGCCCTGCCAGAGCAGGGTCAACCAGAGTAGGTAGCACATCGGGTAGATCAGGTAGGGCATGTTCAGCATGCCACCTGCATCTTCGTTCACGGGGAGAGAACCGCTGCTTGCACCATGTTGCCAGTGAGGGGAGTAGCACGAGCATCAACACAGGGCAGCACAAAAGGCAGTGGGAGTGGAAGTTGCAGTTTGCTCCAGAAGTGAGAGCATCCTGTTAGTCAAAGGCAGACAGCAAGCAGCAGTTCAGATCTCCATCAGCTCCAGGTTTGGGTTTTTTCACAAAGCACAGCCATGGCCCAGAAACAGAAGAGGAAGCACAGTTTACAGAACTGTCTGATACCTGTGACACTGACCTCAAATTTTCACCTGGAAGAAAAGTTCCAGTAGCCCCGTGCTAGACTGTTGGTGTCTTCGAGAGGGGGAAAGGGCTCTACATGTGGTCTGTGGTGCTGCGTTCCTCTGTGCAAAGCCCCTGAAAGCAAAACTCCTCCCCATGAGGAGCCACCACAAAATGTGAGAGCCTTCCGAATGTGAATGCCTGAACAGCTGAGGTCAGAATCGCATGAGTCCAAAAGCTGCTACAAGAAGTGTTGGGCTATGCATGGAAAGAGAAGGACAGTAAGGACAGCTGCTGGGCTTGTTCAGCTCCTCTAAACCAGGTGAACGCTGAAGCCCTCACGATCTGTCGCTAGATGCTGCTTCTCCTATTGCTCCTAAAATTTTCTCAGTGACACTGAATGTGTTGCTCACGTGCAGCCGCTGCGGGTTGTTCTCACCTGTGTTACTGTGAAGCATCTTGCTGGCTTTGGAGCCACGAGCACCTTGGTTCTTGTGGAAGTGGGTGCCCAGTGAGCAGTGGTGTCCCCCAGGGATCAGTGCTGGGCCCAGTTCTATTCAGCATCTTTACTGGTGACCTGGGTGAGGAGATTGGATCTCCCCTTAGTAAATGCACAGATGGCACCAAGGTGGGGGGGGGGGAAGTGTTGATGTGCTGGAGGGGAGGAGGGTGCTGCAGAGAGAGCTGGACAGGCTGGGTCAGTGGGCAGAGGCCAACAGGATGAGGTTGAACAGGGCCAAGAGCAGGGTCCTACACCTTGGCCACAATAACCCCCAGCAGAGCTACAGACTGGGGGCTGAGTGGCTGGAGAGCAGCCTGGCAGAGAGGGACCTGGCAGTACTGGCTNAGGGCAAGTCTGATGAGGAGAGGCTGAGGGAGCTGGGGGTGTTTAGCCTGGAGGAAGCTCCCTCCAAAGGGAGTTTGTAGTCACATGGGGGTTGGGCTCTTCTCCCAGGCAACCGGTGACAGGATGAGAGGGCAGGGCCTCAAGCTGCACCAGTGCAAAGTCAGGTTGGAGGTTTGGAAGCCCTTCCTCTCAGAAATGGTGATCAGACCCTGGACTGGACTGCCCAGGGAGATGGTGGAATCCCCATCCCTGGAGGCATTTAAGGACAGACTGGACATGGCCATCAGTGCCCTGGTCTGGCTGACGTGGGGATGTTAGGTCATGGGCTGGGCTGATTGAGCTCAGAGTTTTTTTTCCAGCCTCAACAACTCTGCAATTCTGTGAAACAAAGCAGCAGCAGGACCACACCACCAAAACATGACAGACTCTGGATTTGGTTCCTTACTGTTGTCTTGTGGTTTAATTCCTTTTAAATCACAAGTGCTCCTAAACCCCAGGATCTGGCTCTTTTACACTGTGACCAAGCTTCGATTAAGCAGTTTTTCTAACGATTCCTCAGCACAGAAGCTGGACGCCACCACGTTTTTCTGCATAAACACTGTGCTTTTGGTTGTTTCATGTCATTTCGATACCAGTGGTCACACTTCTCTTCTGCACTGCAGCCCTGAGAAGCAACTTGACTGCAGCACTCTGGTATGCTAATGTTCTTCTTAGCCTTGCCGCTACCGGACTGAGAAGTGCAGCTGCTCTTGGGGCTTCCAGTCGCACTCCCGCTTGCAGGAACCGTATCTGACAGTCTGAACTACAGAAAATGTTATTACCAGACCTCTAGGAACTAAACGTCTCTGCAAGCCTTGCTGTTGTTTTCTTTCACTGTAGCAGTTCCTAAAGCGAAGCAGAAGTTTGACTGCTGATCCAGGAAGCGCTGTGCCAGCCTCACTGCTGTCTGATACTTGTTGTTGGAGAGCGTATTGCAGGGCCTCTCCGACAGCAAAGCCTTTCTTTCCAGGGAGTCTGACTGAAGGCGCTTTCTAAAGTGATAATTAATAGGATGCCTTCGAACCATCACTACTTGCCGTCAGCCACTAGGGTATCTTTTGGGGAACCTGTGTAGAACAGACAGAATGGGTTCTCTGTCCATCATGGCCTTTCAGCTGCCCCTCCACACTGCAGAGAGCTCAAGAACCACTGTGCTGTGTTAGTGACAAGGTCATTTGTCATCGAATCATAGAATGGTTTGGGTTGGAAGGGCCCTTCAAGATCACCTAGTTCCACCCCCCCAGTCATGGGCAGGGACACCTTTCACTAGAGCAGTTTGCTCAGAGCCCCATCCAGCCTGGTCTTGTCCTGCCGTGGATGTCATGTGCAGACCCGTGCTTGGGTTCCAAAAGCAGTCCCTTACCAAACACAGGTCAGGAGTATCTGTGATACCACTTCTGTTAGCAATATTCCTGACTTTAGAGTGAATCTGAAATATTTCAGACAACCGAATCCCACATGAATGTCTTGGTGTGGGCTGACTGTCTTCACCATCAGCAGAAAGCTGTGGGTATGCAGGTGCTGCTCCTTAAAGTAGATCAATCACTGTGAAAAGTCCCATCTTCTCTCTGCTGATTCACAGCGAGTAATTCAGATGGCCACAGGCCAGGTAAGACCCATCCCCGTGTCTGGAAATAAACAGTTCCAGGCAAAATACAAGCCCCTTATCAGGAGGTGAACGTGCCTAAAACCTGTGCCCTCCAGTGTTCCCTCTGAATCCACACCTGACGATAAAGCAGCTCCTTCTGATTCTGCCCAGCAGCTGCAGGCTCATACAGCTTAGCAAGTGATTTCTTTTCACATCGCACAGTCACACAGCCGTTTCTCTGCTGCAGCCAGCGATATCCGAGTGTACTAAGTGTTGAAACCTCCTCCTTCATGATGTCTTGACAGAAGCCCAGTGATATTCAGCCCTGGCTCCATAAAGGAATGTGGACAGCGTGTGGCAGCATTCCTAGATTCTCCCTGTGTGAAGATGAGGAAGCAGATCACTTCTCCACCAGCCCCGATCTATAGAAACTGGAGCTGTGAGGAATCCTTCTGCTTAAACCAAGTGGGTGAGCAGGAGAGACTTCCTGCATCCCCAGCTAGAGTTTTGAGCTGAGTCACCCTCACACGGTGAAGGAAGTCACCAACCCGTCAAGCACAGTGGCTAAACATCACCGAAAGCATTTACTGCTGCTTTGCTCAGGTCCCTCTGCGAGGGGCTACCAAAGCCACGTGGCTCTGCATTTCTCTGTGCCAAGTGAGTGACGTGACGGTGGGTGACCTCGCAGAGCCGTGGGGTTTTACTTTAATGCCTCCCAATTTTCATTCCAATTCAAAGAGCATAACCCTACTGCGCTTCAGACAGCAGCTGCCTGTTTGTTCTGGGAGAGACTCTTGGCAGCATTAGAAGTATGTTGCGGGCACCGCTCTCCCCCCTGGTGAGAACACCTGAACCCCAGTTAGTTTTAACTGGCCTATGGCATCCTACTTCCTCTCCACAGCAGGGGCACTGCCGTTCTGTTTCTGTGTAATTAGAAGCTTTGTGGTTATTCCATGACAGCAGCAACATTAAGTTCTCAGAGAAGCAGATTTAAACTTCTGGGAAAGCTCTTCCAGCACCTCCATTAGCTTCTCCTCATCCTCCGGTGGGCTGCGGGTGCTTGCCAGGGGTAAGTGCGTAGGGACTGGCTGCCTGTCTGCAAGAGAAAAAATAACCCCTCATATCTTTACGGCTTTGAACCCTTTTAAAATGACATCTTCTATCTCACAAGAGAGTTTTCTGCCCAAACTCATCTCGTGGCCCTTGAAGCCGTAATGGTTGTTAGTCAAGCCTGTCTTCCAAACCACACATCAAACTCACTTTGCTCTACTCTGGAACTAGAGTGATTATCCCTCGAAGCAACTGGGGAGCATCACTTCCCTGGGACAGCATGGATAAGGGGAGGGTGAGGGTCATGCTGGCTCCCTGCTACTGCTGGAGACAAAGACCAGTAACTCAAGGTGGTTTCTGGAGGCAGAAGTTGCTTTTGCAGTATGAGACAAGGTTTTTCCTTGCCTCCTGGAGAACATGTCTAGTGCCACGCAAATTCCAGTCTGTAACTTCACAGTTGGAGATCCTTTCAATAGTACAACCCTTACTTTAAGATACCAGGTGCTGTGCATCCCACAGAGAGTCCTCTGACTGGTTTGTTCTTTTGGGGGCTTTGTTTCCCACATCTCATACTCCTTACACGCTCATTTTAAGAGGTTTTTTCCCTCCCCAAACCCACGGTGAGCCTGCCAGGCTGACGAAGGCGCCCTCTGACGGCTGTGATGCAACCCCAGGACACTGGTGCAGCCCGGTTAATCTCACTTAAAAAGCCCAACTTGTGCCAGCCGTGACGAGAAGAACAAGCTTTTGCAACACTAGGCAGCAGACTGCTCTGCAGATCCAGCAGAGGCTGCCGCAGGGTTTCCCAGGGGAGCAGATGTTTGCTCCCTTAAGAGCAAGTGTTGCAAAGTGGCTGCACACATGACCTCTGCTCACGGAACGAGACGAGAGGAACAGGCGCAGGAACATTCCCTTCTCCATCACGGGATATGAACTGCTTCCTGCCCAAGCGCAGCGCTTCCAGCAGCCTGTGCTAAAACTTGGGAACCACGCGTGAAAGCTAAGTGCAGCATCATGGAGAAGATGCTTCTGGTCCTTGGAAAGCAGCTCGCTGCCAAACGTGTCTGAATTCATTTTGGCAGGACAAGTCATGCTCTCGCTCTCCTGCTTTGCTGGCTTTGATGTGCATGCGAAGGAAACAAAACAAAAGATGATGGTGAAAACAGGGACGATGTCACTGATTCAGGGAATGGCTGTCTAGCCAGAAAAGCAAGAGCTGATCAAGTGCCTCCACACAGCAAGGCTTTTACTGAGAGGGCCTGAACAGGACCCATGCGAAGTCGTGACTTCCAAAGGGCAGTAGAGACAGCAATAACTGACTTTGTCACTACCTGATAAGCATGGGACACAGACCACGGGACTTGTCTTGCAGCCTCAAGAGCAGTCACGCCAAGACCTGAGCAATCAAGAGTCCACAGCTGTAGTTCAAGAGCCAAGGCGTGTTCCCGGCTTACTAAACCCGGAGTCAACAAGAGGCCAAAGGCAAGAGTGTGGTGGGATTATGATCCAGCCGACAGGAACGTAAAAAAGGCAAAGCCTGGTCTGACAAAGAAGACTGAACAGCTGGGACAGGGGGTTTCTGTATGCACCACGTGGTGACATTAAGGGGGTCTGGCTCAACATGTGTCGACAAAGCTGCTGTGACTCCCTGCGAGGGGACAGAAGGGACAGTCACCCCAGCTCCGCATTTCCTGTGTGCTCTGCCTAGCAGTTCAGTGAATCAGGACTTGAGTGCCACATCCTACAGAAGCACTGGGTTTCTGCAAGTGATTACCCTGAGCTTTACCCTCCTTCTGGACTTGCATCTCTAACAGGACATCTGTGCTTCCAGCCGCTCCTCCTGACACGTCTGTCACGTCTGCCTGAGAGAAAAGAAAGGCTCTGCTCCACTTTTGCACTCCCTATGCTTACAGTGCCCAAAGTACCACTGTACCCAGCATTAGAGAAAGGGGGAACTGGCAGTTTTAAGTAGCATGGAACGGCTGGAAGAAGAGCCTGTAAGAACAACACCAGGCCCTTGTGCTGTGGGAAAAGGATGTTATGTTCCAACCATAATAAAAGACATTGTTTGAGTGCTGTGACTCACCCTCCCGCAGCACAGTCCTGCATACAGCGAACTGAACTGCATTACAAACCCTCCAGCCCTCCCTAAATAAACACTTTGAAGCCTCTATCATCTACTTCAGGCACCAGAGGCAGGGACATAACAACAGCAGGCGTTTTCTGATTGCACAATGCCCACTTGAACCTTCACTCTCGAAATGACTTAGAGAGATTGGTTATCTCTTGACTGGAGGCTTCACCCCCTTCCAGTCCAGGAAGCTCAGGGGTCTCCACTGCTGTGCAGTGTAAAACACAGCCACCTCACCTTGGAAGAACAAGCCGCTCGGTAACTTGGTTGCTTCAGAGGACACTGCCAGCCACAGGACGGTATCAGCGCCCTGGGCCTCTGTGCGCAGCATGTTCTTCATCCTCCGGTGGAAATCTGGCATTGACGATCTCACAGCTAGGAAGAGTAACAAAGGGGGGGCGGTCAGCCATGCGAGGCTGCTTTGATTCATAAACCAGAGCAGCTTCAAAATGCTATGTGAGTGCAGGGGTAAGAGCAGGCGTTTACAGGAGAGAGCAAGTGCTCCCCCTTAGCTAGGAGTACGGTGACTTCTGGTGGAATGGCACTGAACTTGGGCCACCTGATCCACCAGTTGGTTGGCTGGGTCACATTACAGGGGCAAAGCTAGCAGGAGCCAAGAACAGGATCAGCCAAGACCACTCAGCCAGCTCCACTCTAAACCACAAAGAAGGAAGACACGGGGGAAACCGAAGCCCCAACCCCTGGTTTTCTAACAGGACTTTGAGCTGTTACTTTCTCAGCCGTTTCAGGAAACCACAGCACCGTGTTTAAAAAGGGTACGGTGAGCAGCACTGAAACCAGGGACACAACTCTTGTCCAACCCCTGGTTTCTTTGTCTTCTGGCCAATGGGTGATGACTGCAGCTGTTTATTTTGGGGGCTGGAGAATCCTTGCCCTTGAAGGCATGATAACTGTATGGTTCACTGACTGTGAAACCCACCAAGGGTGTTCAAAACCCAATGTATTTTAAAGAAAGAAAACCTGAGACATTTAGTTGCAAAGGGCAGCTTTCAAGGGTGAAGCAGACGGGGTAAAAATGCTTCTGGCATCATAAGCAAACTCGGGAAACTGTGTCCAGTAGAACTAGGGATCGGATTTGGGACCCACATGCCAAGCCAGGGTGTTAGGGGTGGTAACTTACTGTGGAATGCAACACTCACACTGGAAAACTGAGGCTGGCCTGCTTGCTGAGACACAGCCACTGAACAACAGCTGCAGCTCAGACTAAGGGCTGTCTGGCCAAACATGCTGATTCTTGACAGCAGTACGTGTTCAGAGGAAGGCTGGAGGAACAGGACTCGCACAGCGGCCTGTGCCCAGCTTTCTGGCTACAACCATCCACTGCCAGCAGACACTGTGCAGAAGAGAGCTACCACTGGGGTACAAACTGCTTCAAGCAGCACTGGGGAGCCAAGAAAACACCGCACTCACTGCAGAAATCTACCAGCAATTTTAATTTCTCTGTATTTTTAGACTAATCCTGAAAAGACCAAACAATCAAGTCAGCGGTACCTGGAGTGTCTGCCCAGCCAGGGTGCATGACCGAGAAATGGATGTTTCTGTGAGCTTCTGCCCATCGCTCTGTCAGGACAACTTGCTGTCTCTAGGGTAGAATACAAAGAGCCAGACTAGCATCACGTTCAACAGTCTGCCCACCAGCTTAGTTTCCAGGGAGCCAGAAGGCACATGTACAGTGGTGCCGCTGCTTTCACTGACCGGTCTACAGGCTGCAGACTAAGCAGGCAGAAGCTGCAAACCCTTGAGACATGTAAAATCAAAAGTCTAGCCATGGTCTCCCTGGGAGGTGGCCCGCACTCCTAGGTGTGTTCCACCATCCTCCTGAGGAGTATTGCCTCTGTGTCTCTGTATGGCTTGGATGCAACTGGAAAGCAGCAGCGAGAGCCATGATTCTGTGCAAAGCAGATGGTATCAGCTGCCTAGGAAAGCAGCACAGTGCTCTGTTTCCCAAACCTTGGATGGTACCTTGTTTTGTGCATACACCATGGTTCCATCAAACGTCCCGCTTCCCGACTGCAAGTCAGATATGTTTAACTTCTGAACTAGCATGCCCCCAGAAGACACAGTTATCTGTAATCGAATGAAAAGCAGATGAGTGAAAAGCAGAACGAGGAACTCCCCACAGAGGCACTCATGCATGTAATGTGGTCTTTTCTGGAAGTCCTTAGGGAGTCCTCTGCATACTCTCTGTGCTACGCGTGTGCTCACGCGTGCGGCACACCTGGAAGTGAGGTGCAAGAAGCAGAAATACTTCTGAGAATGTGATTTTCACTCACCATGGTGGCAACTCCTTCAGGGACCTTTGTGCTTCTTTCTTAGCAAAGCAATGGGGAGAAGGAAAACAGCAGAACAGCACTATCTGTAGTGTCTACATTCTGCACTTACGGAAGATAATTGGAGAACAAGAGACTGGAAGAAACTTGGGAAACATCATCTGAACAAACGCATCCCGTGTCCTGTTTTATACCAAGACTCAGAATCGCTGAATTATGGAGGCTGGAAAATACCTCTAAGATCATCAAGCCCAGCCTATGGTCTGACATCAGCTAGACCAGGGCACTAGGTGCCACAGCCAGGCTTAAACATCTACAGGGATGGGAGCTCCATCATCTCCCTGCACAGTCCATTCCAGTTTCTGATCATCCTTTCCATAAGGAAGGGCTTCTAATATCCAACCTAACTCCTGGTGCAGCTTGAGGCCCTGCCCTCTCATCCTGGCACTAGCTGCCTGGCAGAAGAGCCTTACCCCCACCTGACTACAACCAGGTAGTGGTAGAGAGGGATAAGGTCCTACCTGAGCCGCCTCTTCTCTGGGCTAAACAATCCTAGCTTCCTCAGCCTCTCCTCATCAGACTTGCCCTGCAGCCCCTTCCCCAGCCCCACTGCTCTTCTGGACTCGCTCCAGCCCCTATATCTCTTTCTTGAAGTGAGGGGCCCAGAACTGCCCCCAGTATTCAAGGGGAGGCCTCACTAGTGCTCAGTCCAGAGGGAGAATGACATCCCTAGTCCTGCTGGCCACACTATTGCTGATCTAAGTCAAGATGCCACTGGCCTCTTGTGCCACTTGGACACCCTGGCTCTTGTTCAGCCGGTTGTCAACCAGCACTGCCAGGTCCCTCTCTGCCAGGCTGCTCTCCAGCCACTCAGCCCCCAGTGCCTGTAGCTGTAGTGGGTTAGTGCGGCCAAAGCGTGGGTCCCTTGCCCTTGGCCCTGTTAAAATTCATCCTGCTGGCCTCTGCCCATTGCCCCATAAAGCTCTTTCAAGCCTGTTACACGTATTTTGTGCTGTCCTGCACGAGATAACTTGCTCCAGGGAAATTAAAAGAGGAAATTTCCCAAGGAGATGCTTTACTCTGATTTGCACTGAGAGGTTTGTGAGCAGCAGGCAGGAGCTCTGCCTTAGAGAAGGAGGTTTTGTTAGCAACATCCAAGAGAATACTGGAGATGCTTACAGCACGATACCTGATCCTGCGCTGCTAACACAGGCGCACTAACGCTGTCCCAAATCCAAAGGAGAAGTGAACCACCAATTTTTCAACAGCATCACACACTCACCACTCTGGCATCATCTGCTTTGTCCAGGAGAGGCAGCAGGGCAGCTGTCAAAATGTATGTACCTGGAAGACAGAGGCGCACCAACATGAACCTTTCTTGTTCAAACAGCTTTCTTCTCTCCCCAGCCTCTGTAACAATCCAAAACTCAAAGCCTCTTCATTTCTGATACTTGGTCTGTGTGTAATGGGGTTTTTCTGCTTTACCTGCCATGTGGCAACCCAGCCACATGGAGACTCACAGAATCACTGAGGTTGCAAGAGACCTACAAGATCATCCAGTCCAACCGCCAACTCAATACCACCCTGCCCTACTAAACCTTGTTCCCTACGGCCAAATCTACTCTATTTTACCATCTTCAGAGACAGCGACTCCACGCCCTCCCTGAACAGCCTGTTCCAACCCCTGACCATAATGACTGGTTCTGTAAGACAGCAGATCTTACAGGTCCACGTGGGAGAGGTTGATCCCAGAGGGGAAAAAGAGTTCTGGGGCAGGACTGGCAGGGCTCATTCAGGGGGCTTTAAACTGGATTCAAAGGGGGGTGGGTGCGTACCGGTGGGACAGAGCTCTGGCCGTAATGAAAACCAGGAGGTCTCTTGCTGTCCTAGGGTGAAATCGGAGCGCTCAGCTCGCTCCCTGAAGTGCCTGTACACCAATGCACACAGCATGGGGAATAAGCAGGAGTTAGAAATCTGTGTCCAGTCAGGTGAATGTGATCTGGTGGGACAGCTGGCATGGCTGGAATGTGGTCAGGGACGGCTGGGTCCT
>VZRI01002315.1:432303-456866 GCA_013397515.1 Upupa epops | reverse complement strand
GAGGGCCAACTTTGGCTGTTTCAGGCAATTGCTAGGGGAAATCCCATTGGACAGGGTACTGGTAGGGAAAGGGGCCCATGAGAGCTGGTCATCATTCAAAGAGCACTTCTTTCAAGATGACTTGGTCTGGGTGATCCTGCTGTGGCAGGTGGATTGGACTGGATGATCTTTCGAGGTCCCTTCCGATCCCTAATGATTCTATGATTCTGTCACAGAAGAAATTTTTCCTGATGTCCAAACTACCCCTCCCCTGGCACAACTTGAGGCTGTTTCCTTTTGTTCTGTCACTAGTGACTTGGGAGAAGACACTGACCCCCACCTCTCTAAAATCTCCTTCTCCAAGCTAAACAACCCCTGTTCCCTCAACCATTCCTCATAAGACCTTCCCTCCAGCATCCCTTCACCAGCTTCATTGCTTTTCTCTGGACACACTCAGCATCTCAATGTCCTTGTATTGAGGTGTGCAGTATTCAAGCAGAGGCTTCATCAGTGCCCAGCAGAGGGGAAGGATCACCTCTCTAGCCCTGCTGGCCCTTTCTGACAGCAGCAGTGCAGATGCTTGTCAAAAGGCACATCAGGTATTGTATAGATTTTTATGCTGGTCAGACCCGTAGAGCAAACTGCTCACTGTGCTCAGCCGGGAGTCTGGGAGCGTTCCTTTGGGGTAAGATAAGGCCAGCTGACAAAACAGAGAGTGCATTTCCCCTCCATTTGTGTTGTGTACACCTGCATCTGTGCTGGGTCATGAACAAGAGAAGGAAGCTCCTTCACACTTGTGTTTCTCAGGCCCTTGGACATACATGTAAGACTTGTCCATCTTTGCCTTCACAGACTCACAGCAAGCTGGGGGTTCAAAAGATCATCCAGTCCAACCCCCCTGCCAGAGCAGGATCCCTTACAGCAGGTCACACAAGAATGCATCCAGGAGGGTTTTGAGTGTCCCCAGAGAAGGAGACTCCACAACTTCTCTGGGCAGCCCATGCCAGAGCTCTGTCACCCTCACTGTGAAGAACCTTTTTTGGTATATTTATGTGGAACCTCCTCTGCTCCAGCTTGCACCTGTCTTTATCCCCATTGCCTTCTCAGTGTGAAACCACTCAGAGCATGCTGACACTTCTGATTCGTGTGGCCCACAAAAGCCACCTCATAAATCCCCAGCATGACTGTTACAGAAGATAAAGAATCCTTGGGGGGGTGGGGGAACTAATGATGGTGCATGCCCAAGGCTGAGCTAAAATGACTTGGGCAATCTTAAGTGTCCTTTGTCGCTTTAATCGTGTTCCTTTCGCACCGGTTTGCACACACCACGCCACTCTATTTCATTACAGCTGTTACCATGAGCAGCACAGTTTGTTATTCAAAACACTGTGCAACCAGTAGTGGATTTGAGTCAGACACACCTAACGGTGTCTCACCCATTCAAGTGCAACACAGCAATGTTGGAGGGGGGGGTATCTCTTTAGAGATTTAAAAATTCTTTTCCTTTTCAGTTATGTTCCAAAAAATCTGTTTATTTCAGAATGAATCCAGTCCCTTCAGCCTAGCGTTTCTGTGCCAAGTACAGCACTTTCCTCTACTCTCTTCACAAATGGCCCTAGTTCAACAGTTTTATGTCAGGGAGAAAAGTAATGCTTTCCATGAGCTACAAGGCCACGTAGTTCACTACTCACGAAGAGACCAGCATGTGTGCCTTTCTAACCCCTCTTGCACAGAGACACTGAGATCACCCAAGTAAAATACAACATGTTTATAAGCATGTACCAACATCAGCTGTGGTACAGGCTTGGTGAACAAGCTGTTCAGCTTCCCCGTAAGCCACAGAAATCATCACTTTGTCTCTGGAATCAGAGGGACATCCATATGAACACCAAATATTTCAAACCCCAGCGAATCAAACAAAGCAAGTGCACAGCTGATAAGGAAGCGCAGCCTGTCTTCAGCAGCAACTGCAGGCAGAGGCAGTTGCTAGTGAATAATGAGGGTCTGTACATCTCCCCTGGTGGTGGCGAGGAGACAGAGCGATGACATCGTTAGTACAAAGACTAGCACCGATCGTCATGGGAGACCGCTGCGCCAGTAAAGAAAAGAGAATAACATTTCACTTCAGCACGAGCCAAGAGCCTGCGTTAAATTCTGATGTGCTACAGATTCCTCTGCTGCGAGCTAACATCATGTCTTGGTTAAACAAGCTGCATCTCCTGAAGGCAGAGCTGCAATGCACCAGCTATGACGATGCCGGGTTTTACTGTCCTGCAGATTCATTTACACATTTAAAGGGCTTTGTGTGGGCTTGTTAATTCTAAAGGGATGCAAAGATGAATGCATTAACATTGCCTCATTAACAACTGAGGTTTGGTTGGTTTTCCAGCTGGAAGAGAGAAATGCTTAGTGCCAAAAATCCTGTTTATAGCAACTACAGCTTGTCTGTGGTTGATGTGCTTATTTTAAACCGCAAACTCACTGCAAAACAAACATCTCCTCTCTTCCTCAAGTTTATTAAGAACTCAGTAAATCCCACATGGCCAGAAGAGTCCATCATCATCTCTGACTAGAGCTCAACAAGCTCAGATTTGATCCCGGCTTCCTCTGGTAGCACCAGCATCTCAAAACACACAGAATCACAGAGTGTCAGGGATTGAAAGGGACCTCGAAAGATCATCCAGTTCAATCCAATTGCCAGAGCAGGATCCCTTAGATCCAGTTGCACAGGAATATGTCCAGGAGGGTTTTAAACGTCTCCAGGGAAGGAAACTCCACAACTTCCCTGGGCAGCCCCTTCCAGGGCTGCCACCCACACCAGGAAGAAGCTCCTTCTCCTATTTATGTGGAACCTCCTCTGTTCCAGCTGACACCCATTGTCACTTGCCCTGTCATTGGATGCCACTGAGCAGAGCCTGGCTCCTTCCTCCTGACACCCGGACTTTCCATATTGATCAACATTCATGAGGTCACCCCCTAGTCTCCTTTTTTCCAAGCTCAAGAGGCCCAGCTCCCTCAGCCTTTCCTCATCAGGGAAGTGCTCCCCTCCCTTCATCATCTCTGTGGCTCTGTGCTGGACTCTCTCAAGCAGCTCTGTGTCCTTCTGGAACTGAGGGGCCCAGAACTGGACACAATATTCCAGATGTGGTCTCACCAGGCCAGAGTAGAGGGGGAGGAGAACCTCTCTCCATCTACTTACCACTGTCCTTCTAATGCACCCCAGGATGCCATTGGCCTCCTTGGCTACAAGGGCCCACTGTTGGCTCATAGTCATCCTGTTAGCCACCAGAGCCCCTGGGTCCCTTTCCCCTATGCTGCTCTCCAGCAGGTCAGTCCCCACCCTATCCTGGTCCCTGGGGTTGCTCTTGCCCAGATGCCAGACCCTACACTGCCCTTGTTGAATTCCATTCAGACCCTCCCTGCCCAACTCTCCAGCCTGTCCAGGTCCTGCTGGATGGCAGCCCAGCCCTCTGGGGTGTCAGACGCATCCGGCATGCAGACCGAGACGTTTCATTATTCCAGCTACTAATTATTTCACCAAGTACTGTGGCTGTTGTAAGTGTCTGGACACACACTCCTTAGTGCTTGCACAAATAAACAGGGATATTCTACATTCTGATTTGTATTGGCTGGTCTACCTGGCTAAACTGCCTGGGCAAGAACTTCAGCGCAGTAACAGCACAATCAACAGTCATTATTAATAAGATATATTTTCGGTTTGAACACATCGTCATCTTTGAATCATGAATCATTTAGGTTGGAAAGAACACTTAAGATGATCATGTCCAGCCATTAGTCCAACCGTACCATTCCCAGAGCTAAACTATGTCTCCAAGTTCCATACCTACACAACTTTGAAACACATCCAGGGATGGTGATTCAAAACCCTCCCTGGGCAGCCTGTTCCAAAGCCTGATGTGTTATTCAGTGAAAAGTCCCTCTTAAGTGTTTGATCTAAATCTCCCCAGGTGCAACTCGAGGCCACTATCATCAACTTAAAACTCTATGGGTTTGTTTACAGAAAAGCTGGCGTGTAGTTTGGTTGGTACCTTCAAAGTCCAGGAAGAATGCTCAGTGCAGCCAAGGCAGAGCTCTGAAACAGCCATGTACCTCACGGCATGTCCTTAGCCAAGTGCAGCTGTCCTGCTGCATGCAGTCATACAGAAATGAATCCCTAAGTCAAAGGGGAAACCGCACATATACGCGTTGCCTGCCACAGTCCTTATAAAAACACGAGTTGTGCTAACAGCATAAAGACAAAACAGAAGGATCTTTTATAGATTTAGTAAAAGATTAAGGCTTTGCAAGAAAAAACGTGACTGGTTTAGTGGAAAAGGCTACGTTCCCTTCTCCCCCTCTTCAGGAAATCGAGACAACATGCAAATTGTATATCCTTTTGCTAATACTTGAGCATTAGTATCAACGTGCTGGACATCTGCCTTCCCAAAATAAACACCTCAGCACTCCAGTACGTTTCCTTGACAAAAACACTGCCTTTTAAATGAGAAACCTCCTCCCACAGAGCTTAGTTAAAAATAATGAAGCTTTTCAGATATGATTACTGCTTAATGATCACTGTGTTCAGACTGTACTGGTTTTTTGAGGTCTCTTTTTTGTGTTTAATTGGCTAAAAAGATCAAAGGAAAACACAAAGCTGCATGGAGAGAAAGGTGCTGACCAGCACCTTGCACTGACAGCATTAAGCATTGCATATCCTGGCAATCCTGACCCTCCTCTGAGAGGACCTTCAGGATTCTTCCAGAAACAAAAGATTGAGCTTTATTTCCCAGACAGCAAGAACTGCCATTAATTCCTGGGGGATTCTGGAGAAAGGAGGTCCCTGCCTCAAGCAGATATTCTGTAAATGGAGCTGCTCAGCCTTGAGGCCACCACATTTCCCAGTGTTTCCTCCCTAGCAGCTATAGACACAGGGAGGAACCATGAGCCTTCTGTGATGCAGCCAAGTAACTAATGATAGAATGGGGAGAAATGGCCTCAAGTTGCATCAGGGAAGGTTTAAACTGGATATTAGGGAGAAATTCTTTATTGAGAGAGTGGTTGGGCACTGGAACAGGCTGCCCAGGGTGGTGGAGTCACAGTCCCTGGAGGGGTTTAAAAACCAAGTAGCCAGAACGCTTGAGGCTCTTAGGGGTTAGGGAGCTGCTGGGATGAGGGCTGGACTTAATGATCCTGGAGGTCATTTCCAGCCATGAGGATTCTATGATTCTATTTTGATTTACAAGGCAGAAACTTGATAACCAGCATGTCTCACACACATCAGACCCAGGAGGCAGGTTGCTTTGAGTACACCTACAAGGTTTTGCTGGACATATGGCTGCACTACCTGCCTTTACAACAGTGTGACAGAGGTCAGACTCTCAGACATTGTCTTTTGCTGCCACTGGAAATATTGTGGTCTAAGTGTTTTGAACGCTTGGCTCTCACTTCTGCAGTGGTAAGGGGAGAAAACAAAAAGCAGTGGAATGGTATGCAACGCTTCGCTGAGAAAAGGAGTGTTTGCTATGACACAAAGGAGTGCAGCAAGATGAATGTGTGAGCTTGCTCAGAAGCAGCAGGAATGTAGAAGGAGGTAAGCAATCGCCCAGTCTATCACTCCCATGTACGGGATTTCATCTTGCCCTCCCTGAACTCTGCTAAGGTGAAGAGTTGACTAGAGAAACATACTGAACAAGCTGCAGCTCTGTTCTCTGTAATGAGGTTTGACAATAGTTTCTAGTCATGATTTCTCCAGTTAAAGAGGCTCCTGGGATTAATGAACAACTTCTTTTGAAAAGATAAACATCCTCCTGATATTTACTTTTCTTTGGAAGAAATCTTGTGAGTTTTGTGTCTTGAAGCTGAGCTCATATAATAGGAAATCACATAAGACATAGGGTAATTAAAACCTTTCTGTAAGGATACAGCAATCCCACCACTACACACCATTCAAGAAACTCTATCATACTATCATTTAGACAGTGTGGTCATCAGTCTGTGGATTAAGAGGTGGTAATTCCCACAAAAGCAACAAGCCTAGCACTTCATCAGAATGCACTTTGTTCATACACACTCCTCCTCAAGTACTGGTCACATCAACACCTAAGTTTCATGTTTATTTGCTCAAAAAAAGTAAAAACAAAGAATCATGGCACATTCCCTCGTGCCTGCTTTGTCATTGCTCCACTTGCTCTGAGATCTCAATTTGTTCGATGACCTGATACAGTGAACTCCCCTCTCAACCTGCATTCAACAGCTTCACAATTACAGAATGAAACTAATGAAGCCAGTGTAGAAAAAGTGGAGTTGTTATGGCGATAAACATTCAGTTCTTACACTAAGTTGTTTTAAAAGAGCACAACAAAAATCTCCCAAAAATGAGCCTGTCTGCCTCATAAACTCCTGAATACAATTAGGCTACTTTTGCATGACCTGAAGTAGAAGACGAGTGGACTCCATTATCAGTGTCTACTACTACCTAAAAGGAGACTGTAGAGAGGTGGGGGTTGGTCTCTTCTCACAAGTAACAAGTGATAGGACAAGAGGAAATGGCTGCAGATTGCTCCAGGGGAAGTTTAGGTTAAATGTTAGAAAAATCTTTATTGAAAGGGTCATCAGGCACTGGAACAGACTGCCCAGGGAGAGAGCTGAATTACCATCCATGGATGTCTTTAAAAGTTGTGGAGATTAGGGACAGGATTCAGTGGTGGGTTTGGTACAGTTAGGTCTATAATTGGACGGAATCTTAAAGATCTTTTCCAATCTAAGCGATTCTATAATTCTATTGAAAACACTATTGCTAGGTCTTGCAAGAAGATAGCCCTGCATGTTTTTGCAGCAGTTAGATCTCACCATCTCTTAATCAAAGTGAAAGCTATGCCATAGCAAAGGATGCAAGTCTACAGCCCATCTGATGCTGCGGTTTTTTTCCTCACAGAAGGCTACAAATGTTTCTGTACTAGAAAGAGAAATTAAGCAAAACATAGCCCTAACAAGCCCACCCCTGCTTGTTGTAGGAGGGTTGGAATAGATGACCTTCAGAGGTCCCTTCCAACCTCATACATTCTATCTATGATTCTAACAGAAAATACTAACAGTACAAATGCTGGTGTTGCAAGTCAACCTTAGCCTGCTAAAACCTGGAAGATTCCTTAGGATTCATATTTCAGCCTTGGATATCACTCATAATAATAGAAGGATGTGTTCACGCCACCAATTTATGGTCACCCCAAAAGCTGTAATTCAAAATTGATCTACAAAATGGTGTTATCGTTTCAGCACAGGCAATATTGTGCAGCCACTACTTGTTTATAACATGAAATGAATTGACGGTGCAATTAGTACCGACCCAAGTCTCTTGGTGGATTCTAGAATAGTTTTTGCATGACATTCTATCTGGCAATTAGCGGTAAATTGTTGGTGAAGTTTTTAATCTGCTAACATTCAGAGCAGGGCAGGCAGCCAGCACCACACTCCATGAAGTTTTGACTGAGCTTCACAGTATTATTAGGAACAGCATTACTTCAACTCTGAAAAAAATGGGAACAAAAACACCCCACAATTTTTACTCTACAGATTTCAGTGGCTCATTCATCTGGGAAAGATCATTTCAGGTGGCTTTTCTTATATGCAAGTCCTAAAAGAAAAAAACTCAACAACATAAAAATCCACAAAACCAAAATCAAACTGACCTGGTTATCTTTTCAAGCTTTCAAATTATGCAGCTTCAAGTGAGAGACATCCCTGCGTCTATTTCCTGAGTACAAGATCAGGAATGAAGACTTTAGTGTGCTGTCTCTGAGGACCAGTTCCATCACACTAGCAATAACTGGGAGCGTATGGGAAGAGCTAATGAGCTAATGAACACGAAAGACAAAACACAGGTTTACATTTCCCTTGAATTACAGGGCTCAGTTCAAGAAGGTCTCTGATGTGTCCTGGGAACCAAGGCTTCAGTTCAGCTAGTTGACTTGCAGTTATATTCAGCCTTCTCAAAGCTCTTTAGAAAGAAAATTGGTATCATGCTCTATTTTTCACAGGTAAGGTGGGCTTGCTGAAGATCAGGTATTGACCTTACGGTAGACTGCCCAGCTGGGATCCAAGCTGCCTGACTTCTCAGTACTTCAGTCGCCCAGACGTTGAAGCACCAGTGAGATAGGGTTTACATGTAGGGAACAGACTGGCACACATCCATACAGCCCAGGCAATGTGCCATATGGGGGCTGCACTTCTACTGTGGTAGAAAAGCATCTGATTTCCTCTGATTCTACCCCTTTTCGAATAGAGAGTAAATGTATATGGCTGTATTACTAAAACATGAGACCACATTAGACCAAAGAAAAGATGCATGCAGGGAGCATCATTTATTTATCTCTCGGTATGTTTTAGCATCCCCCTGGCTGGTAAGCAGCAATAAAAATGTAACACGTATGCCATTTCTCCATGGCAAGCAACAAGATTGTTGAAGCAGAGTAACGAGAGGCAGGCTGTGAAACAGGAGCAAGGACTGGTTCAGTTCAATGTTTAGTGCTTCAATAAGGACATGCTGCTGTTGCCTTCACTTGCCTAGCAATGCTGACAGATGTCTTTTTGCAAAATGACTGCATACTGCTAGTTTGAACAGTCTTTGTTTGGAATTTCACTACAAACAAGTAAAATCATTCTTTTAAAAAAAGACTCTGAAGCATGCATGTCTCATCAGAGGAAATAATTGAGTCACAGAAAGTTAGCAGTTGGAAGTGACTTCTAGTCCAATCCCCCACCAAAAGCAGGATCACCTAGGGCAGGTTGCACAGGAATGCATCCAGGAGGGTTCTGAACATCTCCAGAGGAGACTACACAGCCTTTCTGAGTCTGTTACAGTGCTCTATCACCCCTAGAGTAAAGTAGTTTCTCCTCATGTTGAGCTGGAATTTCCTATGTTCTAGCTTATCCCCCGTATTTCTTGATTTCTTGTCACTGTCCAGCTCCTAGAGACAGCCCTGAGTACAAGACAAACCCACAGGGGGAAACACAAGGGCAACACCACATGAACTGAAAGATGCACAAATCACATCTGCCCATTGGGATCAACAGCTCCCCAGGAATCTGCCCACACTACCTCAGATCAGCCATTCTGTTTCATTCTGAAATGAATTAACCAGCAATGTGCCATTTCAGACCCAGGGCTGGTTAGTACTCCCACATTCCAGTCAGAGTGCTCCACATCTGTTCTGCTTTATCCACCTTCCCTGAGCTCCAGCAAGCAGAGCAGAATGACTCTTGTGGATATGGCAGGAAAAAGCTGTCAGATACTTCATGTGACAGCAACAACAGAACCACAACAAGCCACAAGATATTAGTGCTTGTGTCCCATTCTAAGGGTGCAGGGCACCAGCGTGGATACGTACCTTATAAAGTGAAAGCACTGTAATGACTTTATCATAGCATGCTTTGGTTTGGAAGGGTTCCTTTCAAGATAATCTAGGCCAATCCTCGTGCAGTGAGCAAGAACATCTTCAATTAGATCAGGCTGCTCAGAGCCCCATCCCACCTGACCTTGAATGTTCCCAGGGATGGGGCTTCTACCAACAGGTTTTGCTAAAAAGATGTGATCTCACCAGGGCAGAGTAGAAGGAGAGGAGAACCTCTCTCCATCTACTAACCACTGCCCTCCTAATCCACCCCAGGATGCCATTGGCCTCCTTGGCCACAAGGGCACATTCGTCCCTGTCCAGATCCCCCTGAATGGCAGCCCAGCCCTCTGGGGTATCTGACACTCCTCCGAGCTTGGTATCGTCAGCAACAAGACTTTGGGAAATGACTTCATATAGCATCTACTCCGACAGATATTTCTCTAGAGCTTTCTCTCCCTATGACTCCAGCAGATAGGATTTATCACCTGGAAGAAAAGAAACCTGCACTGTTGACAGTATGAGTGCTTCAAGTGTGTCTGACCCACAAGCACAGAAGCTTTCTCTGGCACAGACAGCTTCTTACACCACAACTAAGTTCCACTCCATTTTAAAAGCCTCAAAAATTTAACTCTTAATGCTGCCTAGAGAGAACCAACTGGTCTGAGCACACAACCCAGTCCCTGTCTGAACTCTGCAGAAGTTGGACAACAAAGGATGACTTAATTGTTTCATCTCTTCTGCTTACATGTGTGATCTCCTCCTTGTGACCTTCTCATGTAGTCCCACAGCCAGTGATGCACACATGAACGACAGAAGACAGGCATTTCCCCAGTCCACTGCAACTGTTGTTCAGCTTCCTCCGTGCAGCTGTGTTATCTCCAGTGAGGCTGACTTCAAGCTCAGAAAGCAAAACTGGCTGCTTCTCCTTGTGCACTGAAATCTGGTGCAAGTGATGCCCTGGTATAGTTCCTCAGCAATTAATGTCTTCAATTTTTAAAGTAAACCAAAATACACTTTAATGTTCGGGCTGTTGAATTTGTTTCACTCTGCTGCTCTCTGGAAGAGCTGCACCCTTGCACACTGCTGGGATTTTGTTTGAAAGACCACAAGAAGGTTAAACTAATCTAAGGTGAATTTCACGAGGGAGAAGTTCTTGCACTGCTGCAGCCAGGGGAAATCTGATGGCAAAATAAAATGACTTTGAGATTTTGGCCATGTGGAACAGAAGAATGTTAGCAGAAGATTAATGGGAAGAAAATTAATCTGTGCCTTTAGAGTAGAATTAATTGCCGGTTTAATGTAGTCAAACTCACAGGGGGAAAAAAAAAGCTGCATGCACCACATCAGAGACATCTGTGGCTAAAATATTACTTCTTAAAAGTAAATAGGCATTGAGGAAGCAACACAGGAGAGGCCAAGAAACCCCCCTCCCTGCAAATGATTTCCAGACTAACTTAGTTCTATGAATGCCTGATCTTTATGGTCTAGGCTTCCTGCTTCCTTATTCATAAATGGGAAGAAAACAGAGAAGCAGAGCATCACAGCTCCTCCCTTAATCTCTGTTAATATTAAAGACACTCCTTTGAGAAAGCCACTTCCCCTGCATGGAGGCAGAGAGGAACAGTTTCAGGACCATTGTTTGATGGCAGCAGCACATGTATCTTTGCTAAAGTTGTAGCTTTTCAGCCCTACAGATGCAAAAGGCAGCTGACAGCATTTCCCTGACTGGCTGTTCATATCTTTCCCATAGCCTTTATGATGGAACTTTCCACTTTGCTCACTGCCTTCTGTGCTTGTCCATATCTCCCTTCCCACCCACCCCCCCATCATTTGCTTCTCTTAATTTGTCCCTTCTACCTCTACCACACAGTTAATAGGACTGCACCCCTTACATGTCGAGTGCCTAAGACTTACCCAGTACTGCTCACTTGACTACATGTTGCATCTATTTGAAAGTGTCCAGAGCACGACATTAGACACAGTCTTCCTGCACAGCACCTCTGTCACATCAAACAGGAGTGCTCAAGCCCATAGAAACATTTGAATGTCTTCATCATCTTCTGAATGTGCTCCAAGCTCTGTCCAAGCCACAGGAGCACAACTACTACAAAGAGGGCATCAACAGAAGCACTGCTCTGAACAGTTTCCTAGCAAATTTCAGAATCAATTTAATTCAATCTTACTTGAATTTGTCCACCACTGCTGTAATAAAGGCATTGATATGAGAGCAACTGAAAAATTAAGACATTAAAAAACAACACTGTAAACAAGCTGGAATATTTCTTCTTTTCTTTTCCTGCTTCTCTCCTGGCATTGCAACGGTATAATCTCTCTCTAACAGAAACATGTAACTCAAACCCAGCTGTAGAAACACATTTCTGTAAGCAAAACAAGCATTACAGAGCTAAGCCTTCAACACTCACCCAACGTGTTTGTTGCAAAGTTTTTTTCAAGTCCATCCTCAGTTAATTCTCGGCTGTTCACCATACATCCCGCATTGTTGATCTGTAAAACAACTCCCGTAAGCAAAACTGACCTACAAAACCATCTACAAACAAGCCCACTACAAGCAGCCTGTGCTCTTGCTGTCTTCTGACCCAGCTAAACTGTTTCAATCTACCAGGCTATTACAAGTCACATAGTTGCTGACATTTTTCACAGAATAAAGGGTCTTCCAAGAGCCAGCTCACCACAGATGTCTTCTACTAATTGCCAACAGTCCTCCCAGTGCCTTACTCCAAGTCTTGAAACTCCTTGCTCACAGAAAGTAAGATGTAAATTGTAGAGCAGATATTGAACCACAAATACACGGTGTAGTTTGCTAGCCTCGTCTGAGAGGCCACGCTGGCCCCACATCATTACTCTCCATTAGGGGACAATGCACTACAGGATGCTGTGTAACCGTGTAACAGAATGGCCTGCAGGCATGTCCACCCTCATCTAATCATAATAATTAGCTCCAAACTTGGGCAGATTAGCCAGGTCAACAGGCTGCATCATCCTAATTAGCCCTGAGATGGGCAGAGCTAACCAGCAAAGGTGCTTCATACTGACTGTGTGCCCTGGTTGTAAGGATCCCAGCTTTTCTCTGCCTGTCAGTCCTGCACCATACCCCTCCTCTCTCACACATTGCTAAAACAGCACCGCCCCACGTGGCATGGCAAAAGCTCAGGAACAGGCATGCAAGCTGTGTGCAGCCTGCATGTTCTCTCACACGTCCTTCCCTGCCTCACCTGCCAGGGGAAGCTTGACATTGCTACTGCCCACCTCAAAAAGATATTTGCCCCAACATCCCCTTCCTGACCCTTCACTGGCACTCCTCAAAATCCATTTTCCCTTTTCTATGAGAATTTTTCCATCTAATCATCACCAGAATAACTGCTCTAGATGCCTCAGCTTGAGTCCAACACACAGAGCAAATTTTCACTTCTAAATAAAGGGGAAAATATCAAGTCCCTTACCAGCCATAATGCTGACCTGTCTGCTTCCTCTCCCTGGCTCTGGTTTACACTGTTTTAACAAGCTTTTCTATAAAGGTTAAATCTTTAAGGACTAGCTTAAAGAGAGACAAAGTTCTTGGCAATTAAATTCAAGTAGAAAACAGGTGCAACCAAAAGGTACAGCTGAAAAGTGACTGCTTTTCTCCATGTTTTGGTAGAGTATCACTATCATGCGACCTTAGAACAGACAAAAGCAAACAGCTCATAGAGACTACTGCCAAAGCATTTATAATTAAGCAAAGAAAAAAACAATCTATACTAATTCATTGGCGTCGTACTCCAAAGAGAGCCAACACAGTCCTGGGCATGTGGACTTACCAGCACATCTAATTTATGTTCATTTTTGAATTTTTCAGCAAATGTCCAGATTTCCCTGGGATTAGACAAATCCACAACATGCACAAGGAGGTTCTAAAGGAAAAAAGAAGAAAGTATGTTGCAATGAACAGAGACAGTGAAGAGACCCCATTCACAAGACATTTCACAGAATCATGGAAAGGGAAATTAAGAGATCATCTGCTCTAACGTCCTTGCCATGGGGGGAGGCAAGCTCTCAAAGGGACTTGGTTGCTCAAGGCCTCCTCCTAACCTGGCCTTGAACATCTCTAGGGAGTGGGTATCTACACAAGCTCTCCAGGCAATCTATTCCAGAGTATCTCCACCCTTGTACTGAAGAACTTCTTCCTAAGATCTAGTCTGAACCTACTCTCCTTCAGTTTATAGCCATTTCCTCTTGTCCTATCACTAGATCCCCTTGGGAAGTCCCTCTCCAAATGTAAGCCATATAAAGCAATACCATCTCCAGAGCACAGCTAAAATATTTGAGTTAACGTGCACAGCAGAAAAATCTAAGTCTAGTCCTTCAAACACGCTTAGTCACTTGATCCAGCTGCTTCTGAGCCACAGCTTTTTAATACCAAATCTATTAAAAAGAGAACCCTACTTAGACAAATGTATGTGACACACAGTGAGGCAGAGCAGAGAACCTGAAAAATCCTGCAAAGTTTGCAAAATTCCTGTTCAAACAATTCACAGAGCAGCTGCTTCTTTGTCTGAGAGCAACTTTTCAAAGCCATGCTCAAGGTCATGAGGGAACTACTTAGGTTGGAAGAGACCTCCGAAGGCTCCGGACGCCTGACCTCCCATCCCATCCCTTGCTCAAATCATCATCCCAGTGCCACCTCGAGGCAGGTAACTGAGATCAGGTTGCCCAGGAAAGTTTTGTTTCCAAAGACTAAGATTCACCAGCCTCCCTGATCACCTTCTCCAGTGTTTGACCACCCTTGTGGTGGAAAACAAAAGGTCAGAATTCTTCCCTGTCACAAGCTGTGTCTGATTCCTCTTTTCCTTTCACTGCAAATGTCCAAGAGAATCATGGCACTGCCTTCCCCACACCTTCCCATCACGTGACTGGTCCATCAAGGATAACTACCAAGAGGATGGAGACTCCCTTTTCACAGGGAGTTCTGTAGAAAGGACTAGGGGGAATGGTTAAAAGTTGCTCCATGAGAGATTCTGACTGGATTTGAGAGGACAGTTGTTCACTGTGGCTCAGATGTCTCAGTGTTGAGTGAGTCCTTGTCAGCCCAGCCATGTCACAATAGTCTTGCAAGGGACGTAGATGCAATAGAATAAAAAGAAGCAATAATAAACAAGAACAGCTTGACGTAGAACAACGTTGTTATTTCTAAACCACTAAAATTTCTTCTCTCCAGAACAGCAAAACCCTTTTACTGTTTGCCACAAAGAATTCTCTTGCTTTTTGCAGATTTATGTCATACCCAGTATGAGCTCAGTGGCATTTATCAGTGTACAAAAGGCACATCAACTCCTACTCCTCTACCAGAGAGCACTTAGCCTCGAAGACACACCACAGACAGGCACATGATTTGTCCCAGGAAAAGGCAGTTTTAAAATAATTATGCAGAGGATGTGTTCTCATGCCAAACAACAAATCATCATCAAAGGGTGTCCTCACTCTCTGAGTACTTTCTTTAAATACTCATTACTCAAGCAAGTGAGATAAGCAAAGAAGCTGAGAAAATGATAAGGCATTACTCCCTGCCAGTAATTCTGCTTCCCTGAAGATAAGAAACACATGACTTTTTCTCTTTAGCCATTGCATTTCAGCTTCTTAGCAGAGTTAGGTCAGAATATTCTCATCACAATGCTCATTTCTGACCAAAACTTTGACACTGCTCTACGCTTTCTAACTGGATTCCCCTGTAAAAGCTTTCAACTTTTAAAACTACTCCTGTTATCCACAGGTACAGAAGACCTGAAGCATTCTGGGCAGATGTTCAGTATTACAAATTATTTCAGAGACCAAACGGATCTAAGCACTTATCTGCTGAGGAATGTCACATTGGCTCAGAAAAAGGACTGGCAAGCCTGCTCTCTATTAAAAATTCTCAGTGGTAGCCAAGCCATTTGCAAAACGAGACCTATCTCTGTGACTGGACCTGCTTTAACAGATTCAGAGAACTTCCCAGATCCCAGGTTTGTGGGTTTACCAAATAGTAACTCCATTTCAGCAGTGAAATCCAGCAGGTAGTGTAGTGGAAGATGGAGAAAATCTCTCGCACTCACTACAGCAGGACCTCTGTACAGACAATCGCAAAGAGCAAGTTAAGTCTGGATACAGCTTGTCAACTTGCAGACAAAGAATTCCATTATCTCCCTCAGCTGCTTCTGAATCAGTGCTTACAAAGGATGTTCCTGTGGCCTCCTTATTAAAATTACTTTTCCCAGTGCAGTCACATCTCACAGGGTCTCTCGTACAAGCTGTCTCTCGTTCAGCTTGTCTACAACTTCACTGAAGCTGCTTTCCCCATGGTCACAAGTTATTTAGTGTCCTCATACTCCTTCATGACTAGAGAAGGTTTCTGCCAAAAGGCAGAAATGCAGTAACTGTGCTACTTTTAGAGGAAGAACATTATTTGCCTCAAATCTGGTTTATTTTTTTCACTGTATGATGGAAAGCAAGACACAAAGGAGGTCATCAAACTCGCCCCTCTTCCCAGGCTGACTGCAGTTAGAAAAGAAGGTAACAGGGATAATCACTGGCCTTACTATAGCCATGGGATTGCGCAGTTACAGACAGCTGGGAAGTATTTCAACATCAGGACTGCTCTAATTCACCTCTGTTAAAAGTGAAATGTAATGCTGATTGTGTCACACTAGGGAGCTGAACCTAAAGAGCTGAAATTCACTCAATATGGTATCTGTTACCATTAAAAGTCTTCAGAACTTCTGATCCATGTTAAAAACTATCAGAGTGCTGCCACTACTTAAAATGAAGATGGTTCTCCAACAAAGTGTTGCAGGTCAAGCCCTGGTAAGCAGTTAAGCCCCATATAACTACTCACTTCCTTCCCAGTGGGATGGATGGGGGAGAGTACTGGAAGAGTAAATCAGACACAACTTTTTGAGCTAAAGAAACTTTAATAGGAATTAAAGTATAAAGCAGACCTGATGATGGCAAACAAAATGAAACAAGGAATTAATCTGATAATTCCTGTTGTCAAGCAGATAGCTAACGATCCCAAGGAAAGCGGGGCTTCATAATATACAACAGAAATTTGGAAAGCCAAACATAGTAACTGCAAACATCCCTGCCTTCCACCTTCTTCCACCAGGTTTTACTGCTAAGCAGGACATCATATGGTATGGGATATTCTGCTGGGCAGCTGGGGCCAGCTGTCCCAGTGCAATCCATCACAACTTCTTGTACAATCCCAGCCTGCTCATTGGTGGGGCAGCACAAGAACCAGAAAGGATCTTCATGTTGTAATGAAAACATGTGACCACCCAGCCCAGCCTATGACCTAACATCACCACATCAGCTAGACTAGGGAACTAAGTGTCTTTTCTTAAACACCTCCAGGGACGGGGATTCCACCATCTCCCTGGGCAGTCCATTGCAGTGTCTGATCACCCTTTCCGTGAGGAAGGGCTTCCTAACATTGAACTTAACCCTCCCTGGTAGCTTCAGGCCCCACCTTCTCGTCCTATCACTAATTGCCTGGGAAAAGAGCCCGACTCCCACCTGTTTACCACTTCCCTTCAGGGAGTTACAGAGTGTGATAGGAGCTGCAATGAAGAAAATGGACTCCATCCCAGAAGAAAACAGTACACCAAGATAAAAAGACAATGATTGTACTTCTCCATAAGCACACCCTCCTGAATAAAGGCAAAAGCAGCAGTGATAGATACAGGGGTATATTGTAGAGGTATTTCATAGAATCATTCAGCTTGGAAAAGACCCTTGAGATCTTCAAACCCAATCAAGTTCACCACTAGACGGATCTTTAAGCACCACATCTGAATGACCTTTAAACACATCCAGGGATGGTGACTCAACTACCTCCCTGGGCTGCCAGTTCCAATGCCTGACTATTCTCTCAGTACAAAAAGTTTTGCATAATGTCCAGCCTAACCCTCTCCTGGTGCAGTCTACAGCTGTTCCTTCTTGTTCTATCACTAATTACCTGTGAGAAGAGACCAGCACCTACCTCTCTACAATGTCCCTCCAGGTAGCGGTAGAGTGTGATCTATCACAGAAGGGAGGAGTTACAGAAGAGATAAAAAAAGGAGAAGGAGTAGCACATAGGACATGGAACTAGAACCACACACAGGACTTCAAATTGCAGTCAACCTTAGCAAATCAAGAGCATCTTAGTCAGATGCATAAACTCTTCAACTCCTATGCTATAAACTACTAAATATTGCTGCAGGATTGTTGCAACACATTAATTTTTAAAAGCCTCAGCCAGGCAGTCAGGAATAGTAAGTAGGATACAACAAAACATACCAATGCCACACTTAAACAAACCAGCACACTACTAGTGATGTTACTAATCACACAAAGCATCACCTAGTGAAATCAGATCTCCTCGCATTATATGGATGATAAACTACTAGACATTTTCACACCTCTACGAAAATACTATTAAACACACAACGGCATAACAATGAAACAGAGGATCTCAAGACCTCTGAGGTCTTTCAGTATTAATAGTCTTGCTAAGAGTAAACACAGGACTGCAAAAGAACTCACCTGATTGCCCGTGTCAGCCACAATCTCTCCTTTGGCGACCTCAGCCCGCTCCTTGTTTCGGCAAACCAGATGCACCGTGCCACCTGATGGAATCCCACAAGAAGCCCACTTGAGGGACACGAAGCCATGGGCCACTGCCAGTCCTTGTTTGAGGTTAGTTTTTGATGCAATCCAAATGAAACAACAAGCCCTTTTGCAATTGCATCCCACTTGGGATGCCTGCTAGTAGCAGAGGCAATACTGAGCAGATAGTCACTGAAATATCACAAGAGCTTCCCATCAGGCAGCATGTTGCTGAGCTTTGTTTTGCACAGCCAACAATCCCACTACTCTGCTGACAAGAGGGGAGTGGTGGCTTTTCATCTATGCTGCTGGGGCTCAGGTTTGTGAAGCTATCAGGCTCCCAGGACACAATGAGCTGTGAGCAAGGAGCTGGTCACAGCCGTAGCACCCTGTAAAGTCCCAGGTCCACCTCAAGCCAGGGCTAAACTCCTCCGCAAAAGGCACCAACACCAGCCCATCAGTATCTTCACACAGACACCAAGAATCCAAACAGGATCTATCAAAAACCTGAAGTAAAGGTCCTTCAAACAAAAGGTTCAGGATACAAGGTATGGGTACAATCAAAATCACCAAAGATCGAGGCTTGGCTCTGGTCACTGTGAAGATAGGCAGGAAGGAGACAGTATCATGCCGTATGAAGCTCTCACATGAGGCTGCACATATGGAAAAGCCTGATGCACTCCAGGTACTGTATGCTCAAACCATTTTCTGTCGTGTCTGCACATCATGTTTAGTGTTGATGAAATATCAGAGCTACACTGGAAATTGCAGATAAGGCATCCATCTGTCTTGTAAATTATTCCTTTAGCACATGCCTGACAAAGTTCAGTGGAGGCCTTGAACAACACAGGCTACTAGAACTCCTCCATGTGAATGAAATAAAAATGCCAGCTATCCCTCACTGCTGAGAAGAATTAGGACATGACAAGAGCCATGGCCATGAATTGCAGCTTAGACAGCTCAGTCACAGTATCACAGTCTCACAGTAACGATGAGGCTGGAAAAGACCTTAAAGATCATCCAGTCCAACCTAAATCCAACTAAACCAAGTAAACCTAACATCTGACATTCTAGATGTGGTGACCAAATCCTATGCAGATCCAGGAAGCCTGACAGTTTGCAATCCCCATTTGTGAGCAAAGCAGTCACCAGACAAAGCAATACTTACATAAGGCTATTACACATAATGGCAGTAGTGGGAACCTGAAATCAATCACGTGCTGGCACTGACAGGGATCTCTAACCCGAAGGCTCTTTGAATGCTAATCATTTTGAATTAGTTCAGTTTAATCACATCACCACTTTCCCTCATCATGTAGTTATGAAACCTAAGCAGGCTCTTTGCTGCCAAAACTCCTATCACTCTTGCACAACAGGAATTATTTTGTCGACTCTGAAAGGGATTAGATTTATCCTTCAACGGTAGCTAGTTCCAGTGCATACAATTTCCTGGCTGAGAGAGCAACAGGAAAAATGGCTGCATGTAAGCAGTTAAAGGGCAAAATCCAGATGATTACTGTTAAGGATCAAGGACAGTTATGTTGCTGCTTTTATGCTCTCACATCTTGAAGCAAAGCCAATTGTTTTCTTTCGTCACAGGAAACATTTCTAAGTTCCTCAAAGCTTCACAAATTCAGCCAGGCTGCTACTATTACAGAGCCAGCCTTAAACAGACCTTCACCATCATCCTTAGATGCCATTAATAACGCAGGCAGTTTTGGCAGACGCACACTGGAGAACCACTGTGCAGATCCTCTACACTTTGTCCCAGTGTTTCACAGCTGAAACACTGCTGAAAGCGACGTAAAACAACACGCCTGACCTCCCATCCCAGGTAGTTGTGTCAATGTGCTCCCACTGAAAGACCAAACCCGCTACCTTCCATCATCTCTGGGCTCCTCATCACAGCCCATCTCACCTCTCCTCGCTATCTCTTTGGCTGTGGCCTTGCCAATGCCGCTGTTAGCACCGGTGACCAGAAAGGATCTTCCAGACACATCCATCTCCACATCGGCCGGATTGAAGTGCTTGGAAGCAGACTCATAGCCGCCCCTGAGCAGACCAGAGAGATTTGTGACAACCAGAATCAAGTTCTTCCAAAAACCCTACAGGGACAGATTAAAAAGCCTCTCTCCTTACAGCTAGGCGTCAGCTAAACATTCCCACCCTCTCCTTACTGTCTGTACTGGTCGGACAGGCACCTTCAGAGTGCTGGGGACACTGTGAGAAGCGATGCAGCCACAGCTCCAGGTGTTTCCCCACCACAAGCCATGCAGCCCAAAGCTGCGCTCGCAGGTGGCCCGGTTGTAGCCCCAATGCGGGTTGAAATTTGCCCTCTCTGGTGGAGGCGTGCGTGATGCTGGGGACGGGGGGGGGTGGGAAACCTCGATCAAAATAGCCAACCCCCATCCTCAACTCCTAGAAAGGGTTAAATGTGGCCTAAACACCTCGGAGCGCACAGGAACGCCCCGGCCCGGCCGCCCCCCGCCCGTACCTCGTGTATTCCCGCAGCCCCTTCACGAACCAGACGCTGTTGCGGTACCAGGACATGGCGGTGCTGGCCACGCCTCTACCCTTGCATAAGTTGCCCAGTCCCGTCCCTGCTCTGCCCTGCCTGCCCGCCCGTAGGTGAAGGCTGAGGGGCGGCACCGCCCGGCCCGGCCTCGCCCGTAGGCACCCTCGCTGGGGGACAGCCCTGTGAGGGGAGGGATTCGCATGGGGGGGCGGCAGTGATGGCGTGTGCCTGCCGGGGGGACATGACCCTCGTCTCTTCCTTACAGCGGTTCCCTGCGGGGGTTGTTTTTCCTTATCCCTGCCATTTCCTCACAGTGAGGAAAGGAGCAGGTTCCACCCTCCCAGTCCCGGGCGCTTGGGGCGCTGCCGCGGTGACAGCCCCAGCGCTGGAGGCTGCTGCTGTGCCCGGGGAACGCGGGAGCAGGGGAAGGAAGGAAGGGAGGGAGATCCCCAGCGCTCTCCGCTAACCCCTCTCCCTCCCTTAAAGGAGGCAGAGAGACTCGTGGGTTGGGAAACTACAGCCGCTTTAATGAAAATAATGTGAAATATTCAGTGATATACACAAAGCCAATACCCAGCCCATCCCTGCTGCAGGCAATTACATCACCGTCAGCCGCTGAGGAAGACCCAGGATGAACCCCGCAACAGATAGGAACGGGATCCAGGAGCAGGATTCCAGTTGTCATCACCCCTCTGACAGACACTTTGGGATGCTCTGTGTTTTCAGAGGTGTCAAGGGTTTGGACTGGGCTGGCCACCAGGCAAATGACAGGTGCTCTCTATCAACCCCTTGTACTTCCCGAAAAGGAAAGGGAATAAGGGAAAGGGGTTGGAAAATTAACATTGGTTTAATGAAAATAATAGGAAAGTGAAATTTATGCAAATTTACGATAAACCCCCATGCTGAACACAACCCCCCTGAGGACAAGCTGTGCCCACTGATGCTGTGGGCAGATGCTAGGAGTCTCAGACTGGGCTGGGAGCAGATGGGAACTGGATTTGGAAGCTGGATTCCAGACCTGGGTCTAGGAATGTGCAGATTGGGGTAAAAGGCAGAATGAATTGAGTCCTCCTTTTGCTGGCTGTTGGCAAGGGAGTTTGGCCCTGTGATCCCTCAGCTTTATAAAGCTTAATATGACATCTCTGGAATGGAACAACTTGTTGGCCAGTTTAGGGTCACTTGTCCTGTCCACTTCTCTCTCCAGGAGCAGCCTCTCACTTTTTGCACCTACAGTTTGGCACTCAGCACACAAGCTTTAGCAGTGACTGATTCTCATAGGAGAAAATTAAACAAGAGATTCTCTGCAGACCAACTCCTGGTAGTAAGTGTTAAGCATCAAGCACTATCACCTGTGTAGAAGCAGACACTGTCTATACATTATACTCTATAATAGGCTTTTATCTTCAGAATGTGCAGTCACTTAGAAGAGACTGAGCTGAAAAATAAATTCACCAAGCAGAATTAGTTCTAACTCAGACCAGGACATTGTCAAAGGGACACTCTTGCAGAAACATGTTAAATAGCAGTTTATGTAACATACACCCATGAATTTCCCAGCTCCTATTAATGGGGTAAAGTGTACTGGCAGTAAAGAGTACCAAAGTGGCCACTGTGGTAGGGGGAGTGCAATGCAGAACGTATTTACAGTTCCTCTGGTACATGCATCGGAGATGTAAAGCCTGGGGAATCACTTGGAATGGCACATGTGGACAGCCCATGTTAGCCATAAGGAAATTTTCACAGGAGGTATAATTGTGTTTTTAGAGGTTATTAAAGTGCCATAGCTTGAGAAGTTCAGGTGCCCTTTAGACAAATTCATGTATTTTATGTGGTATGCAGAGCCACAACCAGAGGAGCTACTCAGAACTGTGTTTTTAAGAGTTTAAGCTATCTGGTTTCAATAGCAGATATAGGCTAGGAATGGGAATATTCTGTCTCTTTTTACCCTGTATTTCAATCTGGTCATTTGCTAGATCTCTTCACCCTGGCAAAGGCCTCATACTGAAGCCTTCCCTGCTTTCTCAATACATTGAGTGAGCATTAGACCCCCACAAAAAGTACTTCCCAACATGAAGTTAAAACTTCTGAAGTCAGCAGTGTCCACTCAGATGAGGTATTGTGTGTGAAATAGGAGTTTTCAGAGGGCAAAACGACTCATTTTCACAGTGATAGTCTCTTCTATTCACAGACCATCCCGCTAAATGTCAACCTTTTGCATGAAATCTGAAAATGCTTGTTCTTTTTAAAACAGTTCAAAGAATTTATGTAAAACCAGCAGTCTGAATCAGTTCTACTGATCTTGTTCCTGGAAATGGCTCTGAATTTTTACTGTAGTGTTCCTAGACAATTCATCCTGATTCTGATGCTTGAAATGGAGACTTCTGGCCCAGAGAGGAACAGCTTGGCAATAGCATGAGTGCACGATGTTATTTCTTATAATGGAAAATGAATGGCAGCCTGAACTGCAGATTCATATTATGATGGCTATATTGCTAATTGTGAGCAATATAGAAGTAGTTTTACTATCATCACCTACAACATGTAATTAGTAAACAAAACTGTACAGCCTAGGCTGCTTTAATGATGTTAGATAATCATGTTTGCTGTGAGCAGAGCAGATGTTAGGCATTTGCAAGTCCTGTATACAGTCTGATAATGCCTCCTCTTCCTACTTTCAATTCCTTGTCCTTCTACCCCTTTGGCTTCTCGCTTTCCCTCTCAGACTGGTTTCTTTCCTTGAACTCAGGCTTAAGGATAATACACATCAGGGGAAAGCAGAGAAAATTGTGTAGAAATGAAACTTAAGGCCATGGGTTAGTGATGGGCTTGGTTAATTTTTGGTCTTGATGATCTTAAAGGTCTTTTACAACCTGAAAGATTCTATGATTCTGTATTAGAGTAGGGCATGCCTGCTGAGGTAAATATCCAGACAGAAGACTGTAGTGCTGCCCCACATTTTTACTGTAGTTAGAGTATGTCTCTGCATGGCCTTTGTAACCCTTGATGCATCTCAGTGTGCTGTTAGGAGAACAAAAACGCTCCATGGATGCAATAAGCCAGGTTGTGCTTTATTACCTTGTCATTTTGTTGTTTACCCTGTTTATTTCTTAAGCACTAAGACTGTGTCTTAATACAAGCAAGACAGAATGATGGTGCTGACGTGATTTTTTTGGTAGTTTCAATCTGTGTTCTCATAAACTGTCGGGTACATCCCTGCAGTCGGCCAACCTCTGGAAGTAAATGGGGGATATGCAGACACATAGAACGCCTCATAGCCAAAACTATTTGGGCTCTAATCAGCAAAACACTGGATGGTGCAGCCCTGAGGTACTAACCAATGTGATTGTGCGTGGCAGAAGCTGTCTGGGCATTAAATGCAAAAATATATTACAGAAGTAAATATATTACACTATTACAGATAGTGGGAACTGCTCATAGCATTTTGGATTTTAAGCAGTAATGGGCAATTGCAGCACGTTGCTTTTCCTAATATTAAAGAAGAAAAGATTGTTAGGAAGACTAACCTAGGGTCGGGAACCAGTGTCACCCTGGTGCACACCCAGAATGCTCTGAGGATGTTACATAAATGTAAAGCCACAATTGTTATGTTAGCCATATCCTTCTAATAAATGCTATCTTCAGGAGATGTTGTAAAACCAGAGAAATTATGTCACAGTATAACAATCTCTGAGACTACTCAACTGAGAGATTTCTGCATAGAAATGCTTTCTTTTCCCATAGTGAGGGCCTAAGCTTGCACCCAGAAATGAGTGGTCACAGCAGTCTCTCTGCTATCTGAAGAACTTCACAACAGAAGTTAGTTGGTGCACACTGTCCTAACACCTAGATGTTTATGCTACCTCATTTCACCCCCTGTGATGCTTTGGTTTTGAACTGTTGTTCCAGGGGCAGAAGTCTGTAGAGGTTGTATGAATGCTGTGTGCTAATCCAGCTGTTCAGGGGTGATGGAGTATGGGTTGTGTGCAGGTGAAAGGTGAGACATAGTTTCACCAACAGTTGGCTGATACAAATGTCAGAAGAAACTTCTTCATAGT
>VZRI01002315.1:386151-432200 GCA_013397515.1 Upupa epops | reverse complement strand
AGGTCTGATAAATCACACCCAAGTTAACTGTTCTCCTTGAGGACTACAAGAACTTCACGTGGATCTACACCATCAAACAACTCATAGGTATATTCCCAGCCACTGAGCCATAGTAATGCCCATAGCAAGCAAATGCTTATTGATGCCCAGTCTCAGAGAGTTAAGTATTAAAGAGATATTACTCTCCAAAAGAAGCTAAACATTGCAAATCTCAGTATTTTCCTGAAATACAAGAGCTGGTGAAAATACCTCTCTGTTGCCAGTTGGCCTAATATGAAAAACACACCTCAGACCTGTCAGAGAGCAAGGAGTTTCAAGCAAAGTTTTAATTGCCTCCCAACACAAAAGGAAAGTAGAAAATAAACGATTGCTGGTAATGGCTGTGCTTCTGCATGTTTCATATTTTCATGCCAGCAGACAGATCTAAAATGTAGGTAGAGTACTAAGAGCTGGAAAGCATTTATATATTATATAACATGATTTAGAGCAGCCTCAAGGCCACCTTGCCAATCTCTCCTTTTTATTTTTTTTTATTTTGAAATAGAAGGATGAAAATCTCTGTTTTAAGGACAAGGACTAAAATCTGTTTAAAGGACAACTGGCTCCTTTGCTTGCATCCTACCAGTGATCTGTCAGGCTGTTGTGCATTCTCTCCTTTCCTCACAGTTACTAATTTTCTAATTAAGTCTCTGTGCCTGCTCCCATTAAATCAATCAGGATGTTGCCACTGATTGCAACGGGTACGGGAGCAGGTTTCAAGGGCCAGATTTGAAGAAGAGCTCAGCATCTACAATCTGGGCCAGGTTTTCAAAGGAAGTGGCAACCATGCAGCTGTGGGAGCTTCTCCCAGTCTTGCATGTGCCACTGTGAGCAAAACTCTCAGAAACTCCAGAAACTCGTGCTGTCTCCATAGTGCCATAGCAGCTGAGAAGTCTCAGTAGCCCGGAGAGAAGCAGTTGGTGAGTGGCTGGTCGAAGAGGAGCCCTGAGGTCTCAGGAACATGTCTCAAATTCTTATGCCAGTACCAGGCTGAGAGCAGCAGAAGCTGCTCGTGTGAATTGCAGGAAGGGCTCGAAGTTCTGGCATGTGTGGTGTTTCGTATGAGCAATAGGGTGTTGTATTTGTTGGGTGCTCTCATACCCAAGTTGCTATTTTTCAGCTACTGTCAGCAGCAGCACTGTTTCCAATGAAGAGTCAGAATTGCCTCAGACCAAATAGCCTTTTGTTCTCAAGAAACAAATGTCATCAGCTCAGCTCCATTATTCCTCTTTCCTCAGGGTCCAGGAAAAGGAATCTTCTACTTTGTCTTATCAGAAGTTTGATCCAACAACTGCTGGTTTCAGAGCCTGAGTGACTTCTCAGGGACAGGCATGTCTTGGCAAGGAGAGGGACCACTGTCTGTCATAGAATCATTTAGGTTGGGAAAGATCTTTAAGACAGTAGAATCATACAATATATTATGTTGAAATGGACCTCCAAATGTCACCTGGTCCAACTTTGTATAACACCAAGGACATCACTCACTAGAACAGATTGGTTAGAGCCCCATCAAGCCTGACATTGAATGTTTCCAGGGTAGGTGCCCTACCACCTCCCTGGGCAACCTGTTCCAGTGATCCACGTCCCTCAGAATAAAGAACTTTTCCTAATGCCCAAAATAATTTATCCTTTTCTAGCTTAAAACCATGATGCCTCATCCTATAGTTCCCTCTTAGGGGAAGTGCTCATTCTTGCAGGCCCCTTTCAGGTATTGGAAGCTCAAGTCCAACCATTAACCTAACTGTACCAAGCCCACACTTGGTACTTGTACTGCTAGACCACATCCCTCAATTCCATACCTACACAACTTTTGGACACACTCAGGGATGCTGATTCAACCACCTCCTTGAGCAGCCTATTCCAATACATGATGACCCTTTCAATAAAAAGTGTGTCCTCCCAAAGTGAAAAGATTTGGCTGGAAGCAGCCGCTGAACTTGCTGCCAACCTCATTAATCTCCTGTGTAACAAATTATTATGTGTGCTTTGGTATATAACTGTTCTAAAAAACCAAGAGCTTTAGGGTTGTTTTTTCATCTTAGAACATAACAGGTTTAGTCAACAAATGCTAAATTTTATAATTCCCATGAGTACAAACCAATGTCCTTACAATAGGCAATGTACTTAAATACACATGATTATTGCCAGGATGTGACTGTAGTGCAGTTACCTGTACTAATAATTTCCTCAGTTACCTGTTTCTCTTCTTGCTGCTCTTCCAGTGGGTCTTGCTGTTCTTAGTCTCACTTGTTGGATAGAGATGCACATGGACATACTGATTCGGGTGAGTTCTGGTATATTCCATTCTTTCATTTTTCTTATTCTTCTGCAAATCTCGCTCATTATCATTGGTTATTCTAGCACAGTCGTTACCAAATTGCACATACCATCTAGTAGTACGCATCCACCCAGAGATACCTACAAGCAGGGCAACAGACACATCCCAGTTTATATGGTTGCTCTAAGTTCTGTTCAAATGCCACAAGGAAGCTCTGTCTGTGAGCAGCCCACATGCTGCCATACCAGAACCCATAGAGATGTGTAGAATTTATCCATGTAAAGGTATGGAGCCAAACCCTCCCCTGCAAATAAACACCAGGCATGTTTCCTAACGGTATTACTTCACAAATGTTTTTAAAAATCCATTAAAAGGAACTATTTTCCACATATATTCTGAAAATAAATAGAATTGATGAAGTAGTGACAAGAATTCTTCACAGGAGTAGCACAGCAATACAAAGAGCAAAAATAAGCAGTGATAATAAAAATGTGTTGTCTATAGCAACTTGTGAATAAATGCACAGAGCAGATATTTTTTATCCACTTTGCACCCCGTGTACTCATTTTGTATCAACACTGAAAGGCTGAATATTTTTGTGTCCAAGGACTGAGAATTGAATTCATTAGATATGCAGGAACCTGGGTCAGCGTGGAGAACAAGAGGACCTTGTTAAAAGAAAGGTGCTGCAGCACGGGGGAAAGGTATCAGATTCCCCTTTTGCTTGAGTGTTGATAATTGTACAGAAGAGTCAGAATGGCTTAGATTCAAATCTGTGGGCGAAATCAGACACTGACAAAAGGATGAATCTCAGTGAAATTGCAGCAGGGTTGATTATAATTAGCATGACTGGTAAAGGTAAAGTACCTTCATTTCTAAACTCCAATCACATAGGCTCATGCATTTCTACTGGCCAATACTTTCCTCCCTGTATTTTTACAGAATCACAGAATTCTTGAGGCTGGAAAAGAACTCTGAGATCATCCAGCCCATGACCTGACATCACCACATCAGCTAAACCATGGCACTAAGGGCCACATCCATTCTGTCCTTAAACACCTCCGGGAATAGGGACTCCACCACCTCCCTGGGCAGTCCATTCCAATGTCTAACCACCCTTTCCATGAAGAAGGGCTTCCTAACATCCAACCTAATCCTCCCCTGATGCAGCTTCAGGCTCTGCCTTCTTGCTCAATCACTAGTTGCCGGGGAGAAGAGCCTGACTCCTGCCTGTCTACAGCTTTCCTTCAGGTATTTATAGAGAGTAATAAGGTCTTCCCTGAGTCTCCTCTCAGCTAAGCAACCCCTACTCCCTCAGCCTCTCCTCATCAGCCTTTCCTTCTAGTCCCTTCCCCAGCCTTGTTGCTCCTCTGGACCCTCTCCAGTACCTCAATCTCTTTCTTGAAGCTCACTGTTCCATAGGGGAAGCCTCCGCAGTGCCCAGTATAGGGGGAGAATGACATCGCTAGTCCTGCTGGACATACTATTCAATTGAATTGAAATGAGAATATTTTATTCAAATGAGACATTTTGCTCGAAAAGTGCTGCTACAAACACGTATCTGTGATTCCTCAGAATGCCATACAATTTTCTCAGAATCCTGCTTTTGCTATATAATGTTGTTCTTTGTAGCGGTTCTCTTGTACTTTGTTTTCTTGTAATATCAGATAGCACTTGTCAGCCTTTTCTATTTTCCCTCAGATACAATACTTTCCAAAAATGTTTTCTTTTTCTCTTATGGCTAACACCCACGGGAATTTCATGTACTTCCGCAGTGAACAAGAACCTCAAGAAGTGTAAGCCAAGAAGAAAGTATTTCAAATTGCAGCCCAGATGTAACAATCTTTTCTATGTCATATGCAGAACATAGAATCACAGAATGTATTGCATTGAAAGGAACCTCCAAAGGTTATCTAGTTGAACCCCACTACAACAAGCAGGGACATCACTCATTAGAACAGATTGCCCAGAGCCCCATCCAGCCTCACCTTGAATGTCTCTAGGGGTGGGTGCCCTTCCACCTCCCTGGGCAATCTGCTCCAGGGATCCACCAGCCTCAGATAAGAGAACTTATGTCGAGCCTAAATCTACTCTTTTGCAGCTTAAAACCACTACCCCTTGTGCTATTGTTCCATGCCCTTGTGAACAGTTCTTCCCCAGCCTTCTGACAGGTCCCTTGCAGGTACTGGAAGTTCACTATAAGGTCCTCGCAGAGTCTTCCCCATGCATGGGTCTTCCTTGTCCCTGGACTAGAATCTGGGAAACATGAATAATCAGAGACAAGATTCCAGATAACTTTGAGAAACTGGTCTGGCATAGAATGCTGTGCAAAGTGTATGAGCTATCAGTTGCTTAAAGTTCATAGCCCTTCGCCTGTAAAGCCAAAGCATTTAGGTTAATTTACTCCAGCTGTTCACATTTCAGGATCTGAGATATCCAGAAAAGCTTTTGACATAACCTAGAATAGCTTCTGCTTTATTTTTTTCTTCATAGTCACCTTGTAGTTTGGAAGCCTGATGTCTTGGGACCTCATAAAGCTCAGAGTAAGTGCTTTGTGAGAGAAATCTGCTTCTGTTCTCCAGCAGCACAACATTCCTGTTTCTGCTCTGGACAAGATGAGATCTGCATGATGTCTGACGCTTGTCTTTCCTCTCTTCTTTGGGTCAGCAGGTAGGAATCAGCACTGTTCAGCATTTGGAATGAAGAATGAAAACATTTGCCTGTCTAGCTGCAGCTTTTAAAATAGCTGTGGGTAGATGCTCCCTGGAGCTTTGGAATATTATGTCCATTGCTAAAGAAGATGAAGTAGTAGGAGGGGAAATACACTGTGGGCAATAAGCTGTAATAAGTGTGATTTATTTCAGGGCTGTTGCCATTGCATTTATGACACGTGTATGTCTGGAGCCTGTGTGCGCATGCAGGAATGTCTTTGTGGCTTTATATAATCAGATTTCCATAGTACCCACAGCTAGCAGTGAGCAGGCTATATAATCGACTGAAATAATGGATATTTTCTCCTCCAAAAGCTAGAAACAGACTTTTGTTTCTCAAGAAGGTAAGATAATTTAACTAGAACTGTTACAGCTGGTTTCCTCCTTGGTAGTCAGCACATTTTTGAGTTCACAACAATTAGCCTAAGGGTGTATATGAAACATTTTCATACTAAGGTGTAGATTTTATTTCCAGCCATTTGACCTGAGGCTGTAATTCCCCAACGGCTATTTGCTGAGGCAATACTCCTCCTTCTCCAGGGAATGAGCATGTGTCTGGGATGCCAGCAGTTTGTGGCAATCTAAAGAGTTGCTGCTTGCAAGAGGCTGTGTTCTTAACTTACCCCAAAGTGAGACAAAGCACCTTCAGTTAAGTGACTTCCATTGGCGTTTAAGCTGAGCGCTTTATTTGGCCATTGGAACAGCCCACAAAAACTGTGTGGCCCCTGGCGGTTCAGGAGGGGAGTGCTAACATAGTAAGTCACTGTAACACTGTTGTATTTAACCATGCGCCCCCAAACCAGTTGTCCCTGCTCCACACCTGTGTGATTGTAGCCCACTGAAGGAGGCAGCAGCAGTGTAAGTGGAGAAGTTACACTCAGATCTTTCTGGACACAGAATTGGTGGCTCCAACAGTTTTGGAGGTGTCAGTGTTGACACTTGCATGTGCCATGGATTACTGACGTATACCCGTAAATACTATCTATTCAGAATGTTCCTCTCTGAATCTGCTTACTTGGTATAACTCCAAAGTATTTCTACAATTGCTCTTTGCTTTGTGACCGCTTCCTCTGTCATTTAATGTCTGCACCACCCAGGTACTGAACAGTAGCACTGTGATTTGGCAGTAGTTTTCCAAAATGTCAGTGGATGCACTGGGTTCTCACATCTAGAGAATTTAAGTGTCGGTGGTAGACTGTAGAGAATCAGTAATTCTTAGCCTCCCATGAATGAGGCATGGGCCTCAGGCTTACTGTTGTGTGGCTGGAATGTGATAAATCACTGCACATCTGCTGAGCTGCTGTAAATGTGCTTGCACAGGCACACAGAAAATGCAAGGCAATGTGACTTAGCTTACAGTTCTTCTCCAGGCTGAGCTGAGAGTACCTCCTGCTTGCTCAGATAGGACTACATACCTCATCGCTTGCTGCAAAGTCACTGGATATGCAGTGACTTGGGAATCAATTCAGACTTAATTAGGAGTATAAGCCCTTAATTCTCTGTGATCCAGAATGGTTCTAGCAGAACCATTTGCAAGAATAGGGAAGTTTGTACTGGACTCCTATGGGTGGAGTGTGTGTAGCTGCTTTCCTGTTACATTTATTTTGCCTTATCAGCTGAGTACAATTTTCTTTTCTATGCCCGTTTCAAGCTTCTCGGTAAAGTTCATGTGTAATGATAAACAGCTGCTTTACTGCGTTCAAGTGATGGATGGAGTTATTCCTGCTGATAGGCAATTTCTTAAATGCTCTGGCATCTTAATGAATGAAAGATGCTCTCCACTGAGGGTAAAATCACATACATCAGCCCAGAATTAAACACTGAAATGCGGGATCCCAAGTGCTGAGCCAGTGAATTATTTGGGGTGGGAAGGAGGAACTTTAGCATTCCACTGCTGACAGCAATTATGTTTCAGAAGTGTGTTGTGCCTTTACAAAGGCAGTGGAGAGTGTGCAGTGGAGCAGCTCTTGGGAAAACACAGCCTGTTACCTCTTCCAGGCACAATCTAAAGTCCACAACCAAAAGGGAAGATTTCAATCAGTCATACCTCCCCACACACACACTGTGTATGACTTCAGCCAGCCAGCACTGTTAGTAATTCCCATTCCTTGGATTTCTGAGCAGGGAGAGCCAGATGATGACTTCTCCTGCATGGCTGCTATAGAGCAGGGGAATGCTAAATTAAAGCTGCCCATGTGTCGGATTGTTTTGCTCTTTATCTTACATTCTTTTTATATTTGCTTTGGAAATAAACCACACTTAAGGCCAGAGCCTGAAGAAAATCCTCATGGAACAAATGCACTTTTAGTTACCTATACAGTAGCTGGCAAGATCAATGTTTGTAGTTGAGGACAGGTTGCTGTCACAGATAGTCTACTGTGTGCAGCCTCAGCCCCAGGAAGGATGTTGAGTAAAGCTTGTGGCATATTGTTGAGGTGCTTTTACATACCTCACCCCTCCACAGGCATCATATAACTCCTTTAGGTTTCTCTAAAACACAGGTTTCAGTTGTGTGGGTTTTAACAGAAAAAAATAACCCAAATACACACATTTTTCCTGTGCCTAGGGCCACCCTCATGCTTGTGTAGAGGAGAGCCTTTCCATTTTGTCCCTATTAACACAAGTGCTTAAAAGCAAAAGTAGAAGGAGCACTTTTACACTGCATCGATCAGCACATGAAAAGAAGAGTCTACTAGGATTAGTTACAGGCTTGCTCCTTTACATGTCACAAAACAATTGTCTCTCTTCATGCCGGCGCTTTTAAAGCTGTTGGCTTCAAAGCTGTTTGCTTTACATCTGTCCATCAAGTATAAATCTCCGTACGTACAGCAGCAAGGTGAACAAATCAAATGTACACTCACACCACAACCAGAGAACTGATACAGTGAACAGACCCACCTGAAATCCTCACATAATGTTGTCCTAGCATGTTTGATATTTGAAATACTAACATAACATCATCAGTTTGTCTGTGAATTTGATCATAATATTTTGATGACCATCTGTGTGTTGGTGTGGGACTCACAAATTACTGTTCTACAAAAAGTGGAAAGAGGCTTCCCAGACTGGAGAACGCTGAGCCCTGGCTAAAGCACTGATCTCATACTCAGTAGCTCAGTTCTTTGTGAAGTGGCCATAGCTCAGTCTGGGTGTATCAGAGCTATATAGATATATTAAGACTACAGTTTAGCACCAAAGTGAGACAACAGATAATTTTAATCCAAGTTCAGAAGAGACTTGGGGGCTGTATTCAGCCACGCAAGGTGGTCTGAACATAGCTCTTTTATCTCTTTGTCTCATTTTCCTTATCTGTAATGCAGGGACAGTAACACACCTCAGCAAGTCTATGGAGACAGCCGCGTCCCGGTGATAAAGACAGCACAGCTATCTCTATAGGCAAAGGTGTGCTATGCTGAAAGAGTGTAAGAGGGACCTGGTTTAGAGGAATTATTCTTCTGCAAGAGCTGACTCCGTATAGATTATTCAAGAGTTAAAAAAGGGTTGTAGAGTGCACCCTGGCATCTGTAGCAGCAATTTTACATTGACTGAGTGGTATTCCAGAGTAGCTATTTCCAGATGGCTTTGTATTTTACAGTCTCCTCTTGCAGCTGACTGCTATCATACATACAGATAGTACAACAAAGATGTATACAAGAATTAATTATTGCCTGTTCTTTGTTGTACACTCTTTTCCAAACATCTGGAGCTTTATTCATGTGGCATTTAGTCTTCCTCAGAAGAGTATCTTTGCCTGGAAAAACAGTATATGCAGCAGCTACAGAAGATGAGGAGAAAGAGAACAGTGTGGCTAATAATGAGAACACCAACAGCAAAAATGTACAGGGTTTTGTCACAGTAGTCTTGAGGCTGATGGAAGGGTGGGATGAAATTTGGCAGGTACACATTAAAAACCCAGTAGTTCCCAAGAAGGAACCAGAGAAACAGGAAAAGGCTGAGTGTTAGATGGATGTAGTACTTGTAAGCATTCTGCCTCCAGGGATATTCATCGTCATCATCATCATCAATCACAACAGACTTGGAAAGCAGCTGCCTCATCCTGGTTGAGTCATACAGCAGGAGAGTCACCTGGAAGCATGAGGGGGAGAAAAAGGAATAAGTAAATTATCTGTGAAAGGTCTGAACAACTTATAGCCACTGCCAGCCTTTGGGCCAAACCAAAACTGGATGTGGGAAAATCATGTAAGAGAAAGCTGAGAAGCCACAAATGAGGCAGATCTTGCTGGGAAATAATGGGGGGTTTTCTTTACCATTTATTCACCAGTGAGATTTAGGCCAGACTTTGGGAAAAAACATTGCCAGTGGTAAGGATGGAAAGGCATGGGAACAGATTGTGTAGGGAGATGGCAGCAGCTCCCACGCTGGAAGCTTTTAAGAACAGATTAAAGTAACTGCTAAATGACTTAAGTAGAGTAGTTCCTGCCTGGTAGTGGGTGGATTTGTCTCTCCAAATTCTACTTTCCATGCCAATTTAGCTCCAATAAAATTATGAAGGATCTAGACTTTGACCTAAACCCTGAATGAATTGCTCCTGATACTTGGTATGGTTCTATCACTGTTCTATGGTTATATCACTGTTCTATCACAGTTAAGTGTCATTTTCTCAGATGGCTTCATTCCTGCCTTCAGTCAGAACCAGCAGAGAAATCAGTGGGCTACAGTGACACCATGAACTTAGGAAGGTCTGGTCTACAGGGAAATGCAGCAGGATACATTAGCAATGCTCAGACGGTTTCCAGTTTAGTCTTGGCAGTACAAAGTGTGTAGGTAGGTTAAGTACAGTGTAGAGCAGCTTTCAGAATTTCTGTCCCTTAAATGCTTTCCTTAATTTTGGTAGATTTATAGGGCAGGAATACAGAGGGCCCAACAAGTATTTGGGCAAAGCATTGTGAAACCTGTGTTATCTTGCTACACCTGAAACACTTGGCCCAGTCCTCATGGCTGTTGTAAACTCTCCTGTTTGACTATTCAGGTTGCTGTGAAAGCCTTCCTCTGGTGAGTTGCGTCTTTGGGAAAGGAACCCTAAGAAACCAGCTGAGCAAGCAGCCAACCACAGATGAAATTCAGAGGGAAAGGTAAAAGATGGGGATTTACAGTTGGCTATGTGGAGGGACATACTGTCCAAGCAGTTGTTCTCAGTCATGTTGTCTACCCCAGAGTTATATTCTGTGCCCATCTTTCTGATTGAAATGAGAAAAAGAAGCACCCTTCACATTAACGCTGTTCATTCTGCATGTGTCATTGGTTGATGGTGAGGTACATGTCCTGCCTGGTCCAGATCTGAGTCCAGGTGCTTTATTTGCTAGAGGCAAGTCTTGTCAAGGGGGTACGGGATGTCCTGGGAAGAGGATTCTCTTCCTCTTTCCTGTGAAACTAATCAATTAGGTATAAAATATCAAATACTTATTCACAAAAGCAGCTATTTTTGTAGCCCAGATGTCAGTACTGGTTCGTGAGAAATGAAGATTAAAGTCCCAGCACCAACACAGGCAAACAAATGGTGTTTCTCACATCAAATTGACCACTCAAACTGCTAGGCTTCTTCAAACCAGCAGAACATCTTCTTCTTAGGTGAGCAATTTAGGCAGGCACAGTGACACACAGGAGGAATAAAGCTACCAAGCCAGTGGGTTTGAGGTTTCCACATGGGGACAGACCTGTGGCTCAACCTGAAGCTCTGTGCAGCTCATTAGCTTTGAACACAGCACATAGGTAGCTGCCTGTACTCAAGCTTCATCAAGCTCAGCAATGGGAAGGGGGTTAAATGGCAGATGAGCACTGGTTTTGAGGAAGTCAGAGAAACCTTCCATGTGAATTTATGCTTTTCAGCTGTAAACCAGTTCTTGGAAAGTGCATTTAATTCTTATGTTTGATGCCTGGCCAAGATGTGAATGAAGCAAATTCTGGCAGTTGCTCACTTTGTGAATAATTGCTGAATGTACATTTATGCAGCAGCATGACATGAATTCAGCAGGCCTCTCCAGATGCTGCAGAATAGTTGCCTTTTAAAATACTGGAGAAGTTCTAGAGGAGTAGGGACATTTCCTCAGCAGAAAATAGAGATGAGGAGTTCAGCTCCAGACTAGAAGGACTGTCCATTAAATAATATCCATCACTGGGCATTGTTCTCTTGGGCTCCATCCTATACTCTTTCTGACCTTTTCACTCTCAGAGGTCAAGCAAGTGCACTGCTCAGTGAAGTTGATACAGCTTGATGAACATAACAGAGGGCAGTTTAGACAGGTGGAATTTGGCTACAGATCTCTCTGTGAAGATGTGGGAGCAATCAAATTCTAGCCAATGTATTGCCAGACTGTCAACTGAAGCCAAATCCAAGCCATTATTTGATATCAATGGGAACATTAACTGACCCACTCACCATCTTACTGAGGGTGAGAAAAACTGACTTTAAATCAAATACAGCTAAGAAAGAGTTGACATTTTTACTGAAAGCCTCTGTTAATTAGCATGAATATTTCCTTTCAAGTCTGCTCTAATCTTTTCTAAACTATTATTAGATGAACCTTTGATTCTACAGACAAGTGCACTGGTGTGACTAAGCATTTGCTAGTGGAACTTGTAGCACAGAAAAGTCCTTATAACAAGATGAAGCACCTTCTTGTTTTGTTCCATTTACTTATTTACTGACCAGAGGTCCTCAGGGCTATGAGTCACATCCCAGTGATGTACTGTGGCTTGGTTAGTGGTAACCAAGCTGCAGTAGTGAAGGAGTGCAGGGGATGTGAAGACCTGCAGAGGAATATTCTTTCCCTGTTTCGATCCTGACAAAAAAAAGGAGGCCAGAAATATTATCAAAGGGAAATGCGGCTGGCTCTCATCTCTAACATCTGCTGGCTGCAATATGAAGTGCTGTCAAGTTGGAGACTAGCAGGTTCCTTTTCAAGGGACAGGTTGCCTGCACTGGAACATTAGGCTGTAACCTGTTGACTCTACCCTGTCTGTTCTGCTGATGCCAGGACTCTGGAAAGGTAGGCTGTGTGCCAGCTTGCTGCTGTCCCTCTTAGCTATGCAGGACAATTACCTACCAGTATAGATATTACCTCTAGCAGCTGTGACTGTTCTTCATGCCCCAGTGGTACAGTTACAAAGCTTCTTCTTCAGTTCTGCTCCTTTTCCTTTCTTTGGCAGAAACATCACTGGGACAGCAAAAACCAGTTTTGCTTAATCCTGTTGATAAGGCTTAAAGTAGATCTGCAGTCTGCTGTGGAAAGCCTCTTTACTCCTAATAGCAGTCAGTTAACAGTCTGTAAAGGGACTGTCAGAGTGGGGCTTTAGCGTGACCAGGGTGTAACATGGATATGGGGAATAGCTCTAATTGTCAGCAGCCAGGCTCTGGTTTAGTGAAGATAATAATCTTCATAGAACCGTACACTAGTTTAAGATCATTGAGCCCAACCATTAACTTTACCAAGCCCACTGGTAAACTTTGTCCTCAAAGGACGTAATTGAGTAGAGTCCACTAGAAGACTAGTTAGTTAGAAAGTGCTGTGCCTAGCTTAATACTCTCTGCTGTGAAGCAAGGAGATAGTTATTACGGAGGAAACCATGTTGCTGTGCGGTCATTGCTTCTGATCAGCTCAGAGTGGGATTTGTGAAGGACTATAAACAGACACTGACAGTAGTTTTATAGTATTCCCAAAGACAGGAGAGTACTTTTTGTCCGACCCTGTATCTGAAAACAAAGGAGAAAAGTCTGGCAGGCTTGGATGTGCTTGCTGTGATGTCGGAGAAAGTCACACCACAATGTGTGGGACAACAGGGAGAGCTGAACTCATTAATGTCTTGGTTGTCAGTACCTCTCAGTACAGGTGCTGTGAGTGATGGAGTAAGCACAGTTCAATCCTGATAGCTCTCTCCAACTTCTGCATGCTCATCGCTGTCTGCAGCCATCCGTATGCCTTAACTAACCAGACAAAGTCTCATCTCACAAAATGTTTTTCACACACAGAAGACACATTACCTTTAAGCTGCCAATCACGCCACCCACCAACAGATATAATGGAATTAGTGGCTGAACTGGGCAATCTTCCAAAAACTTCATTCCTGAACAGCAAAAAAGAACGTTGTTATCTCGAGTGCAATAAGCTGTACAGGGAAAACTAAAGATGCTGGAAGTGATGTGCGTTGCTTAGACCCCAGCCTTGTGTTCAGTGTCTGTTGAAATGGACGATGAATTAAAGGTGGTTGGTGTCTCCCACTGTGGGGCTGCATCTCCCACTATAGGATTGAACAAGCAAAAAGCAGGGAAAGGAAGAGAGAGAGACCACAACAGCATTACTGTTGTTCTGGCACTTCTGATTGAAGCCACAGACCCAGGTCATGACCGTCAACCACTGTATCTTTGTACAACTGATTGAATTGAACAGGAAACTTATATTAGCAGTAGAAAATTCACTGAAAATCGAATCTGTTAGTCAAAACAAGGAATTCTCATAAGCTTTTCTCAGGCCTTTCCTCTTTGCCAGCTCCCATGTATGTGGCATGTTCCCAGGTCAGATGCCTGAAAACTTGGGAGTGGGCACTGATGGGAGCACCTGGAACAGTTTTAGTTTCCCAGGCAGCTTATAGGGAGCCACAGAAGCTCAAGTTTCCAGGCTGTTTGGATTGCTGGAGACTAAAGTATTGGTTGTTGTGGACCTGAGAATCACGGCAACCCCCAAATCTACTACTAGAAAGAGAAAGCTGGGTAGATTTTAGGGAAAGGAGTGTATGGCAGTATAAGGTTGCTGCTGGCAACAGACACAGAAGCTTGTGATACGGGTCTGTGCTAGTGAAACTCATCTGTCCAAATATAGATGTCTGCAGTGCAGGCCTCCATATCTGAAGTAGCTTCCTAAACTGTCTCTATAGTTGGTAAGGAGAAGTAGACACTTGTAAAAGTCAATTTGTCTCATTTTAAGATAGACTTCTAAAATAGGTCAGATAAATTGGTCCTTGAAAGTGCCTCTTTCTTTCCATTGCTGTGCAATAGACAGATATCTCCAGTTAGCTGAGATGAATCCTCTGCCCAAGTCTATTACCCAGTGGCATCTTTAGTCAACTTTAAACTGTTCTTTACCCTATAATTGTATCGGCACTGATCTCGTATTTCTGAGCTTCAACCGATCAGTTGCAGACAACGAAAAGGATGTTATGTTTTCTTGTTGTGTCAGTCATTTTCAAAGAAACTCTTTCTCTGAGTAACGGCGGTTTTCTACATACAGAACACTGAAAGCGGTGTTTAAACATCTCTCAGTGGAACATCTTTCCTCCATGCTCAGAACTACACTGAACAGGAGAGACCAGCAAAGAAGTACCTGTAGAGTGGGGTGGTTTTATGCCTTCTGTAATTATAGTTTGCTTCAGCTTGCCACTGAGGCAAATCCATTGCTATTGCTGTTCCAGAACATGGCTGATGTCCTGAATCTCTCCTGTGCTCTTTGTATAGCATAATACCAACCTTTTGCTTTGTGGTTCCTTGATGTGAATCCTATGTTAGTCAAAGGGCAGTGTTTTGTTATCTCCTGCATGCACAGGCTACAGAATCCAGTGGACTCTTCTACAACAAGTATTTATTACCAGCCTTCCCATAATTGAAAAGAGCTGTCCCCTGTTGCAAGGCTGTCAATGTTTGTCCATTTTGTCACTATGTACCACCAAAACTCACTCAGATTCCAAACTTCACAGGGGTGGGCAGCAGGGAAATCATCACGAATGATATCATTTTCAGAAAGCAGCTGCAAGGCTTTCCAGAATCTTTGGCCCTCTAATAGCCTGCCACAAAAGCAGCTGGCTAGGGATCCCAGGGAATATGTTTCAGTTCAGGAGCCCAGGAAATTGCTGTTTCCAATATGCTGCTGAGATCTCAATTGGAGGCCAAAAAAAGCAACAAAAATCAAGAGACTATGCCAATTTTTTCTCATGGAACTGTGGTTTTGATTCTCAGATAAATCTATTATGGACTGCTTTCATATATCTGACATGACAGCAGTCAGTCTTTGGAAGGATTTGAATGACAGGCAGTGGTTCGCTGTAGGTTTTGGGGGCTGGCTGATATTATAGCAAAAGAGGAAGTCAATAGGGGGTAATAGAGTAGTAACTTGGAAAATACAGCAGTATGGTTGACTAGGAAATACTGACCTCCTGTTGACAGACCGGCACTGATTTGTTAGAGTGACATCTAGGCACACACATCATGTGCCAATCAATTCACATACAGCAAAAGCGTGATTTATTTGGGAACTACTAAACTAGTAGAGTGTCACTCCTAGAACTTTTTCACCATGAGCAGCCGATATGTTTTCCTCTGACTGTTAGTAATAGGATAGACGGACCATAAGACACCAAAGCTCTGCTTCTAGTGCAATGCTGCCTGCAAGCTGGAGCGATCTGTCATTTAGAATGAACAGCAATTGAACCTGACACCGTCACAGGCCAGTGCATGAGCCCAAATGAATAAAACAGCAACCTTTGCAAGATCAGACACAGCACAGATGTCCAAGAGCTTGTGCAGTGTTCAAAGGAAAAAAGAGACAGGAGGCTTGGGGAAGCAGAGGTACTTGCACATTTTACCTCTTGGCTACCACAGAACAGCACTGCAGTGGGATCCACAAAGTCCAGCCAAGTGGAAAGAGCACTTATGAGCTTCTCTGAGGATGCTATCTTGGGCAGTGTTGTGGTCTTTCCCACAAAGGATCATTATTAACTGAGTGTCCTTGTAACTCTATGAGTTGAGGGGTCAGGATGAGTGAAAGTCAATACAGCATTGGTCTCATTTAGCTGCTTTGCCTTCCTTGGGTAGCTGAAAACAGCTGAAGTGTGTCCCATAGTAAAGAAGGGGTGTTGCACAGCCAGGCTAATCTGGTGTCTGGTGCCTGCTGCCCACCTTCTCTTCTAATGGGAGGTAGAGGACACAACATGCCAGGCCATTTTCAGTTGTTTCTTGCAGATGACTGCAACTGCTGTCACTTTAGTGCAGACTTCATTCGAGCCCTAGACTTTATACTAAGATTTGGGTGCTGCAGAGGATTTATCTCAAAATAATTGCTTTTGGGCACTGTTCTGTCAGAAAACATCTCAGCATATTAGAGGAACCTCACAGCAATGGTGAGTGGCTGAAGGACTGAGATGCAAGGAACAAATATGTTAACATCAATGGTTGGTTCCCATGTAAAGCTAGAGACTGTAAGAATTAGACTTCAGGCTTGTGAGATCTTGACAGTTGAGGAATTATTTGGTGTAGATGTGAGTGTGAGAAGTTATACTGGGTTAAATTTGAACAGAGGAAAATTTAGGCTGTCTGTTGAGAAAATGGATGTCATCAGCTTTCAAATGTGATTTAGCTTCCCCTGGAGAATGCTGTTTGTAAAGGTAGTCTGGACAACGTACAGAAACGCGTTATTGGGAGCAATCCTTCACTGTCTCAGAAACTGAAAAGAAAGTCTCAAAAACCAGGTCTGTGAGATCCTTCCTTTTTGTTTTTTGGCTGTTCAGTGAAGCGAAGGAATCATCACTACCAGCAGAGATTAGAAAGCTGCTAAAAATTTAGTGCCTTAGCTGACATCACAAGTCTGTAGCTGGGAAAATTTTGCTGAGTCCTTATCAGATATCTTGTCTGATAGTGTGATTGACACTAGCACCACATTTTGGAAGTGTGTGATGCTTATGTGTGTTTGTTATTGAGGCTACCAATTCCTGATCTCTGACTTTCAGTAAGTGTGTTACCATTTGAAAAGACCTCATGGTCTTCCTCTGCAGATGGCAAGAGCCAAAATGACTGGAGGCACATCTACAAGTTATTCTCTGAGATCATGGTAGAAGAATGTTATCAGAAAATCAGAAGCTTTGGGGTAATAAATATATGCATTTTCCTTGGTTTTTCGTTTTCCTAAACAATGTCTTTGCAGATATGTAGCTGCAGGAAGACAATATCCTCTGACAACACTGTATTACAGTGACATTATCTCTTGATTTCAGTAAGCTGGGGAAAAAAAGGGCTCTAGATCTGATGCAGGAGATACCTGGACCTCCAGGCTAATATCTTCCCATAAGCTTTCTACTTCTCACTCATCTTAAAAGTATTATGATATGTTCCTAGGAAATTACATTTACAAGCAGTCAGACTTCAGCCCTGCCTTCATATCCAGAGGGCTAGCTGTCAATGTGAATGCAAGCTGTACCACACTTCAAATCATACTTTCCCAGCTCTATTCCACAGCTTAGGCATATTCTGCCTGGGGAAAAACTAAAATCCTCTTAAGGGATAAATAGCAATTTTAAGTCATGGATAAGCATAAGAGACGAAGAGTTGAGATGTAACAGTTCAGTCCATTCCCCTACTTCCTAATTGCTCCATAATCCCTCATTAGGACTCCCTAATTCCTAATCAGGACATCCTAGTCAGAATCCTGCCAAAGTCATCACTGGTACTCAGAAAGTCCCACATAAAGAGAGCAGCAGCGATCAGTACATGAACATATTTTTGGTGGGTTTGGCCAACCATCCATGCCCCCACTCCCTTAAAATTGATCTCATTTCAGTGCGGACCCCTAAAAGAGATTTGAGACTTACACCGTCAGAAATGCCCATTTATCTTAACTGCCTGCAAGGGCCACACACAGCACTTGGCTTGGCATACAGTCCGAATCAAAGTGGGATGTATCTCGCTCACAGCATCTGCGGGTGGAGTTCATTTGTCATGAAAAACACAGTGGAAGGTGAACAGCTTCTCAAGGACGCCCATCTGAAATGGTTGGAAGGGCTCTTGTGCGCAGGACTTAACATGCAGTGTGATCTGGTTATTCTGGAAAAGCACAATCCAAAATCTGCAAGATGGCAACTGAAAACTGAACACTGCATTTGTAAGAGAAAACTTCCATGGAAATTAAAAATGAGAGATGCCTGGTAGGGAGCAGCACTGCCCAGTTGATGCAGAGAGCGTGTCTTTCATTTTGAGTTGTGTTTACAAGAACTCTGCATGTTAAACAGAGGAGCTAATGATTCTCTACTGCTCATTCCTCAGATCTCAGCTGGAGTCCTGGGTTCCATCTATTTTATTTTTGAGGTGAAAGAGGTTAGTTATATTGGCCAGAGGCCAAAGGAGGGAGGCAGCAAAGGAAAAAGAAAAGCTACAGGAACAGTGACCTGCAAGGTCAGGATGGAAGAAGTTGGCTTTTGAGCTCTCTGGGATAAAAAAAAAGAGAGACGATGGAGTGGGGGTTTAATAGCAGCCTTCAAACAGTTTGAAGGTCCTCTTGAGTAGGACAGTAACCAATCTGTCTTGGTGACCAGGGTGGGTAGGACAGTCTGTAATCTGTTTAATTTGCCACAGAAAAGATTTAGGTTGGATATGAGGGAAAATATTTTGTCTGTGAGAGCAATAAAATGCTGAAATAGGCTCCTTGGGAAGCTGTGGAATTTCCTTGAGCAAGGGTAAGTCAAACATCTGTCAGGGATGCCATGAGCATGCGAGCCTGTCTGCACGTGGAGGTGGGTTGGTTTCTCTACCAGTGTTCCTCAGAGGGGGTCGCAACCCATGTGAAGAGTGTGAAAGTCTCAAATGGAGCAAAAATGTTAGAAAATCCTTGGTTTCCAAACAAAAGAAATAAAAACATTAAAGAAATCTATGTTAATGGTAAGGAAAAAGTGAAGCTTAGCAAAAGAAGAGCCTTATGCAGTTAAAAAAATGTATAATATTCTGCATCTGAAAGGATATTCCTTTCCTTTTTTAAATATTTGAGCTTGAAACGGCTCACAAATCCAGCCTTTGGGTGGCTATACAGAGACAGATCAGCCAAAACCCAGGTCTTGCTTTCAAAAAGGTTGAGAAATAGCAGCATACATCGTGTCATCTTCCCTTCAATCCCCATGCCTGTAGGATTTTTGCAGTGCAGTTAATGCAGAGATCCTCATTAATGCAATCTTCTCATGTGTCGGATTCTGGGAGTTCTCCCACAGACACAGCCCTGTGTTGAGGCAGGACACACGGAAGTGATGGTTAAGACAAATAGGGTCAAAATTCAAGCATTGCTTCCTTCTCAGCTTGCAGTGTGGGCTGGGAGTTTGTCTGATGCTGAAATACCACTGCATGGGTCAAACAGTTGGAAACTTGACATTTTCCACCTACTTTCTCCTACCAGAGGGGTCAACCTGCCACACAGTGCTGAGCAGTCCCTATTTTTAGATTGCTTTAGTAGTCAACTTACCTATAAAGGTCATGGACAGTGGTAAGGCAAGGAAAGCCAGGAGCCCAAATATAAAGAATGCTGTGAAGGAGAAAAGAAAGACAGCATTATTTGGACTGATTGAACTTCAAAGGCCAGAAATTCCACCCGATGCTTTACAGATGCTGTTTATCCATAAAGTCATGTAGCAAAAAATGCAGTAGACTCAATGGGGTGGGAATGTAGTGTTTATGATGTGGCACTGGTGATGTTGGGACCAGCAAGCAGTTTATCACTCTCTCAGAGCTCAAGCTTCCATGCTTTATTCATAGATTCATACAAGGTTAGAAGGGACCTTAAGGATCGTCTAGATCCAACCCCCTTGCCATGAGCAGTGACACCCCCTACTAGACCAGGCTGCTCAAGGCCCCATCCAATCTGGCCTTGAACACTTCCAGGGAGGGGGCAGCCACAACCTCCCTGGGCAACCTGTGTTCCCGTGTCTCACTCAAACATTGTTAGTCCTTGTATCAGTGGAGAGAGGAAAGACGCAAGCCGCTTTTGTTGCTACACCTTCTAGCTTCTTATTGCAAGGACAGGGACTCTGGCACTGCTGCCTTAGCCTGCATCGACTCCAGAGGCAGCACCAGGTGGCTGTGCACTGACAAGTAACTTTGCATCAGCTAATCCATGGCAACTGATGAGCCGTGTCTGTTTGTGAAGCAAATAGCAGCTTTAATGCCATTCCACTTAGTTCTCACTGATAGCTGAATAAACTGTCATTATTGCACAAGAGGATAGTTTCTGCCTCCCTGACCCAGCTTAGCTCATGGACATAAAAGCAGCAGCAGCCCCACTGCAAGGAGCCCATGCTGCACTCTTAGGGGTGCACGTAGGCTGTACCCACAGATGAGTGTATCTGAGATGCTTAGTTACTCCCCAGAGCTGCTGGTGTACCTGAGCGCTGACATTCTCCCAGCACAGCCTGATTCTGCAGAGGGTGACTACTCACCTTTGCAGAAAGTGAGAAACAACAGCATCAAGAGCGGTGTGAGCAGCCTGTCTGACAAAAGCTCTCACCCCTGTGCCTAATCATGAACACTTGGCAACACTAAAATAAAACGCTGCCCTGCAAAATGAAAGTAGAACAGAATGAGGACATTCTGTGGCGAGGGTCCCTGCAGAGTGCTTCTGCTCAACCTGCAAGTAGATGCCTAAGGAAGCAAAAGGGCAGTAAGCAGAGGTGGGCATTGATTGCAGACAAGCAGAGAAGGGCATGGATAAGAGGAGGAGTAGGATAGCTTCTCAGAGGCTTATGAAAACCATTCTTGGAACAAGTGTTAGGGTTGGTTTGGGATCAGCTTTTCCCTAGGCAAATTACATCACATGGTATCCTGGTGCCAGAGAATGGTGACCTCTGCAAGCGAATGGCATCCTCCTCACCACACAGGAGTGGGGCTGCTGCCAGCACCCTGCACATGGTGCCACTCTGGGATACTCTGCAGCACTGCCAACACACCGCCCCCCAGGGCACCTTAGACGAAGAGGGAAGCATTGTTGCCTCCATTTTACAGAGAGACTGAGACAGAGGACATAGCAGTGGCATCAAAATTCTGGGCAGATCCACCAAGGCTTTCTGACTTGCAGACACTTTTCATGGAAACACTCCATCCCCCACATGCTGCTCTGCAGAGAATGAGGATCTTACACTTCAGCGCTTGAGAGTATCTTTCCTTCTCAGTAGGGATGTTTGTTATCTCTATGAGTTGGTAGAGACTGAGGATATTTCAAGCCAAAGAAAGCAGTTCTGTTCCTGTGTGCCACCCCCTTCTCCTCTCACTGTCGGCCAGTCTCTCTCACACATTTTTGTCTCCTGAATGTCATACAGTACAGAAATTCTTCCTCTACTTGAATAGTGGCCTATACTTGACTAAGCTCTTTCAAACACTGACAGCCTCTTATTAGAACAGCTCAGCCTAGAGCCTCTCAGTTACGTTTCATGCTAGGTCCTCGTGCTCTTACAGTATCTAGACTATTGTTTTCAGTTTGGGAAGCCATGGCATTGTAGCTGAGTTGGGCTTCCAACACTCATGAAACCACCTGCAAGCTGTGGCCACAGTCTGAGCAACTCATCTATCTGGTACCTGTATCAGCGCAGTGCAGGTCTGCAGGAGCTGCGTTGGCAGCCTGCTGTTGCCAGAAGTGGTGGCACAGCTCTCAGAGAGGTGCCACCCCTTTTGCCTGTGGTTTCATTAGCTGCCTCCTGTTTCTGTCCTTGCTGCTTGGACAAGTCTTGCTCAGAAGTTTGTTAAGAGGAGGTGTCATGTCAGTTCCTAATCATGCCCCAAGGAAAAATGCAGCAGTAAATTCAGTAAAAGGCGCAGGGGGTCCCTGTATGTGTGGGGCTGCACATCTGGCACACAGGTGTCTGTTTGCTTGTGTCTAGCATCTACCCGACAGCTTGATTTTGGAGGAGAGGAATGGGAGGCAGAGAGGAGGAATGGGAGGCAGAGAGGAGCTCAAGAGAAAAAGATAATGGTTCATTAATTCCCCTCCCAGAGCAGTCGCTGGGAATGTAGTTACTCATTATCTCCCCATTCAGCTACAGCCTCTTAGGTCTCGAATTGGAGGGGCAGATGCATAGTCTGGGAAGGCTTCCAGATCCATGTTTAACAAAGTGAAACTCTCAACAATTGACTGCGTAACTGGCAGGGCTCGGCAGCCACTTTCAGTACTGCTAGCTGCACTAAAGGCTCTTTTCCCTGAAATGTGTGAGGTTTTCACAGAAACACTGCTCTGTGGGGACACACACACACACACACACACACACACATACAGGCTCTCTGCCTGGATTTGTCTGGGTTGCACTGCCCCGATTTGGTCTGAAGGCAAATTGCTTGAGAAAACGGTGCTTTGCTGCAGGTTGGCAGAGCTCTGCAGACAGGATACTACTCTCTGTGCATTTTCACCTGTGGGGTTGTGATATATTGAAGTCCCCGGCACATTCTTCAGAAAAGGAGCAAACCAGGGCTGGTGGACTCTCAAAATACAGCAGGGTGTGGGAACTGTGTCTGCACATAGCTCAGCAGGTCATCGCTCCATAAATCTGGTGTCAAGGCATTGAGCAGGAGAGCCTCGTGGTCTGTACCACCAGCCCAGCCCATGGTGGGGCACTGGTCAAGTCCCACTTTGGGAGTCCTAACATGCCAGGAAATGGATGAAGGGAAGAGCTCGTGTCTGGGATCACAGCAGAGGAAGAGGGAAGCAGGTAGCTGTCGATCTCGCACTTCCCTTGAAATCTGTGGGCACAAAAATTAGAGCAGCTGGCACAGATTTTGTGCCTCCTGTGCAGCAGGATGGTGTCAGCTGATATAAATCTGCTATTTATCTGAGTTACCTCCATCAGAGTCTATTCACAGAAGTAAGAGAGCTTGGAATCACTGTTAACATCACAGCTGTATGTCATGGTCCCTCTGCCGATGCCTGAGCCACTGCATCTTTCACAGCCATATCCCTGCACTGCAGCTCTTCCCCCCAGTCTGCTACTCCCTCCTTCTCTGTCCCCCATTATGTGCCTGGCTTCAGGGTGTGCAGCAGATAAGATGAGTTGTCATCTTGCATGTGGAAGGGATCTGGAGATGATGTTGGACCTGACACCAGTTCATCCGTGGGCTCCTCAGACTTCATTTTGCTGTCATCATTTTTGAGGTTTCTAGTCAGCTCAGACCATCTCTGTTTCCTCCAAAGGCAGCAAGAAGTTGGTTTCTTTTTGGTTAAGAAGGGTCCTCACAGGATTTTCAAAACCAATCCATGAGTACAAATCTTAACCTACCCACTTTTCTTAGGTAGTCTGTCAATACGGCTGTCGTGCAGCCCACTCAGGAGAGGGTATGACAAGCTCTCTAACGCTAAATGCAGTAATAAGCGGAGTGTTGTGTATGTTACCGACACTCCCGAGTGCTGTTTGTTGTGTAGCCTGTCAGGTTCCTGATAAAAAAAATCAGCTTCCAAACACTTTATCTAGTTACCCCAGGATTTAGCTGCACAAGCAGGCCAAGGAGCAAAATTGCATGTGTAACCTCACAGTGAGTCCCAGGGGAACACTGCTCTGAAGGGAGCTGACTCTCAGCGCTCTGGATGTGAATAAATTTGGGTCAGTTGGACTGCCCCCATCCCAACTGATCATGGCCTGAGGCAGATGCAGATGGTATAGTGCTGTAGCTCAGCAAGCGGTGTCACAGTGTGTGGTACAGCAGCGTGGACACGTGTGACAGGCTGGGGTGCAGAAGGGTAGCAGATATTCTCATCCATGTTTTATTCCTTCAGAGTATCTAGGCATCCCCATAGTGACCCAGAGAAAAGGATGTGGCACGTACAAGTACAGTAGTGGCAAAGTCTCACTGGATCAATCTGGGGAACCAGCTCCAGCAAGATCATGCATTTTACAGACTGGGGACGAGTCTGCCCATGGGTTTGGTAGCTGTGATTACTGCTTGTCTCTTTGGGCTTTAGAGTGACAGGAAAATGTCACTACATTGGATGGGATATGCAGAAAAGGAAAGGCTTGAATGAACTAACTTTGCAGAAGAATGAGCCTGGCTCACCAATGGTCACATGAGAGAAAACAGCACCAAGGTCTGGGCACTCAAAAAAGGACCTGTGAGTGCTCCAAAGAGGTAAAGACATCATCAGAAACAAAGTTGTCCTCTCCATGAGGCTAAGTGCCACAGCAAGGAGATACATCGTTGAAATCATTTCTTGGCCTTAATGGCAGGAATCGCTCTCCTGGGGTCATTGAACCCCTTGACCAGACTAGATAATCAGCAGTCAGAGGATCCGGTGTAAGGAAAAGGCATGCCCAAGGAGGTATCCTGTCCCAGTGCAAACACACTTTAAGAGGTAGGGGAAGTGGGATAAAACGTGCAGACAAATCCAAGCCCAGGGCCACCAGCTATTTGCTGCATTCCATCACTGTTTGCTCTGACAGATCTCTGCTCTGTGAAATCTGGTACCGAGAGAAGCCACACTAGCTTCACATCATCTAACATTTAAGTTCCAGCACTGGCAGCAGCAATGCGGGAATAGTTTATTTCATCACTATGTCTTCATGTAATACAATTCATATCACAGAATCACAGATTCACTCAAGGGAGTCTGGAAAAGACCTCTGAGATCATCCAGCACAGTCCATGACCTGACATCACCACATCAGCCAGACCAGGGCACTCAGGGCCACGTCCAGTCTTTTCTTGAATGTCTTCAGGAATAGGGACTCCACCACCTCCCTGGGCAATCCATTCCAATATCTAACTACCCTTTCCATGAGGAAGAGCTTTCTAACGTCCAACCTAACAACGTCTAACCCTGGCAGCTTCAGGCCCTGCCCTCTTATCCTGTCACTAGTTGCTTGGGAGAAGAGTCTGACCCCCACCTGTCTACAACTTCCCTTCAGGTAATTACAGAGAGGGAGAAGGCTCCCCCTGAGTTTCCTCTTCTCCAGGCTAAACACCCCTATCTCCCTCAGCCTCTCCTCCGCAGCCTTTCCCTCCAGTCCCTTCCCCAGCCTCGTTGCTCCTCTGGACCTGCTTCAGCTCCTCTTTCTTGAAGAGAGGCTCTCAGAACTTCCTCCAGTACCAAGGGGAGGCCTTACCAGCGCCCAGGACAGGGAGAGAGAGAGTTATGTCCCTAGTCCTGCTGGCCACACTATTGCTGATACAAGCCAGGATCTGCAGATTCAACTACTGTCCCCCCAAAAGATGTTCATAGATTCATACAACGGTTCAGGTTGGAACGGACCTTAAAGGTCATCTAGTTCCAACCCCCCCTGCCATGAGCAGACCCCCCCACTAGACCAGCTTGCTCAAGGCCCTAAAACAGGATAATAATCTACACTATTTCATCAGAAATGATGTAGAATAAGGAGGTGCCAGCAACCTGGGAACCTTCACAATGGGGAGGACATCAACGTAGATACAAACATAGATGTAGATGTGAGTGCTCTGGGAGTCAGGCAATACGGCAGGGTGGCTTGCCTGGATTTGATGCCATGCCTCTAGCTTCTGAACCACAGTTCTGCTGTGACCTAGGTTCTGAATTTGGCTCTTTGTGCTTAATTGACACGTGTTCTTTTACAACAAGATTTAGGAATTACCTGAGAGCCACCGGTTTACTTTGCAATAGCTCCAGGGGAGCGTGTTAAGCCTCCTTTTTCTGTTGTTTTTCTGGTTAGCTCATTGAAGACAGCCCTGATCTTCTGACCTGCAGTCGCTGTGCCAACAGTGAAAAGCATTTCAGTAACACCGCACAGGCACGTTGGCTCTTCAGAGTCACCTCAATATCAGGAGACCATAGGTACAAATGTGAGGCTCTGTTGAGGTACTCTTTGAAAAACATACACAGGCTGATGAGGAGGAGTGGAATTAAGTGTCACTGCACTTGAGGAGGGTTTGCATTTTAATGAACAGAAAATCAATTTTGGATGCCGTAGCTGATCCGTAGCTAAAGCTGAGATGACTTTGAACTTGAATGTAATGAAAACCTACAGGTAATGATTCCTGGAACAGTACTTCTGAGTTGCCTCACTCATGAGTAACTGTGTGGGTACCACAAATGGTGCTCCTGGTGTAAAAGAGCATGAGTGAGGTCAGTTTTAATCCATTTCTTTAAAAAAATAAAACTAGAAAGATTTTCCCTGTCTTTGGTAAAGTCTCCGTGGTAATTTCATATCAACAGGGAACAGTGACCTTTTACATGCTGCTAGTATCACAGTCTCACAGTAACGATGAGGCTGGAAAAGACCTTAAAGATCATCCAGTCCAACCTAAAACCAACCAAATAAACCTAAGCAGGACCAAAACTCAGAGAAAACACCACTTCTGTCCTATTTTTATTGTGATGGTCACCAACAGGCCCAGACCCCACCCTGCATGCCCTTTCTGTGGGGTACAAGAGAGCCCTCACACCCTGTCCCACTTCCAGAGACTTCTTGATGTGTAATGAGAGCCCTGCATCCTCCCATCCCTCAGTGTTCCCAGCCATCCTCTCCTCTGGGGTAGTGATGAGCAGGAACAAGAGGGCCAGAAAATGTCCTCTGCTTTCCTGCCTGAACCAGGCTCCCGTGGGTGGCCCCAGTTTGCACCAGACCTGGGCTATCTGTCCCACTTGCTCGGTTTTCTCTGAGGATAAACGAGCAGCAAGGAGTTAAGGGGCTTAATCATGAATGTAAGCTTATTCAGAACTTGAGAGCCTTTCAAGCAGAACCAAAAGCGAGAATATAAAAGACCCCAAGGCAACAGCTCTAGATTGGCAAATGCACTGATTACTGCGGGTGAAGTCTCAATTATGCTGAATGGTCAAGAGGCTTTCTTCTTCTTCTATTCCAGTGGAACTAGGAATTGCTACTGCCCAGAAGCGAAAACAAAGGCACTTTGAGCTCAGAATGAAAGCACGATGCCATCAGTGGGAGTAAGCTGCTTTAAAACCCTTGGATTTTAACCTCCTGGCAATGACACCGCTTCCCTGATCTTACAAAAACCCAGCCCTGAGGTGTACTGCTGCTGTGCCTCTCCACACGGCTTGCACAGCTTCCAGCCTACGCCAGCGTTCTGCTGCTTTGCTCCTTGGAGAGCACCAGCCAGTCTGTTCACCCAGGCTGTGAGCTGTCGACTCACTACACCCCTCTGCATCCTCCACCCTGTGTGGGGCAAACAAGTGGCTGTCCTGTGGAAGGCTTCCATTCTGGTAACTGATACCTCCCACCCACCACACGTAGCCCCTCATGAGGCTCACCAATGCCTAAAGTGGCCACTGTGCAAGGGGCTGGGCAAGCAGAAGGAAGATGACCTTATTCCAAATGCCTCTGGCTGAAAGGAGGGCTATTCCTCACCGCACCCCATCCCTGACTTTGTTTCCCAGTGCCAGCATGCAGGCTGGCAGCAGTTCTGCTTTCAGGAATTCCGTCTGGGGAGTTTGTTCCCAAGCTGCTGCACTGCTTTTGGCCAGAGGACCTTCCCTGCAGGGATTTCTGTCTGACTGCACGCAAGGTACCACTTGAAATGGGAGACAAACACTCTGCTGCTCAGGCTGTCTGCTGCAGCCCATACTGAGGTACTTGGCAGTGTTTGGCTTAGTTTGACATTTTCACTGGTCTGCTGTAACCCAAAGAGTGCAGCAGGCAGGTTCTCAGGATAGAATTCCTGCTGTGCTCTCCATCAGTGCCGGGAACTGCCCAGGGAAGGAAATACCTCAGAGAGGAGTGAAGAAACAGGAACTTCTTTGGAAATTTCGGGTAGGATGTGGTATCATCTTAATTCTTTTATACCCCTGGCATAGTGACAGAACTGCCTACATACTGGAGGGGATTGCTACCAGAACAACTGCCTACATACTGGAGGGGATTGCTACCAGAACTGCCTACATACTGGAGGGGATTGCTACCAGAACTGCCTACATACTGGAGGGGATTGCTACCAGAACTGCCTTACCATTGCTGGCAATTTTAGAGATGCAGCGGTGGCAGGCTTTCTCCAGGCCGGCAGTCATGGTGAAGAGCCTTTTGGGGTGTCTGTGGGAATAAAGAAATTAGTAAGGTTATGAAAAGTGTCTTGACTCAGAGCCACTCACCATCCTCAAAAGAAACCCAAAGTGAAATCCTAGAACATCTCTCAGTGTGGCACACCCAGAGTCAGGTATGACTGCCAGCAGCTTTGGGCTGTCTGGTGGTGATGATGGAACTCCGGAGTCACAGGAAGCTTGGGGTTCAAGTATTAAAGGTGATGTATCTGCTAGTGGGGCATGACAAAGTGTATTGAACTGTTATGGGAGAACCCAGTGGAGCAGGTAAGGCTCAGCACACTCACCTCAACAGAAAATATTTAGTGAGTAAAAATGAATTAAAGAAAAAAGGAGGAGAGAGGGTGAACACCATTTTAAGATTGATGAGGACTGTGAAAAGGAGTATAGAATAAGAACTGTAAAACCACGAGAAGCCCAGAAACAAGATGTCTTTGATTATAAAGAAGTAGTTGGATTAGAAAGTAGCCCTTTGTAAAGAAGAATTTTTATGAGGTGGGGTGAGGGATGAGCAAGCAGCTAGGCATCTAAGGCCTGGGCATCAGACTGCTTCAGGCAGTCAAATAGCATCCAGTGTAAATGGGAGCATGGAAACCCACATGCTCCAAGCCTCAGACTTTGGCCAGGGTCACCACAGGTCTGCCACCAACACCAGCTGTGCAACAGATGAAGCTGTGTGTGGAAAAGGCTGGGATGGGGGAAGCAGCATTTCTGCCCATAGCTCAGATTAGCCTCTTTATATTTCAGGTGTTAAAGAGCAATACTTTCAGCTTAGCTTCTTTGTGTTCTAAGCTGATACAAAATCCACCCCAGTGTCATCGTGCACTGCTGAGTCTAACTCAGCCCAGAGCCAGATGTGGTGAAGATAAAGACAGACCTGTACCTCACAGCCTATAGTGGCCATACCGCCCTCTGTAGCCTGTCCAAGCCCTACTGGACATGGCTGAGCACAGCTGACTCTCTCCTGGGTTCCTGCAAGACCTGAGACCCATGGTTGGCAGCAGGAACCCTCTGCTGCCATGGGGAATGGGACGGTGTTTGCTCCTTGGATGTTTCTGACAGTGATGGCAGTAATAGAGGCAGGTCTGGCTTCACAAACTGGTGATCAGACAAGAGAGCAGCAGGCACTGGGGCTTTCACAGACATCCTTTAGGGTCAGTAACCTGTGCTGAAACAACTGTGTTTAGCAGCCAGCCATCAACTTGCATATCAACGTTTCTAATGTGCATCATCAGAGCAGGTGTCTGATGAATTCTAGGTCTCCTTCTCCAGCTCTCATCTTCACACTATGCCCCAAGCTTCCTTTGATGGATGTTACTGCTGTAATCAGCCTTGCAAATCCCAGCAGACATCTCCATCAATACTGAGCAATGGACTGAGATAATCAATGAGTGTTTGAACTCTGGGGATTGCAAACAGCTTTTCCTGACCAATAAACCTTCGAACAATAGCATCGTGGAATGCATTGGCTTGGAAGGGACCCCCAATGGTCAGCTAGTCCAACCTCCACTACACCAAGCAGGGGCATCTCTAACTAGAACAGATTGCTCGGAGCTCCATCCAGCCTGACTCTGAATGGCTCCAGAGGCTGGGCTCCCACCACTTCCCTAGGTAGCCTCTTCCTGGAATCCCCCACTCTCAGATTAAAGACCTTTTTCCTAACATCCAGCCTAAATCTCCCCTTTTCCAGCTTAAAACCTTGACCCCTGATCCTATCATTACAAGCCTTTTGAGCTGAAACTATTGACAGATATTTTGAGGCAGGAAATGACCCCTGTTGTGTGCTCAGGAAAAGAGGAAGGAGGAAGAGAAACTGGTGGTTTCCACAGCCCAACGGCATGTTGCTTTAGAACCTTAGAAATTTTGGTGCAGATTTGTTCCTGGAAAGTGCACAAACAGGCACTCCCTTTGAATGAATCGAATTTGCTGCTCACGAATGAGTCATAAATTATGAAGAGATGAGCATGACGCTAACAGGGCCAAGGGCAGGGTCCTACATAGTGGCCACAGTAACCCCCAGCAGAGCTACAGACTGGGGGATGAGTGGCTGGAGGGCAGCCTGGCAGAGAAGGACGTGGCAGTAATGGTTGAATGGGAGCCAGCAGGGTGCCCAGGTGGTATGAAAGGCCAATGGCATCCTGGCTTAGATCAGCAACAGTGTGGCCAGCAGGCCTAGGGATGTCATTCTCCCCCTGGACTGGGCACTGGTGAGGCCTCCCCTCGAGTAACAGGGGCAGTTCTGGGTCCCTTGCCTCAAGAAAGAGATGGAGAGGCTGGTGCAGGACCAGAGGAGCAACGAGGCTGGGGAAGGGACTGGAGAGAAAGGCTGAGGAGGAGAGGTCGAGGGAGTTGGGGGTGTTTAGCCTGGAGAAGAAGAGACTCAGGGGGAGCTTTGTCCCTCTCTATAACTACCTGAAGGGAAGCTGTGATCAGATGGGGGTCAGACTCTTCTCCCAGCAACCAGAGACAGGACAAGAGGGCAGGGCCTGAAGTTGCCAGGGTAGGGTTAGGTTGGATGTTAGGAAGCCCTTCCTCATGGAAAAGGTGATCAGACACTAGAAAGGACTGCCTGGGGCAGTGGTGGAGTCCCCATCTCTGGAGGTGTTTAAGGACAGAGTGGATGTGGCCCTGAGTGCCCTGGTCTGGCTGATGTGGTGATGTCAGGTCACAGGCTGGACTGGATGACCTTTGAGGTCTTTTCCAGCCTCAAGAATTCTGTGTTGCTATAATCCTCCTCTTTACATACGTGTGCAGGACTACAATTCCTATTAATAACGATCACAGAAACCATGTTAACATATCCAATGTCCTGCTAGAAATGGGCTGAACACCAAATTATTCTTGAGGAGAGGGTAAAACATACATTTTGTCTAAATTTGCTGTGATTTGACACTACAGGAGAGGCAAACTGAAGGAGGACTTGGTATCTGGGAACATGTCCCCATCTAGTGATGGAGCCTAGAAATGACTGTGAGAATCAGACGGCGTGTGCAGTTCTAAAGGGTTGGATGAAGAGAGCAAACTGATGATGGCTGCACACACAATGTGTTCACACAGGGACACAGCACACATCACCACCAGGAGATGATGGTCTCAGTCCCTTCTCAGACACTGACTCCTGCAGGACTGACAAGCACCTCGGAGAAATCACTGTGTCTGCTGGATAAAATAGATAGGGATGCTTTTCCACCTGCTCCTCAGTGATTCTGCAGAGGATGCTGTGGGTGTTAAAGATGAATCTTATCCTGTGTGCTGCTGCAAGAGAGTGCTAAAGTGCAATCCAGCAGCCAGGCATCTGGGGAGCAGTTTTGTTCACAGCTGAAATGAGGAAATGATGGCTGAATCTCGCAAGAAGCTGGAAGAGGTGCAGTATGAAGACTGGTGGCATGCCAAGGCAGGGCAGGGCAGGACAGATGTCCTGCCACACAGTGCCCACTCCCGGTTTGTTGGCAAGTTGAGAAAAGTCAGATGCAGAATGGAAAACTCAGATACAGGTAAATAAATAAGCTAAAGACACCTTCCAAACCACCTCCCATTTGCCTTCCCTGCAGTTACTTCCCTGAGGTGAAGGGACTTGCTCCTGTCTTACAAGGATCAAGAGGGGACAACTTTCTGATCCTCTTGCAGAAAACTGGGGCCTCTCCACACACAAGCGCTGTTTGGGGTGGCAGGTTGCAGCCCAGCCACAGCAGAGCCACAGCACCCCTGTGCCACTGCCCTCACCTCTCCTCCTCCTGCCTCCCAGCTTGTCCAGCGCTTCCCCGTGGCAAGTGACCAGGTTTGCCCCAGTGTTGGCTGCTGCTCACCTGGCACTCAGGCATTATCCCACATTGCTGCCTTCTGTTGCAGCTCAGTTCCTTGTCCCTGACAATCAGTGATGACAAGTCCAACCTTTCATAGTTCCTTTCTTATTTTACCCAGTTTTATCTTTGAACTATTTTTATGGTCATTATTTTTACCTTAATATTTAGGTAGGTCAAAAGAAGACAAGCACTGACCAACTGACACATCCCTCAACCACGGAGGGGACAAAACACAACTTTACTCTGACCCCTTTGTACATCAGCCCAAAAGAGAGCTGCTTCTGTGCTCATCCTAAGGTGTTCAAACTGAGCTCTCAGCTCTCTCTCTCCGCTTCACATTCCCCATTCTGCACTGAACAACCCAGCAGGGAGAGTCGCCAGGGCTTCCTAAGAGTCAAGTCCCACTCAACAGCTCCCGATTGCTGGGGCTTCTGCTGGGACACAGCAGGAGCACATGGGACAGCAAACTCCTTTGGAGCAAGGACTCTTCTCAAAGATTGCTAGAAGTAATGGTTTGGGTTTACTTTTCTAACATACACACAGCAGAGTTCTTTTCCAGAGCTGATTTGTACCTAACAAACCACAAAGCCCTACGCTGGATTTATCCCAGTCCATCACCCACTGCCCAGGAAATCCCTCTTACCTGAGAGTGCTTGGGTGCTGACCCTGTCCACCTGCACCTGTGGGAGACCGGCCAGAAGAACCACAAAATCCAGCCTTCAGTGAAATCCAGCTAAGAGAGTCCTCTCAGATGGGACCCCTGAGCCAGAGCCACTACCTGTGTGCCAGGGGCTTGTTTGCTTTTATTCTTGCTAGCCTTCTGCTCGCACACCTCTCAGCAGCAGCAACGTGGGATCTGTGGGATGCGGGAGTGCTTGTCACTACAGCCCATCCCCATTAGGTTCCCCACTCCCACGACTGGCTGGAGCAGCCCACCCTGCATCGTTTCAGGGTGTCAGCAGGGGGAAGCAAAGGACCCCAGACACCCGTTACTGTGCTGAATAAAAGCCTTCCACAGTGTCTTTTCTTTAATGAAAAAAGAAAGTAGGTAAATTACTACGAAATCAGTAGTGAGCAGTAAGAACTTGGTTCAGTTTTTGCACATTTAGCCCCACTCCATCCCCATTTCCTACCGATGAAGTCAGTGATAGAGTTCTTTGTAACCTGCCACAGAGAAAACCTTCACCGTAGGCTGGTTCGTGTGTTTCACGTTAGCCCTGTTTCATGTCACCCTCTTTGTTAGGTGGTTTCTCACTTGGTGGCCTTCCCATCAGCAGGTGACAATCTGGTAGCTCAGCTCTAAGTGTAGGTGTGGCAGCGGGTGTTGAGGGAGAGCACCTCTGCAGGAGGGGTGACAGAGTGGATAAAGATTGACCTCTGTTTCAAATCATTTCAGAAAAGCCTCAAAAATAGGCTGCCTGCTGTGCTAGCCATTAGCAGGGAGCTGACAGACTGTCTGCTCTGGCTCAGGAGGAGGAACAACTGCTTTCAGCTGTTAGGTTTGACTGGTTCCTCACCAGCACCATTCCCAGGGCTAAAGGTCTTACATCAGGAAAAGGGTATCCACATGGGGTCAAGGGAAGAGGCTTGAAGGAAGAAGGACTCTGCTAGAAGGAGTCCAGAGCAGAGCCACAGAAGTGATTAAGGGAGTAGAACATCTCCCTGATGAAGAAAGGCTGAGGGAGCTGGGGCTCTTGAGCTTGGAAAAAAGGAGACTGAGGGGTGACCTCATCTGCTGGAAATACAACACAGCCGAGAGGACACAGTCCAGGAGGTTCCTGGAATCTGTGGAAGATAACTTCCTGACTCAGCTGGTAAGTGAACCCACCAGGGGAAGGGCCTTGCTGGACTTACTGTTTACAAAGAGGAAAGGACTGGTGGGGGATGTGGTGGTCAGAGGTCATCTTGGGCTTAGTGACCATGGAATGACAGAGCTCTCAATACTTGGACAAGTGAGAAAGGGGGGCTGCAGAACTACTATCATGGACTTCCGAAGGGCAGACTTCAACCTGTTTAGAACACTGGTTGAGAAAGTCCCTTGGGGTTCAGTTCTGGAGGACAAGAAGGTCCAGGAAGGCTGGACTTTCTTCAAGAAGGAGCTCTTAAAGGCAGCTGGGTTTTGTCTACCTGGACTTCAGACAGGCATGGGACACCGTTTCCCACAGCACTCTGCTGGAGGAGCTGGTGGGTCGTGGTTCATGGCTCAGACAGATGGACTCTGCTGGGTTAAAAACTGGCTGGATGGCTGAGCACAGAGAGTTGTGGTGACTGGGGTTCGATCCAGTTGGTGACCAGGCACACGCAGTGTCCCTCAGGGATCAGTTGTGGTGAATCGATTGCACCCTCAGTGAATTTGCAGATGACACAAAACGAAGTGGCAGTGCCAATCTGCTTGAGGGTAGGGAGGCTCTGCAGAGGGATGTGGACAGGCTGGAGCGATGGGCTGAGCCCAGTGGGATGAGGTTTAACAAAGTCACGTGCTGGANGGGTTAAAAACTGGCTGGATGGCTGAGCACAGAGAGTTGTGGTGACTGGGGTTCGATCCAGTTGGTGACCAGGCACACGCAGTGTCCCTCAGGGATCAGTTGTGGTGAATCGATTGCACCCTCAGTGAATTTGCAGATGACACAAAACGAAGTGGCAGTGCCAATCTGCTTGAGGGTAGGGAGGCTCTGCAGAGGGATGTGGACAGGCTGGAGCGATGGGCTGAGCCCAGTGGGATGAGGTTTAACAAAGTCACGTGCTGGATTGTGCACTTTGGTCACAGCAACCCCCAGCAGCTACAGGCTTGGGGAAGAGTGACTGGAGAGCTGCCTGGTGGAAAAGGACCTGGGTGTGCTGGGTGACAGCTGGCTGAACAGGAGCCAGCAGCGTGCCCAGGTGGCCAGGAAGGCCAACAGCATCCTGGCCTGGATAAGGACCACTGTAACCAGCAGCAGGAAGGAGGTGATGGTGCCCCTGTACTCTACACTTGTGAGACCACACCTTGAGTACTGGGTCCAGTTTTGGGGGCCACAGTATCAGAAGGACATTGAGGGGATGGAGCGGGGCCAGAGAAGGGCAACAGATGCTGGAAGATAATGCCAGGAAAGTAACAGAAGGTGTTCCATGGATCTGTAGCTACTGCCTGAGAGAGGGTAATGAGCTAGACATCCTCACCTCATTTCCTTGTATCTCTGAGTCTTACGATTAATCCATCAAATTCAACCAAAATCAGCAAATAGATGCACAGAGGGAACACACAGCTGTTATTATTCAATTTGTATTGAATGACATTTGTCAGGTGTTTAGGGTTACTTGGTTGGTTTTAGTTTGGACTGGATGATCTTTAAGGTCTTTTCCAGCCTCATCAGTACTGGGAGACTGTAACAGTCAGAGATTGTCTCCCACTAGCAATGCAGGAGCGAACCCGTGCGTTGTTCTCTGTAAAGAAAATTCTCTTTGAAATAATAAAACCCCTTCTTTTTAAAAACCCAGTCCCCTGCTCACCCACCAAAGGCACAGATTTCCCAAATGAATGTGAGCAAAATTTACCCTTAAGCCCAGAATATTAACTGGGAAATTCCAGGGCTCTTGGAACTTGTAATAAGAGAAAGCAGAGTCACTGCCCTCATTGAGGTCCATGTAATCCTTTGTTTATTCCACTGCGGAGTGCTCTAGACAAACATGTAAAGTTTGTAATATCCTTTGGGAATCCCCAAAAAATGAAGCAGGGAAGAAAACTCTTCACACAAGGGCATTATAAAACTACTGTACATTTCTATCTTAATTGTTCTTTGTGCTAGAGTATAAGGGGGAAATATCACAGCTAAACTCCCCTGGCAGCAAACCATTGCCTTTCACATAGTGGCAGGAGTGAACCTCTCAATCCTAAAATATGATTGACAAATAATGCTTATAGCTCACAGGAGTTTCCATACAAACAAAGGGCCCCTCAGTTTAGGAAGGGTGTTGAGGGGCTGGAACGAGTCCAGAGAAGGGCAACTAGAGCCAGGTTTTTCAGGTTTTTCCCTGACAGAGTGATCAGGTTTTGGAACGGGCTGCCCAGGGAGGTGGTCGGGTCACCATCTCTGGAGGTGTTGAAGGTCAGGCTGGATGAAGTGCTGAGTGGCATGAGCTAGATGGCAGATGTTTAGGGTTACTTGGTTGGTTTTAGTTTGGAGTGGATGATCTTTAAGGTCTTTCCCAACCTCATCATTACTGTGAGACTGTAACAGAACTGATCTTGTGAGAAGAAAGAGGCTGTTGAAGAAAATCAGAAGAGAAAGAAACGTCCATGTTTTTGCACGTCCATGGATTGACTGCAGGAGCTGGAATGTCAGCAAGGTATGCAAAGAGGTTGCACTACGTCTCCACTCTACACAGTGTCCTCGTGCTGTTTGCTGCACTTGCACCTCTTGTCTAGAAAAACAGTGCTTTCCTTAAAGTTCAGAATCTATTTGAATAAATCATTTTCTTTTTCTCATCAGTGTTTTCCATCTACGGTGTCAAATGGGGAGCCATAACAGGAACACGCAGCGCATGAAAAACATTCTGGAAAGAAGAAACAGCCCCTGGAGGAAGAGATGAAGCAAATTGAGAGAAGAAGGAAAAAACTTCTCACAACCCGAGGCAACTCATTTTCCAAGAGGGAAACATGACACCTGGGGAGAAGAGGCTTGCCTGGGCACCAAGACTGCATCTATCTGAAATAGTCCCTTATCAAAAATCCCAACCAATTTCTGACCTTCAGGAAAGGACTATGGGCACCATCCCACAGAGAAAAGTATTTTAGTAGAAGCTGCTTCTGGCTGAAGTGCCATGACCTTTGAAGGTCTGAAAAGCCTTGAAACAGAAAAATACAGAACAGATTTCCTGGGGTTATCTTCTACCAGTCATGTGCTTCTTCATCTTGCTTTCTCCTACATCCCTCTCAAAGCACCTCATTCTTTTCGCTTGTCCTCGGTTGCTGGCTGGATAGTTGTTTTTATCATCAAACAAGCTGGATTACTGAGATGAGTCTGGCTCAAGCTCTTACAGAGAGATCACTGTCACCCAGAGAAGCACTTTACAACCAAACAGAAGCTAAGTAGCTGCCTCTACATTTTAATACATCTCCAAGAGAAAAGTAGGTACGACTCCTGTGAGTAAAGTGACTGACGTTCTGCGGTGCTAGGGTCCAGGCTGCATTGCACGAATCTGCAGTGCATTATCTAAAATGTCACATGCTTTCACTGAGAAGAAATTCAACTGACCAAAACGCAAGAGACTAGGAGCTTCAACTTGGGTTAAAATACCTACTGGAAGATAGGCCCTGCTTTGAAATCCACCCATTCATTACTTCTCCCCAATGACTTCAGTAGGAGCCACCCATTTCTCGCCATCTATGACCACCTGAAAAGAGGATGTAGGGAGGTGGGTGGTGGTCTCTTCTCAGAAGTATCACTGGCCTCAAGTTCTGCTGGGGGAAGTTCAGGTTAGAGATTAGGGAAAACTTCTTCACTGAATAAGTCACCAGGCCCTGGAAGAGGCTGCCCAGAGAGGTGGTTGAATCACCATCCCTGGACGTGTTTAAAGGTTGTGTAGGTAGAGTGCTCAAGCACACAGTTTAGTGGTGGGCTTGGAGGTCTTTTCCAACCTAAATGGTTCTATGTTTCTATTATTCTATGAAGAGTCAGGCTCCTGTTCTAAAGGAAGCTTTTTTGTAGATTTAAGGTTCACAGACTTACTTTCCTGAACCATCTGGTCTTGGCTGTATCTGTGCTCAGCTTTAGCTCCACCACTTGCTTTTTGTTCAAGTAACAGCAGGTACAGTAGCACTTACATTGGGTGCCAGATTGAGACTACAAATGTAGTGACATCATCTGAGCAAGTGTCTGATGTTTAGCTAAGAGCTGGTCCTGTCTTCCAGCTGGTTTCTCCAAATCAGAAGGGGACATAGTGAGGGTGGTATAACACACAGATAGGTGTTCTTCAGAAACAACCGCCACGAAAGTGAAGCAAAGCAGCAGTTGTGGCTCACGTTCTGCCAGCAGCCCAGTGATTGCTTCCAGCCCCAATTCACATCACTTGACTTTCAATCAAGGGCTTGTGAAATCACCTCACTGCAGGCAACCAATGGATCACAGTCAGTTTTGGGCATCAGAGATCCAGCTGCCCTCAGGTCTGCGCTACTGTGCATATGGCATGTCTCTGTAACAGCTTTAAAAACACTAAGGTTTCCAGTAGCAAGAACATAATTCCTAGCTACATCTGGGACTTAATTTTTTTGATGATAAGAGGTCGTAAGAGCAAGAAGAATAACAGCAGTCATACAAAGCCTGCTTTTTTTATTCCACTTTACGTCAGTCTGTATGACCTCATGCCAGCAAGATAACAGGTCTACCCTTGTATCTGACGCGTTAGCCATTAGTTCTGCACTCTTAGAGATATCTCCAGAAACCCAATGACTATTATTTTGATGACAATTGAAAGAGTGTTTGCAGACGTGTGGGATAAAATGATACCATTTTGTCATTTTCTGTGAGAAAATAATGGAGCTCCAGCTGAAAAATGTACTTACATAATTATCCTACATCTTTAGAAGCCTTCTTCAGGAGCACAGGAAAAGAACAAATAGGAATATTTTTACCCTACCACATGAGGTAAGGCTCTTATTTGTGTCTCTTGAGGGATTTCAGGAGATGGAAGCCTCAAAAAAGCCAAATGCTTTGCTGATTTTGTCTGATAACCTCTCAAGTCAGGATCAAAAGAAATACCTAGTCATATAAAGCAGAGACAGACTCTGAGGTGGGACTCGCTGCAGTGGCTGCCCAGCCTTTAGTCTGTTTAGTGATTGTGGAGACTGGGGAGAGGCTCGTTGAAGACTTGTTGGCCATACCCAAGTCACTAGGGAAGAGAATAGGGCTCTCCCAGCATCCAGTTCATGTTTTGGAAGAGGGAGGAATCCCATGGGAGAAGGAGGGTCTATGTCTCTGTATCGGGCTGACACCTCTGACAGTGCTGTATGTGGTGGTAGCTGGAGAGGTGTTGATAGCACTCCAGTGTCTTGGCTCCTGCTGAGCAGTGCTCACACAGCATCAGGACTGTGGATTTTAATCCTTCCTAACATTCTCCCCAGCTGAGGAGGGCTGAGGGTGGGCTGGGCCAGCTGGCCCACACTGACCAAAGGCATATTCCCTACCATATGATGTCAGCCCAGATATAAAAGCTAGGGAAAAGAAGGAAGTGGTGGGGGTATTCACTGATGGGATTTGTCCTCTGGAGCAACTGCCACACTTAGACCCTGCTTCCTAAAACAGCAGCTAAACACCTTGTGCTGATGGGAAGTAGAAAGTAGTACTTTTTTTGCCTTTGTTTCACCATGGGGCTTTTGTTTCTGCTTTGTTAAACTATCGACCTGCCAGCATCTCATTGCATTTTTCTCTTCCTAATCCACCTAAGGAGTGAGGAGTGATAGAGAGGCTTTGACGGGCACAGAGCCTACAGCTAGGGTCAAACCACTGCAGTCTCTAGCACAGGAGGTCTAGGGGGTGGGTGTTTGCCAGGTTACATAGAGGGACAGCATGGGATCTCTGTGCTGTCATTGTGCCCTAGAACCATCACACAGGCACAGGGTGCTCTCGAACTTCTTGTTCCTCACGCAGAGCAGACGCACATTGCCATTAGCTGCATTGCATCTACAGAGGGCCCCCGGGGCCTTTCCTGGCTACAAGAGGTAGGCAGGCTCATAACATATTAATAATCAGGGGGATTTTATTTCTAAAGCAACCTGCTCCCTGCTATGAAGCTGGAGGCTCTGTGCAATACGTCATCATAACTCTAATGAAAAAGCATAAATAAGTAAACAGCTTTAATGCCAGGTAGAGAATTTTTTGGTAGATTAGTGAGTGTTGCCTGATTCTGGAAGCGTGAATTTTGGGGGGCAGGCTGTGAAGGGGCAGAAGACACAGCCAGGGCTCAGAGAAGTGAGAGAGCTTCAAGCACTAAAGGGAAAAAAGCACGGGTGTGTGTCCTTCACATTGGGACCTCCTGGATGAGGCCATGGGGAGCAGTGCGGCGACAAAGACTGGTCCTGGGACAACCCATCACCCCTCTCCAAATCAACAGGTCCTGGAGCCATGCTGGGAAATTGCTTAGAGAAATCCCAGTCTATGGCTGGCTGAGTCCTGAGCAAGGATTTCTTGTTCACTTGTGGTCAATTTGTTGTTACAGCAGTGTTTCAAGACAGCTGTGACACAGGTTTGGGTGAGGTCATCACTGACATCCACCACTCCCACTCTCACTGGTGCCCAGTGAGAGCTGGAAGACCAAGCGAGGTCTCTGTCCGATCCATCAGTGACAAGCAGTGAGCCAGAGCAGATGTCCTGTGCTTCCTACTGTACCTCCTGCTGGCAGAAGCTCATCAGGCAGCTGCAAGCTAAGAAGGCTTTTCAGAAGATTCCAAGTTTTTATGAGACAATGAATTGCTTTTGAAATAAAATCAAGGGCTTTTGGTAAAAATCAGAGGTTTCAAGATGGTCATACAAGTCTTCTGAGAGGAGGAAGCTGCCTTTGGAGGAAGGAAAGGCTATTCAGGAGGAAGCAGAAGCCTTTCTTTGTGACTTCTGGGATGACTGTAAAGCTTCCTGTAAGGATAAGAGTTTCTGGAAAGAAGATCGATTCCTTTGTGAGATAGATGAGGCCCTTCTACATGAGAGCAGAGTCCTGTGGGGCAGAAGAAATTCTGTGGGCAGATAAAACAGCTCTCCCAGATGAGGAGAGCGCTCTCTGTAAAGATGAGGAGGCCCTCTTGGAAGATGAAGACACCTCAGGATGAAATGTTGATCTAGGAGGAGGCCTTTGGTCCTGAGAGAGAGAGAGAGATGCCTTCAGTCCTGAGAAAGAGAGAGATACCATCAGTCCTGAGAAAGCGAGAGAGATACCATCAGTCCTGAGAAGGAGAGATACCTTCAGAGATGTCAGTGCCCACACGAGAAAAGCATGAATTGTTCTGCTGGGCTCAGAAACAAGTGGAAAGCCTCATATGCTGGTGTGCAGAATGCGTTTGAGCAAAGATGTGTTTCAACCAGTTCTCTGAAATAACAATTCCTAGCTCCTGGAGGAAACCAGAGGAGGGTTTTTGATGCCATTTGTTTTCAAGGCATCGCACTCGTATTCTCAGGACATCATTCATTCTTTTGAGGTGCTGCAGCCTGAGGAATGGGACCGGTCTCTGTTTTTCTAGCCTGTCACTAGGAGGTTTACGTGTGGGTAAAGGCACTAGAAGATGATGGCTTCATGGCTGAAATCATTGTCCAGAGTTCAGCACAGGTCACCTAACTCAGTGCAGTTTATATCAGCTGAGTCAGAGACAATATCAGGCATTGATAAATTATAGCCTTCAGATCCCCCACATTTAAGAGCCACAGTTGCCACTTCTGAGCCACCATGACACAACTTGGCTGGTTCCAGATATGGGCTTTGACTTCCCATTGCACTCCCTGCTGCTCTTGGGAGTGTGATGGGAATGTTTACCCAGTCTGGTGAACCCCCCTCTATCCACTGCCTGTCTGAGAGCAGCTTTGCCAACATGGGGAAAGAAGCGGGAGGGCTTGCAGAAGATAGCAGCATGTGGGAAAAGATGCAAGCTGGGCAGAAAGTTGGCAGCAAGTCCCTCAGCAAGGGGGAAGTAAATTTAGCAGTGTAAGTAGAGCTGTGTGTAAGAGCAGGAGAGGAGGGACTGAGATTATTATTGATATGCTGAGTTCCTCTTGTCAATGCTGGTACAGGATCCTTCCACAGAAGACCCTCGCTAACCGCCGTGGTCAGTGTTTAGGGGTATACTCTGTGAGTACAGAGCCAGTACCTTCTGCTGAGCTGTGGCACAGGAATTGCAGGGTATTTTCCTCTTGAGAGATTGGACTCAGATGCTGAGCAGTAAAGGCTGTCTGGCAGCAGAGCAACATGTAATAGAGACACAGAATGGTTTTGCTTGGAAAAGATCTTCAAGATCACTGAGTCCAAGCATTAATCTACTCTACCAAGCCCACCACTAAACCATGTCTTAGGCGCCGTGTCTACACGACTGAGAACGGCAACTCAAGCACCACTCTGTGCAGCCTGTCCCAACGCCTGATGAACCCCCGATAAAGAAGTTTATGCTAATACCTAACCCAAACTTTCCCTGGTGCAACTTGAGGCCATTTCCTTATTTGCCCTACGAAACCTGCAGAAGCGTGGGTAACAGGAGCATCAGTGACTCGTACTTGTGTGAGACAAACCAGGCACTGCATCTTTCTCTGACATGGTAGCATCAGTTACTCATTCTCTTCTGATACGGGATTTTAACAATGAAAAGGCCCCAGGACACAACGTAAGAAGCCTTTACGATTGCTGTAGAAAAATCTGATGACTTCTGCAACTGTAAGGCATACTTAGGCTGTCACTCAGGGCTGTCATTCAGACTCAGTCCTTTGTGATCTGCTGCAGGATAATGCTGCCTGTCCTGTTCAATTTTGCTCAAGACAAATTACACGCTCTGTCTTTGCTGAAAAACCCATGAATATTTATCGCTCGGTGAATAACCAGCCCACTGCCTGATTCAGGCAGGCTAGGAATGTTTTGTAACCTTTGGTATTATTATTCCATTATTACCGTGTCTGCCAGAGATGAAAAGGATCTATTAGACGATTCAGTGTCACTTCCTGCAAATTCAGGACCCTTACGCATTAGAGCTTTATCATGAGATGCTATAGAGAGAAAGAACCTTTCAGAAAATAGCAGTATGCAAAAAGCTCTTGCCTCTTAATGTATTTTCATGTCAAAAAGCCAAGAATTTATCTGTTATTCAAATGCACTTGTCAAATTAGCATCCATTTAAACTAAAATTAGGCGTATTTTCTCTTGCAAAGAACATGAAGCACATGAAATGCTCTTAGGAGAGCTCCTAGTCACTTCTTTCACAAGAGATCAGAACCGTGTTTCTCATTACAGTGGTGAAATGCAGGGCATTACGCAGTGCAGCCCAGAGGGGACAGGAGTTCAGTCAGAGAAAAGCATGGACCGCTGCACGGCAGCAGAAAATCCTCCTTCCACTTCAGAGTGGCCCTTGCTTGGGTGACATTGCTGGGGCCAGTCATTTGACGTGGAAGGTTAGAAGACACCTGCTCTGCTTTCAGCAGATCAGGGTGGAAGGTGAATTTCAGTTAGGAAGCTAATTCTCTGGAGTGGTGAAGTAGCAAGAGAAGCAAACACAATAGCTATGTAGAATAGCCCTGCAGCACCCACTGGTAGGCATGAGATTCACACTTGAAAGGCTACGTAAACATACCTCTCTCTCTGCTGACCTGGCACAGATTGTCTATGGGGATCAGGAAAGAATTGGCTGTGTCTGAAGAACTGAAGATGTTTGAAGCATGGACCCACCTGAAGTAGACTGGAAGAACCTAAAGAAGCTGCCAAGCCTGCTTCTGTCTCGAAAGCAGCCATACCTATAGTGCTCTTCACAAACATTTCTCTGGGCTGTCTGCCTTGTTCCATTCCCAGCACTAGCATTGCACAACCAGCACTTTCTCTCCAGGGCTTTGCTCCTATTAGTTGTTTTGTGGTGTCTGAGGTGAATCTCCCTGACTACAGTTTTAATTCCTTATCTGTAGTCCTATCCACAGTGGACACAGGGAACAGCTCTTCCATTCGCCTTCTGTTTATCTGTCTGAAGCCTGGTATTTTTGTCTCTACCCAAGTTTTCCTCGGCTAATCCACTCCAAATCCTCCTGGCCTCCTTTGCTGACCAAGTGCTTTAGGTTTCTGTCCTCCTTTCTGTCTGTCAGTCTGTCCGTCTCCCCCCCCAAGAGACTGGAAACCCAAGATAATCTGCAGACTTAGTGATAGGACAAGGGTCAATGGGTACAAGCTAGAGCATAGGAGGGTTCACCTAAGCTAAGGAAAAATCTTTTCACTATGAGGGCAGCAGAGCACTGGAACAGGTTGCCCAGAGAGGCTACAGAGTCTCCCTCTCTGGAGACATTTCAAAACTTGCCTGGGCTGGCTGTGTGTGATCTACTCTAAGTGGCCCTGCTCTAGCAGGGAGGTTGGTTGGACTACCTGCTTTTCTATGTCCCTTCCGACCCCTAACATTCTGTGATTCTGTGAATCACTGAAGATGCCAGAAGTCCACGTCACAGGGCTTGGTTTGCAGAAGGTATTCAGCCAGGAGTGCAGCGGCTATGTCCTTTGTACACCAAACACCAGCACTGAGCTGACCTGGTGCCCATGGGTCCTTCTGCAGAGTGATACCACCACAGCAAGTCCTGTCCTGTGCCTCATATACTGCTTCAACCCTGAGAACAGAGAGCAAACCTGGGACTTACCTGGTGGCACAGAGGCAGAACCGGCACTGATGCAACTTTAGACCATAATCAAACGTCCTGTGTCTGCAGGTCAAACAAAGAGGCGTTAAAGCCAGAAGCAGAACAGTCAGCAGAAGTTCAGAGTGAACACAGGGATAAAACCCAAACACAGGGAAACTGTGAACCTGAATGGGCACTGCCAGTGCAATTCATTTAAAGTCGATGACCTGCGTGCACTCAGGAGGGTTATGAAGGCTTAGCAAGTCCTCTGCAAGGATCCTTTGCAACAGGATGCAAACCACTGACAAACTGGCTGGGCGGCAAGCCCAGAGCTCCCCTGCTCACTGGTGCAGACAGTGTGCTCATCGCTCTCCTTCCCTGGACAAAAATATGGAAACACAGTGGGAAATACTACAGAAAGTGTGTGTCAGGGCAGGAGGCCCCACTCCGTCCGCGGTGAAAGGCAGCCCTGGCATCACCTTCACTCAGAAGTCACTGAAGATGCTGATTGATCTGATACTCTGTCACTGGTCTGCAAAAAGGCTCTCACTAAGCCTTGCTTTCATAGAAACCAAGGTCACAGCTAAATCTTGTGTGCCACACGGGAAGCAGTACGTGAGAGACTGCACCCATGGGGTGGAGCAGACAGGACAGGTGACCCTGAACTGGCCAACAAGGTGTTCCATTCCAGAGATGTCATATTAAGCTTTATAAAGCTGAGGGATCACAGGGCCAAACTCCCTTGCCAACAGCCAGCAAAAGGAGGACTCAATTCATTCTGCCTTTTACCCCAATCTGCACATTCCTAGACCCAGGTCTGGAATCCAGCTTCCAAATCCAGTTCCCATCTGCTCCCAGCCCAGTCTGAGACTCCTAGCATCTGCCCACAGCATCAGTGGGCACAGCTTGTCCTCAGGGGGGTTGTGTTCAGCATGGGGGTTTACCGTAAATTTGCATAAATTTCACTTTCCTATTATTTTCATTAAACCAATGTTAATTTTCCAACCCCTTTCCCTTATTCCCTTTCCTTTTCGGGAAGTACAAGGGGTTGATAGAGAGCACCTGTCATTTGCCTGGTGGCCAGCCCAGTCCAAACCCTTGACACCTCTGAAAACACAGAGCATCCCAAAGTGTCTGTCAGAGGGGTGATGACAACTCCCACAAGGAGCAATAAAGAGCCTGAGTCAGTAGTGCCCAGTCAGCATAAATATTGGAATGGGAGAAAGAAAGAGCTCCTGAGCAAACCTGAGCATGCAGCGCTGTCACCGGAAAGCGTTCCTGACGCAGCCGTGGGGCAAACGCGTGGGAGAGGCAGACCATCGGAGACAGGAAAGGGCCCCTTGAGTCAGCAGACACGTCTGCATGTGTCATGAACCTGGGAGAGGGAGGATGACAGAGCGTAAGTGAATCTGTTCACTCTGTGTGTGTGTGTGTGTGTGTGTGTGTGTAGCTATCATTCCCAACTCTGCACTGATGCAGGGCTGCCTGTGACTGACAGGAACATGAGACCAATAGACAGCATCCAGCCACAAAGATCCTAATGCTGCTCTACCAGGAACTGTTGAAAAGTCAGTGCAGAGGGCATCACGCAAGTTGAAGGAGAAGATAGAATCGGGTGGCTGAACATAGCAGATGGGGGAAAAGTAGCTGCACTTTCATCCTTCAGACATTAACATCTACTGTGATTAAAGAAGAGAAGAACCTCAAAGAAACCACAGGTTAGAACAGGTCTATAGTGCTGTAAATCTGTTTCTCCCTTTCGCTCCTCTTTTGTTCCTCTCTTAAATCTTCCTTTATTTACTGATGGAACAGATCTTCAGACAGGGAGGGTGTTCCAACCCACTCCGTGAGCTCAGGGAAGTGATCTTTTTAACGGTCTGTGGAACAGCAAGAGAGGGAATTCCAGATCTTTGACATCTGAAGGTTTTTGGGAATGTTTTGGTCCTGATCCAGCAATGCACCAGAAATGTTCCCAAGTCCCCTACGAATCCATATTTAGGACTAATGCTGGGATTCTGCTAGTGCTGGTTCACAATCTCACAGTACTGATGAGGCTGGAAAAGACCTTAAAGAGCAACCAGTCCAACCTGAAACCAACCAAGTAACCCTAAACATCTGCCATCTAGCTCATGCCACTCAGCACTTCATCCAGCCTAACC
>VZRI01002315.1:318997-386040 GCA_013397515.1 Upupa epops | reverse complement strand
GACATCTAGCTCATGCCACCCAGCACTTCATCCAGCCTAACCTTGAACACCTCCAGAGACGGTGACCCAACCACCTCTGTGGGCAGCCCGTTCCACAACCGGATCACTCTTTCAGTGAAAAACCTTTTCCTAATGTCAAGTCTAAACCTCCCCCGATGGAGCTTAAGACTGTGACCCCTTGTCCTGTCTCCAGTGTCCAGGGAGAACAGACCGACCCCCGCCTGACTCCAACCCCCTTTTAGGTAGTTAAAGACAGCGATAAGGTCACCCCTGAGCCTCCTCTTCTCCAGACTAAACACAGGCAGTATGAGAGGCGGACAAGGGGAGCACTTGGAGTTAGTGGTGAACTTGAGCACAAGCATGACGATGCAGGCTTACGTCAAATACAAGGCTATTCAGATTTGTACCTGGGACCTTCAGAAGCCACAATGGTAGCCCTGAGTTGTAAAAACAAACACAGCTTGTATCTTGGTTCTTTGGGTTTGCAATGTATGACACAACCATCAAGCAAGTGACAAGCTTTCCCTTGGCTGCAGATTTGAGGCACTATAGAAATACTTAGGCTGCAAAGGACCTTCAAGATCAGCGAGCCCAACGATTCACCTAGCTGTACCAAGCCCATCACTAAACCATATCCTTAAGCTCCATATCTACACAACTTTGAAACATGTTCACAGATGGCAATTCAACCACTGACTAGTGCAGCCTGTCCAAGCACTTCTTGACCCTTTCAGTGAAGAACTTTTCCCTAATGTCCAACCTAAACCTCCCCTGGGGCAACCTGAGGCCATTTCCGCTTGCCCTATCCCTTCTTACTTGTAAGAAGAGACCAACCTCCACCTCTTTGTCCTCTTCTTGTTGGTAATTTTTGTGGAAGCGTGTTTGCTTTTGCATGCACACCAGGAGAGAGAAAAAGTGTTTGAGAGCCAGTTCGTGTGAGCAGCTGAGGCAAAAGCCTGTGCCTGTGTCCTAGACACCCCGCTGATTGCCTCTGCTTTCAGAAGCATCACTTCACTAACAGCAGGGTCTGTGAGGCTGGTAGCTTATCAAATCTCAGAGCTAACACTGTGGAAGCAGGTGACATCAGCACAGGGCCACGACAACATACCTTCCATGCTCTCTCCTTCATCAGCATCCCCTACCTCTCCATGCTGTCCAAGAACAGAGGAGAAACATTCATTAAGGGTCCTCCTTCTCTGCTCCGAAAGGAAACACCCTCCACATTTTCAACATGAGTTCTAGCGTCGTGATTTTGTGGCCTCACAGCTCAACGTTCATGGGAGGTTTCCAAGCAGAATGACTGTTATTATTAGTATTATTATAATTCTTCTTCTTCATGGGACTGCGACGTTTCCAGAGCTCTCCTTTGCTGGCCTGAGCACACTGAATTAGAAATAATTGAGCTGAAAAGCTGTTAACTGGCTGCTCACCAATGTCTAACTCATTCCCCATCCTTCAAGATCACCCACCTCATGCATTTATGGCTTGACTGTCCTACTGCAGGTGGGAGGAAAGAAGAGCGAACCCCAAGTCTTGCTGGGTGTACTGCAGGTACCTCCTCTGTAAAGAAGCTCTCTTACTCTGTTGCCCAATCATGCAAAGTCCCACTGAAGAGAAAGCTGTAGGTCCTCTGGTGGCTTCATACCCATCAGGTGCTTTTGAATATGCATCCCTTAATTTTTGAAGTGACCTACATTGGCTTTATACCTTCCTGGGACACACAACATTGTCTTCTTCTCAGTGGCATAGGATGTGCATATATGTAATTAGCAGCGATGTTTAATTGAAAAGGCCAGGCAAGCAGCAGCCTGATGGGGATTCATTAATACTGTGAAATAACCGAGTGATGAAAGATGATCCTGTGACCTGACCTTTTGAGCTGATCAGCTGAGGAGCAGCACTTTCCTGAGGGTAGATACAATCAAGAGCTGATGAAGGAGGCACTGATGATCTGGGTGGATATTTCCTGAAGCACTCTCACCCTTCCCAGGGATGGCTAAGAGGAAAGTTGTGTAAGCTGATCTTCCTAATGAAGGTGTAAATAACAAAGTCTGCAAGGATCTCTCCACAGGGAGCCATCAGCCCTGCTCCAGCCTGCTGAAAAGCTCAGCAGCAGCAGGGTACCCTGCACTTCTATGGTACTCACACAGCACATCCTATGGTATGGGGTACTCACACAGCACACTCTGATGGTACGGGGTACTCACACAGCACACTCTGATGGTATGGGGTACCGCATGTTCACAGTCTCCAAGTGAGCCACTTTGTCCGTACCCTTACCCTGCAGCTCCCTCAAGAGCTGTGCAGAGGAACTTGCTGTCATTTTAAAGAGGACTCAGAGAGGCAGAGGGATTAATGCTGAAGAAAGGATTTTGTGGCGAATCCAGGAAAGCCCCACAGACAGTATCTTTCAGAAAGCGTGATGACAACCGGACATCCTAATCTGTGCTGCTGTCTCTTGCGGCTCCTGGCACACACACCTCTGGGACAGATAAAAAGCAGCTGCTTATTACTTTTGACCCACCCTGCTTATCAGTTAGGAGCTTAGAATATCACAGGTGACTACGTTTCACCTCCTTATTCTCCTGTCTCGGTCATTAATCATGACACACCCTTATTTTCCATTTAAGAAGGACAAATTCCAGGCACACAGTCAAGGCTGGATCCATTTTTCAACACCTGAAGTATTCTCTTGCCAGTCCCAGGCTGGAACAGCCCCACTGTAGTCACGGCCCATGGGTTTTCCTGAAGAATGATTTCAGGAGTCCTGCTCTTACTTGTAAGGCTGTCTTCAGAGGATGGCTGTCTTCACCCTGAGTGAGTAAAGACACCTACTTTCAGCAGCCCCAATCCTGGAGAGGACCATGGGGTTTCATGTTCATCCTTGGCTGGATACGTTTGGGGCTGGTGAGGAGCAACTCCTGGTGGTCATTCTGAGCCAGTTTCTAATGCTGTGATGAATGAAGTCTTAGCACCCTACCGATGAAGCCCAGCATTAGGTCAAATACATGTTGCCATCCATGGGAAGCCAGCACCTCGGGCAGGCACAGGGCTACAGCCCTGGTGCAGTCATCAGGGTTGGTGGAAGACCCCATTCACCACAGTGCCACCTGCACAGATCTCACGTGAGCAGACAGAAGCTGAGTCAGCCTTATGCAGTGATATAAACAGTGATGGTGGAGGCCCCAGAAACAGCAGTAAGAACAAGACATCTCCTAAATGCAATGGGGCTGGTGTTTGACCAAGTATCACAGTAATGATGAGGTTGGAAAAGACCTTAAAGATCATCCAGTCCAACCTAAAACCATTCAAGTCAACCTAACATCTGCCATCCAGCTCATGCCACTCAGCACTTCATCCAGCCTAACCTTAAACACCTCCAGAGACAGTGACCCGACCACCTCCGTGGGCAGCCCGTTCCAAAACTGGATCTCTCTTTCAGTGAAAAACCTTTTCCTAATGTCAAGTCTAAACCTCCCCTGATGGATGGAGCTTAAGACTGTGACCCCTTATCCTGTCTCCAGTGTCCAGGGAGAAAAGACCGACCCCTGCCTGACCATAACCCCCTTTTAGGTAGTTACAGACAGCGAGAAGGTCACCCCTGAGCCTCCTCTTCTCCAGGCGAAACAGACCCAGCTCCATCAGCCTCTCCTCCTGGCCTAAGATAACCCTTGACTTCAGGCACCAGTACACTTAAAACCTCAGCAGCTTGTTCACAAGTTCTGTGTTCAGTCTTTACTGCCAGCAACCAGGCCAACGTCTCTTGTGACAGCTGTAAGAAGAGGAGGGCTATTTTTAAGCCAAGTACTATCTATAGCATATCACAGGTGTTACGGGAAACACGGGGGCTGGATAGGTTTCCTAAAGAACATCTCAGTCATCAGACAGAAAGCCGTGCTCCCGATGTCAGGCACTGCCACTCTCACTCTTCTGAAACACCCTTTGGCAGCGGGAGCCACTGACTGCATCCTCCCACACTCCTCCTACACTTGGTCTCCTCTCTTCCCCATCTCCCCACAGACAACTCAAACCCAACCCTTCTTCCTCCACAGCAGATTCCTTGATGCACAGCAGGCGAGTGGAAGGTTCCCTATAGCTCTACACTTTGAGAAACACAAACAAAGCCATAAAATAAAGGATTCAGAAGTCCTGGTTGGAAAGAGACAACAGGGCCAGGAAAACCTAACCAGGTGGCAGCTACAGCCAGTGCGACCCTCCTTGTGCTGTACCTTTTTCCCACTGAACAGTAAACGCCAGGGGCAAAACACATCGTGTTTCATTGCTAAACCGATTTGTGTTTCAGATAGAGATGCTGGGCTCCTCAGTTTAGTGCTGGCACGTGAAATGATCCACTTGCAGCCTGCGGAGCAGAGACAATAACCGGTGCGGCATACACTGTCAGTGCTGCGTATTTTTAGACTCTTGTAGGCGTCTGTAGTCATTTCAGAGTGTCTTGATGACTTTCAACACATTTTTCCAACAGGAATGAAGAGCTGTGAAATAAGGACCCATACACCAAGAAAAAATGACCAAGAGGCTGGCTTTGCCCCTCAGGTCAGAGCGGGTTTTGCAGGGACAAAACCCAAGGCTGCACAGCCTTGCTTTCTCTCTGAAGTGCTGAGAGGAGACTTCATTGCTGTCTACAACTACCTGAAAGGAGCTTGTAGTGAGGCAGGTGTTGGCCTCTTCTCCCTAGGGACTAGCGATAGGAGCAGAGGAAATGGGGTCCAGTTGTGTCAAGGGAGGGTCAGGCTGCATCTTAGGAAAAACTTCTTCCCAGCAAGAGTGGGGAGGCGTTGGAACAGGCTGCCCAAAGAGGGGGTGGAGGCACCACCCCTGGAGAGGGGATGAGCTGGCAGGATGTTTCAGGAGGTGGTCTTGTGGTTCGGGGTTGTAGGGCAGAAGGTTGGACTGGATGATCTTGAAGGTCTTTTCCAACCTTGATGGTTCTGTGATTCTATGTCAGCAAAACACAACGTACGTGTTGCTCCTGAGGGGAACTGTGCAAAGGGTTCTTTCCAGTGGTGCCCAGTGCCAAAGCCTGCGGCAACGGGCATGTGGCTGCTTGAGCTTGGGGTGATGGGTCCAGGTGACCTCCAGAGATTCCTCCCAACCCCAATCATTCTGTGATCCTGTGAATCCAGTCTCTCCCACCATTGCCTGTTTAGAAGACTCTTTCAATGAAAACTTTCTTAGCTATGAAGACCATGGAGAAAAGCTGGGAAACACTAGTTGTGTGACTTCTTTTAAATTCCCTGTTTCTGGAGGCATGGACAAACAGAGTATTCCCATGCAGCAGGTATTAGAGGCTCTGGGAAACACACATTCCCAACGTGGAGCCACATGGTCCTCAGGGCTGGAGCGCAGATGATGGCAATGGGAACAGCACATCCATCGTGAGCAGAGACCTGACATCCACATGGGCTTTTGTGGCCGAACGGCGTTTCCCAGCTGTCTGAGGCCACGGGAAATGCTGATTCCTGGCTATTTCTGGAGTCAAACCAGCCTTTTTGAGTAGGAGAGCCACCTCCCAGCTCCCTGATAATTGCTTTTGTGGGGAATGGAGTTGAGACTGAGTAACACTAATAAGGATGGATTTCCTGCGATTAATTCTTTTCAAAAGGAACTGGGATGGGGCCAAATGCTAACGAAGTCAGAGGCAAACGGGGGCTGGGCCGTGCACGAAGCAATGAAAGTCTTTAGCATCGAGTCTATCATTTTCCTTAGCAACTTTTCACAACAGAGCTCTCCATTCCTTCTGCAAATGGTATCGCGTAAATCCTGCTCTAGCATTTTAGAAGATCAACTAATAGGAAAACTGGGGTCAGGGTATGAAAATATTCCTGAAGTTGATAAGAAAGAGCTTGTTTAGACCACAGTAACTTGCTTAGTGTGGAAAACAGGCAAAGTGGGAAGAAACCAGTGCAAGACGGACTGCCTAATGGTCTTAAAGCACCAGACAGAAAGCGATGCAGGGACGCAGGAGCTTACAGAGCTGTAAGCTGTGCTGTCACGCCCGGTGTTGGCATAAATACGTGAGGGAATTGGGTTTGACTCTATGCCCATGTGCGAGAAGCATTGCTGAGCCAAGGTCAGGAGAACTCTTTGATCACACACAACTACTGGGGAACAGAAGTGAGGTGAATGGGAGACAGTGGGGTGAATGGGAGCCCGAGATCCCGGTGCTAACATACTGCTGGTGACTGGGATGCTTTGCTGTCTGCACTTCTAAAATGAGTTTGCATAGATCACAGGCTCTTTCTTTCTGCAAGGGTTTCACTGCTGTTTTGGATTAACAGCCACAGAGTTTGGCTCATCCGGCACACAGGGACTCGTTATCTGGCACAGCAGGTTCCTGAGCTTTGGCTGCGTAGAAATATGCCCACCTCATCTGTATGATCCAAACGACCTTAGGCGCCTTCTGTTTCACACGGTCCCTTAAATCTTCCCATCCTCCAGTCCATGTGTCACTGGAAAAATAAAGACAGTGTTGGGATCTGCTAAACGACGCATCACCCGGTGGTGACTGCGGAAACCATGCTCACAGGCAGGGAGGAACCTTTTCCTCTCGTTTAGTAAAACAGGAGAGGTGGAGTAAGATCCCAGTAAAATGGGTCTGGCTTTTCCACTCTCTGCCCTTGAGCTGCTGTGTGTGGCAAGCAATAGGACCGGAGGCAATGGCCACAGGTTGCATCAGGGGGTGTTCAGACTGGCTATTAGGAAGAGCATCTTCACCTAAAGGGTTATCAACCATTGCAACAGGCTGCCCAGGGAGGTGGTGCAGTTACTAAATCTGGAGGTATTTAAAAGCCTTCTAGAAGTGGCTAAGGGGCACGACTGAGTGGTGCCCTGGCAGTGCCAGATCAGCGGTTGAACCTGATAGTTTCGAAGGTCTCTTCCGAGCAATTCCGAGTGCATGGCTTCTGTCGCGTTTGCACACACCAACCCCACAGCACAGGACACCAGCAAAACCAGTAGTGGAAGATGAGAAAAGGAGAAGTAAAGTGTTGTCACAAGTGGCAAATGTAACTGACCTGTTGCATCCTCTTGCCAGGCCAATGACTGCAGCTCGAGTGACCCTTATTAAGCCAATAGAAAGATCATTTTCTTTCTGAGGCAGTGGGAAACTCTCAGCAAGCAAGGAACCACAAGGACATAGAACTGCTGGAGTGAGTTCAGGTGAGGGCCACAAAGATGTTCCAAGGGCTGGAGCACTTTTGCTCTGAGGATAGGCTGAGAGAGCTGGGGTTGTTCAGTCTAGGAAAAGAAACCTCTGAGAGGCACTTTTCCCAAGGGAATCTAGTGATAGGACAAGGGGAAATGGTTTTAAGCTGAAGGGGAGTAGGTTTAGACTAGATCTTAAGAAGAAGTTCTTCGGTGCAAAGGTGGAGAGACTCTGGAATAGACTGCCTGGAGAGGTTGTGGGTGCCTCTTCCCTCATGGTGCTCAAGGCCAAGTTGGATGAAGCCTTGAGCAAGCAAGTCCAGTTGAGAGGCATTGCTGCCTGTAGCAGGGAGGTTGGAAGAGATGATCTCTAGGGTCCCTTCCAACCTGAGCCAGTCTGTGATTCTGTAATCTCAAAGCACCACTGTAAACGGGAGCATCAGCATCAATAGAAAAGTGAGAAGAAAAGTAAGGACTCACGTTCTCTCAGAATATCAGAGGATAGAATGGGAGAGGAGCCGATGCAGCTGGAGCAGCCTGTGGGGGACAATGTGTCCTCATTTTCTAGTCATCGCTTTGGTACTGTCCCATAGGAAAGCGATGGTGTGGAGCGCTGGAATTGCTGGGAATATCATGGCTCGCTCTGTGTCACTCACCTCTCTGAACAACTCAGCAGAACAAGAAGAACAAACGATTTGCTGTGGCTTGCCATTTCTGACTCTGTCTGGTCCCTCTGTGTTTTCTGCTGAAGCACTGCAAAACTGCTGCGGCCCTTCAGAGCACCAGATACAAGTAGAGGCAGCTTAGCAACTCAGCTGGGGAGAATGTTAGTAGTGCTGTAGGTGAAGTCATTCCCCTTACAGCTAATGGCTTTTCTAAACACACGCTTTAATTAATAAAGAGCTAAGTGGAAGAACAGCATTCAGAGGAAGTGCTGTCGTCAGTGCAGGCGGCTAAACACAGTGTACAGATAATACAGGCACCTTGGCAGCACTTGCACTCTGCTCATCTCAATACCCTTCAGGTCTCTTACTGCAGGATTTTCCAACGCGTCTCTTTTCCGATCAACTCCTGCTAGATGTTGGAAATGGTGGGAGAGCTGGTGAGAGTGGAGAGGGGGTAGAAGTTGTTGGAAAGACAATCTTACACGTCTGAATCAGACACTGATAGCGCAACTGCTGGCGAGTTCTGGTTTTGTTCATTTCATTTCCCAAAACTAAAAGCACGTTCTTCCACATTAATTTTTTCTCTTCCATTTAGAAACAAGCCAAGTGATCAGGAGAACGAGCCCAGATGGTGCTGAAGAGGCAGAGCTGAACCGGCTGCTCCTGCTGAGGTCAGGCGCTGCTCAGGCCATTCCATCTGTGCCACTTGAGCATCGTGTGAGATGAAACCAACACTTTCCTCCTCGAAGTGGTTTGATGTTTTATTGCTGTAAAGCACCCTAAACTCAGGGCTTACATTTACTGAGCGCACAGAATGTTCAACAAATCGACCCCGTGCTTCTCTGTCGAGTCTAACGCTTCTCAAAGGAGGAAAAGCAGGTTGCTTTGGTCTCAGCCTTATTTTCACTTCCCTCCCCAGCGCTCCCTCTCAGCAATGCTGTGGGTGCCCTGCCCAGCGCGAAACTCACTGAGCAAAGCTGCTTTTCTTGTTGCTTTGAAGATCTCTCAAGGCCAAGCCTATTTATCTCCTGCCTTAGATTTGTCCAACCTGCTTATTATTTAAGCAAGAGGGTATTTTCCTGCAGCCTAATGCGGTCCTGCTAAATTCCCACTTCCTCTCTTTAATGTGGGGTGGTTGCTGTAGCCGTTCATAACCAGGTAATAGTATCTGTAAGGAAAGGGAAGATTTTCTGCCTCTTTCACTGCAGAGGTGCTGTGTGAAAACTGCTTGCGTGAAAACTCCTAGCTCTAGCTGCACCATGTTCTTATCTGACTCTAACAGCTAAGGGTTTCCACCCTTTAAGATGCCTAAGCAGACGGCCCCAATGCTTTGAACATCCAGGTGTCCCCTCCCTACCAAAGCAGCCCTCGTTTACAGATTCACAGAACTGTTTAGGTTGGAAAAGACCTGCAAGGTCTTCGAGTCCAACCATTAGCCCACCAGTAATGTCCCAGTTCCTCTCTCTGCTCATCACAAGTCACGGTGAGCAGCTCCTACTCCCTTTAAGACACCTGCGTGCCTTGTAGATTTTTCCTCCTTGCAGTTTCCCCTCTCCACCTTACCTAACAGAACTGTACGAGCCCATGTTTTGTGGTCCATGGACTGTGTGAGTCACACTTTCCTGGACACCATCACGGCCCTCATCACGGCACCCTGGTTTCAGAATAGACAGCACTCACTTTTGTCCATGACTCCACCAGTGACGCCAGGAGGGGTGTCAAACCTTCAAGAAGGAGGGAAGAAAGTTACAGCAGACGTGCCCTGGCTATGGTATCCCTCAACAAGTGCTGCTGGTCAGTGGGTCAGACCTAGCAGGAGATTCTGACTTGAACCCACTGCTGCCTTTCCACCTGTCTCAGCACTAGTAGAGGAGGTGAGTGCAGGCATCTTCCATCAAAACTTCCCTTTCAGCAGCTTCTTGCAAGCTCTGAGTGTAAATGTTTTCACTGCAACATGCAGGGCACTCCCCAAAAACCTTGCCTGCCTCCCTTTCACCCCTAAAGTCATCGTGCGCTTCATGAGCTTCCATCGAAAACCACGACACAACAGCTTCTGACTAAGTTTCTTGTGGCACAGACGTGCCGGCAGGTGTGCGTGGTTTTTTTTTAATCCTCCTGCCAGAGCGAGAGGATAAAATTCCCAGCACAAATGGCAACTCTGCAGCAAGAATCTGACATAATTACAGTAATTATATTGCCTCCGCACTCTTTTATAAATCAGTGACAGTATATATTTAATGAGCTCTTTCCTGTTCAGCAGGTTGCTTCCAGCCTCTCAGCTCTGCAACTGCAATGCAGAGGTATCTTAAAATAACATTAACCCTTGGAAGTGATGCTCCTTTCTGCAGGGGCACAGGCCAGTCTCTCAGAGCGGGGCCTGACTCTGCACACCCTTCATAGAACCATAGAATCCTTATGGCTGGAAAGGACCTCCAGGATCACCAAGCCCAGCCCTCATCCCAACAGCTCCCCAACCCCTAGACCAAGCATGGCCAGGGCTTTGGGGCAAGCCCCTGCACAGGGATGTTCTGCCCTGATGAGTTCAGCCTGCACGAGCTGGATGTGAGCACCATCATGATGCTCAATCATATAACCTGCACATAGGCTACAAGTGGCCCAGCTCCAAGTGGTCTCTACCATAGAGCCTGGTCATAGAATCTTCCAATCATTCAGGCTGGTAAAAGATCCTTGGGGCCATCGAGCCCAATCGTTAACCCAAGTTCACCACTAAACCAGATTGCTAAGCATGCATCTAAACAATCCTTAACCACCTCCAGGGATGCTGATGCAACCAGATCCCTGGGCAGCCTGTTCTAATGTCTGACTACTCTTCCTGTGAAAAAAGCATTCCCAACCCACACCTACTCTGTTCCAGTTCGATGCCAAGTGCTGCGGGAAAGCAAAGGTTTTCCTTGTCTTTTCACAGCAATCAAGTATTTTTGCAGTCCCTGGGTGAGCAAGTGACTAGCAAATGGTCCGTCAGCTTTGCCCTCGCCCCTCTGGATGCACTGCAGGACACGTGTGGTGGAGTCAATGCTCTCTGTGCTGTCCCTCCCAGTCAATGGGATGTAGCACCAGTCACTCCAAGGCCATTTAAAGTCCACGCTCCTCTGCAGAGAGCCCATTATACTTTCACTGCAGGGACAGAGTCCGTCATGTCCATCACCAGAAGCAATGATGAAGTGATCCCCTGCGTACCAGGCCAGCTAGCAGAAATCCCCGTGCGATAGAACACCTGCCCGTGCTCACACCCCGTGGCAGGACTGTAGGCATGGACAAGCAGGACTAAAGTCAGCACAGTGCCCACTCTACCTGGCATCTCGCTGCCAGTGCACACAGTGTGTGTGTGTGTGTGTGTGCTGTACGTCTCCTGCTCCCTCTGCTGCCTGCCGGGCAAGGAAAACAATCTCCTGAGCTGCAGCACACCTGGAAAGCACCAGGTTTGCTGCGCTGTCCCCCTGCGTCTGGCCAGAGGAGACGACTCCTGCTACCCAGCCTAGGGTGCCACCTCCAGTCTCACCCTAATGCTATGAGGGTAGGAGAGAGGTGAAAGACTCAGGGGATGAGGACATTCAGTAGGTGAACGCATCTGGAGGATTGTGTCCAGTTCTGGGCCCCTCAGGTCAAAAAGGACACAGAGCTGCTGCAGGGTGTCCAGCGCAGAGCAATGAAGATGATGAAGGAAGTAGAGCAGCTCCCTGATGAGGAAAGGCTGAGAGAGCTGGGTCTCCTGAGCTTGGAGAAGAGGAGACTGAGGCGTGACCTCATTCATGTCTCTAAACAGCTGAGGCATGGGTGTCAGGAGGATGGAGCCAGGCTCTTCTCAAGGTCATCTGGTGATAGGACAAGGGGTACTGGGTGCCAGCTGGAACAGAGGAGGTTCCACATAAATATCAGCTGGAACTTCTTCCAAGTGAGGGCACTGGAGCACTGGAACAGGCTCCCCAGGGTAGTTGTGGAGTCTCCTTGTCTGGAGACATTCCAGACCTGTCTGGANGTCCCTTCCAACCCCTAACATCCTATGATCCTATGATCAGTGATAGTTTTACAGTCAGCTGCTCTAAGGAAAGCTGCCATAAATCCTCCTCTGCAAAAGCAGCCGCTTGGATGATCCCATCAGCCTTGCGCATCCCCGAGCTTCACCCAGTGAGTACCCCAAGGCCCTGCATTCCTCCTCAGCAGCCAGTTATGCCTGGGAGCTCCTCAACTGCCAGAGGCTGAAGATGAGCAAGTTTACAGGGATCGAAGTAACACAGAGCTAGAGAGCTCAGTGACAGCAGCACTGCTGCTCTCTAGAAAAGCCACGCAGCCTGTCAGCCTGAAAAACAGGCAGCAGTAAAGAGAGAACACTTTGGGGAACTTCTTACTCTTCTCAGTGGTGTCCAGTGATAGGGTACAAGCTGGAGGACAGGAGGTTCCACATAAACACAAGAAAACAGTTCTTCACTGGAAGGGTGACAGAGCACTTGGAAGGGGCTGCCCAGAGTTGCTGTGGAGTCTCCTTCTCTGGAGACATTCAAACCCTGTCCTGACACAGACCCCTGTGACCTGCCCTAGGGGATCCTGCTCTGGCAGGGGGGCTGGACTAGAGGATCTTTTGAGGTCGCTCCCAACCCCTGACTTCCTGTGATCCCAAACCCTATTTACTGATTTTAAAGACAGCTGAATGGATTCTGTGGATTTTTAGCTCCCTAGGTGTTTGAAGGCCTCAGATAACTCAGATTTATGCCTAATTGTTTTCAGTATCTATGGTGAAAGACAGCAGCTGTAGTTCAGAAGAGCAGTGAGCGTGTGCCTTATCAGCACTCACTCCAAAAGAGTGCTCCCCTCAGCAACCAGGGGCCTTACAGCAGGTCTTCACGGCAACTTCTCCCAAGATTAGGGTCTCTTTATAACAACCCAACACCCTCATCTGCCTGCAGAGTTCAAATTCCCACTGCAAGGTGCAGGTTCCTTAGGAGGATGCAGGCACCCTTTCTTTTCTTCTTGAAGCTCAGCTTGTGAAAGTAAAAAGAAAGCTAACAACAATGATTGCAGTACACACGGAACTCTGGACTTACTGCAGTGCCAAGTGATATGAAGATACTAAGGGACTAGCAAGTCACAGCTCAAGGCCAATAAACATTGGCCCAATGCCTGTTCTTGGGCTACACAGAGTCAAGCCAGACCAAAATCCTGGCCGTGTTACACTGACCCCTCTGCAATTTGTTCTCCTGGTGCTAACCTCCAGCAGAAGAATCACGACCAGTAGGTCAAGGGAGGTGATCCCCTCCCTCTGCTCTCTTCTCTGGAGGCCCCATCTGGAGCCCCCAACACAGGAAGGAGATTGAGCTGTTGGAACACGTCCAGAGGAGGGCTACGAGGATGAGTGGAGGGCTGGAGCACCTCTGCCATGGGGACAGGCTGAGAGTTGGGGCTGTTCAGCCTGGAGAAGAAGAGACTCCAGGGTGATCTTAGAGCAGCCTCCCAGTACCTGACGGGGNCCCTGCTGATGGAACTAGGTGATCTTTAAGGTCTCTTCCAACCTGGAACCATTCTAGGAATCTATGAATGAAATTCTCAGTGCTCTGCAGATTAAGGGGATGCTCTGCCTCAGGTTGGATCTGCAGTGACATCTCGTGGTCCCTGGAAAGGCTAGGTGCCAGCTGCCAGGTGGCACAGAGCTACTAGTACCCCTGTACCACAGCACTGACCACCACAAACCTTCCTGGTACTGGTCTCCACCTGCAGCATATGAGTGAAGAGACAAGCACTCGCTCCTGCAACACAACCACGCCTGCAGCACCAAGGGGAACCTTCCAAAATCATCCTTTTAGGGACAAGATTAACAAAACATGAAAAGGAGATCGTGGCATGGAGCCTGTGGAAGGGCTGGGCTTGCCTGCACAGCCTGGGTGCTTTTAGCTCAGGACGAAGAGACAAAATCAACCTGCCTCCTCCTGCACTTGCACCTGTCGGATACTCACACGTGAGCAGGACACTTTGTGCTTTGCAGCTCCTTCTGTTGTGACTCTCAACAGATTCCCAATGAAAAGCAAGACGCTTGATGTTGGCATCTTCACTAAAGAGATTAAATCTGACATTTAGGTGCTGTGTGATTTCCCATCCCTGTACACCATGCTGCAATTTCACCACCTACTCCTTTGTTTTCTTCACACGTGAGTGCGTTCAGAGAAAACACAGTCCTTGGAGGAACATTTAGTCAGAGAAAGGTTGGATGGAAATCAGAGAATTACTTTACTTGAGAAAGGGAGAAGGGAATTTAAATCATTTCTTTCCTGTGATCTTAGTGAAGACGGGCAGAAGCAAGCCTCCAACCCACACACAGAAGTGGATGGGTACATGGGGGCTATCTCCACCTAGCGTGTGCACCAAGGTTCAAGCTCTTTGGGTTTATATTCCAGAACCTCATACATAAACATCACTTAGCCATACAGGTGTATTAGAGGGTGGGAGCATCGTTATCACACACCACACCTTGGACTCCTCTGTGCAGTGTCACCCAGGGGTCCCTGGGCTGGGATCCTGGAGACCTTTTCCACAGTAAACCCTTTGCCTTGACTTGCTTGGCACAAACTCTTGTTGTGATGTTCTAGTCGTTAACTGCAAAACGTCCCAGTACCAGGCTCTCGTCCTTGAGATAACAAGGAGTCCCTGCTGATTGGTCTCTCCTATCTTGAAGTTGTTTGCTCCTTTCTGCAGTCTTCGCAGATTGGCTCCTTCTATCTTGCAGCTGCCTGCTCCCTTCTCCATGCCCTGTTATCTCTCCAGCATGCTTCTCCCCTCACATCAGTTTTGACTGTGAGTTACAAGTTTAACTACTAAGCTATAGGTTACAGCTCACTATCCCCCTTATTTCATTAGGGCACCAGCAACTGCCTGGCAAACCTACAGCATGAGAGGAACAGATAGCACCACAACCAAGGGAAGGGTCTGATTCATTAGATGCCTTCTGTGTTCCTTTAAAAGAAAAAAGGTTACAGGAAAAGATTCACAAACCTTTCCCAGGGTAAAATAACAAGATATCCCCTGTAAATGACCAGAGATATCAACGTGCAGGGGCAGATTTGGCAGTAAACGAGTGGTGCCAGGAGAATGCACAGAACATAGACACCTAAGAACAAGACCAGGGTATGAAAATCTCCACACTGCCTAACCCAGCAAAATATTCAGTCCTGGAAAAACAGGAAATGTGGGGCACACCGAGCAGAGGCTGAGGCACTAAGCTGAGGGAATACTCCAAGATCTCATCCTGTGCACTGTCTTCTAGTCCTTTCACGGCGCCTGGCCCATAGCACAGAGAAGCACCAGTCACCAGGGCAGCACCTCACTTTGCTGGGGGCTCAGCAGGCTGATGGTCCCAGTGAAGGCAAGGAGAGGTCATGACTATGTCATGCAGAAACTCCATCTCACACACCCCTCCGGTGCATCAGCTGAAGTTTATCATCACAAGCACCAGAGCTAGCAGATATATTTCCCTTTATTGACTCTGTAGCTGTCCTGACTTCCTTAAAGGCATCTATGCGAGTTTCACAGCACTTCACCATCTAAGGCGCTACATGGATGTAGTCAGGTAACCTTTGCTTATTTTCCAGTTCATTTCAAGTACTCAAAGATGGTTTTTCTTCCCATCATAGAATCCTCATAGCTGGAAAAAACCTCCAGGATCACCAAGTCCAGCCCTCATCCCAACATCTCCCCAACCCCCAGACCACGGCCTCAAGTGCTCTACCTATTCAGTTTTTAAAGACCTCCAGGGATGATGACTCCACCACCTCCCTGGGCAGCCTGGTCCAGTGCCCAGCCACTCTCTCAGGAAAGAAATTCTTCCTAAGATCCAATCTAAACCTTCCCGGAGGCAGCTTGAGGCCGCTTACCCTCATTATATCAAGGTTATTTGGGAGAAGAGACCAGCACCAGCCTTGCTACAACTTCATTTTAGGTAGCTGTACAGAGCAATAAGGTCTCCTCTCAGCCTCCTCTTCTCTAGACTAAACAATCCCAACTCCCCCAGCTGTTCCACATAAGGCCTGTTCTCCAGTCCTCTTGCCCTCTTCCCCCAGCCTTGTTGTCCTTCTCTGGCCCCGCTCCAGCCCCTCAATGTCCTTCTGATACTGTGGTGCCCAAACCTGGACCCACTACTCAAGGTGTGGTCTCACAAGTGTAGATTACAGGGTACCATCACCACATCACCACCCTACTCCTGCTGCTGACACCATTCCTCATCCAGCCCAGGATGGCCTTCTTGGCCACCTGGGCACCCTGTTGGCTCCTGTTCAGCCAGCTGTCACCCAGCACCCCCAGGTCCTTACCACCAGGCAGCTATCCAGTCACTCTTCTCCAAGTCTGTAGCTGCTGGGGGTTGTGACTGAAGTGCATGAGACAGCACTTGGCTTTGTTAAACCTCATCCTCTTGGTCTCATCCCATCGCTCCAGCCTGTCCACCTCCCTACCCTCAGGCAGTCCTCTGGCACTTCTCAAGAACAGGACAGTGTGATCAGTCCTCCCCTCCAGTCACTGTCCAATTCATGTCAGGTTTACGGAAACAACAGACATGCCACTCAAGAGACTGTCCAGGGCAGTTGCTTGACACAAGACAGGATTCACCTCTGGCTAACATATGTTCATCACATACGCGCCTGATAGCCATGTGCAGCCAAAGAGCACCCCTCAGTGATCTCTTCCAGTGCTTTGTAATCTTTCCTGTTATGTGGTTCCTCTCTGGCGAGGAAACTAAATAGTCTTTGAGTCAATGGACTTCTATCCCTTGTTCTAGCGACACCACACATGAAAGACAGCGGAAAGATGAAAGGAATACATCGTTCTCTTCATGTTTGAAGACTTCTACTTCCTCTCAGTATTTATGTAGGCGAACTGTCCCAAACTCCTTCCAGCTTCTTGTATTTCCCATTCTTGGGTACTTATGTTCTGTGTCTTCTAGATTTCTCTTAAATCTCATAGCTCCTCTTTGAACTGCTTCTGGTTTTGTCCCAACAAGTACAACACATAAACCCAGACATTTCAGCTGACAGTTCTCGACAGCTTAATATGGAGAGGAATTTTATGCCACAGATAGGTGATAGACTCTTTATACGAGTTCTCTTCATTTTGGAGCATCCCTGTGTGGTCAGAATGGGTCACAAAAGGAATGCCAGCCAGCTACCTGTCCTTTTTCTGCCAAGCTGGCCGTTACTTCCTCCCTTTCCTGTTTGCAAAGTTTATCAGTTCTGCCCAATTTCTCAAAATCATTTTGAATCCTAATTCTACCCTTTCAACAGGATAGCAACCCTGCCTGCCACAACATACACCACGGATGTTTTCCCTACTTTATATCCTGCCTGAAATAGATCCCCATGTGGTCACAAAATCTCTCTTCACAGAGTTACAGAAAGTCAGGGGTTGGGAGGGGCCTCAAAAGATCCTCTAGTCCAACCCCCCCTGCCAAAGCAGGATCACCTACAGTAGGTCACACAGGAACACATCCAGGAGGGTTTTCAATGTCGCCAGAGAAGGAGACTCCGCAACCTTCCTGGGTAGCTCCTTCCAGGGCTCTGTCACCCTCAATGGGAAGAAGTTTTTTCCCATCTCGATGTGGAACCTCCTCTGTTCCAGCTGACACTCATTGCCCCTTGTCCTATCACTGGACACCACTGAGCAGAGCCTGGCTCCTTCCTCCTGACATTCATCCTTTACCTATTTATGAACATTAATGAGGTCACCTCCTCATTCTCCTCTTCTTCACGCTGAAGAGACCCAGCTCCCTCAGCCTTTCCTCGCCAGGGTTACATTCCACTTCCTGGACTGTTTCAAGCAGTTCTCTGTCCTTCTTGACCTTAGGGGCCCAGAACTGAACACAAAATCTTAGATGCAAATACTCCTGTATCTTGCAATCCAACAATCACCGCTTGTGCTCTTTGATTTTTTGCTGTAGCACTCAAAAAAACCCAACAAACCAACCCCAAACCAACCAGAAAACAAAGACACAAAGTTATCTGCTCGTTTGGTTGGTTGTTATATAAAAACACGTAAGATTTTTACTGTAAGTACTGGTAAGAAAACATAAAACAGTGAAAGAGTAGACCATCGTCCCCACAGGGACGTGCACACTCAGGGCACTTTTGCAAAGTCCATGCTGTGACAGTCGTCTCTGCACATAAAATGTAATCTTACAGTTTCAAAACTGATTTGTAATTATATTTAAGACAGAGTTGCTGATGTTTGTTAAGGAGAGCTCTATACTAAGAGGAAGAGAGATGGGAAGACCTGCCCAATACTTTAAGTATGGTTCTTTTCCTCTCCAACTTTTTGATTTTATATTAGGAGCAACAGGATTTGAACTTGTGTTAGAAACAGGTCCATATTTAAGTGAGGGGAAATAAGTGGCTGTGTCATGGTGTTTAGCACTGCGATTCCTCCTTTCTTCGCTTATAAGATTAGTCTGTAAAACTCTGGTCTGCTTATTCGGTGTCCCACCGTTGAGCAATGCAGCACCCCGCCACCAGATTCAGTGCACCAAAGCCATTGATTCTTACTATTCCTGACTCCAGAAAGTGTTAAGGAATGAATTTGATGTTCACTCATAAGGTTACTGCAAGCTTTGGTTGAGAGTTCAAGTGAAAGAAGGGTTGCACAGACCCCTGATTTGTCACTGAAGTAGAACAGAGGGAAATTAAACTCAATTCAAAACATGAATATAAGATGACCTTCAAATGCAAGATATTATACATCTTAGTTCAAGTCCTTCTGTCATCGGAAGAGGTTATTTATAATGATAACAGATAGAAACTCCGTGTTTTAAGGCCATATTTTCCCCTCCAACCTTTAAACTTTCGTCTCAATTTTAAGCAGACAGCAAGCTAGTCTTAACTTACCCAGTAAACTCCTTCCATCCCACCACGCTGGAGTCACACCAGTGCTCGCTCAGGTCTCAGTTACACCAACATAAATACCAACTTCACTCACACTGGCATGACTTCTTCACTGCCAGAGGGAAGAGACAGACAACTTCCCAACTATCAGGTGTTTCACAGGATCTTGTAAGTTATCCAGAAGAAAATTAGATGCTAACTTGGACCAGGAATTGCCTCGCCTTTGTGGGCTTCAACAGGAACTGCAAAGATTCTGGTGACTTATGAGTTTGTCCCAACCAGGAACACCTGTAAACATTGTAATAACTCATGGAAGATACCGTGTGCAAAGACGGGGGGAAAAAGAGCTCACACAGAGCTAACAAGAAACCCTAGGAGATCAGGGGGAACAAGTTCAGCAATGGAAACGTGCTGATACCTCAATGTAAGTGTAAATCTTTGAAAGAAACCTTTCAGAGAGTTATGGTCACTGAAACACTGAAGAAGTTTTGGTCCATGGAGACATACATGAGTCCTAAATACAAAGAGCTCTCACAACAACACGAGTAGTTAGCATTGTGTGAAAAAACACAACTTCCAACCGCAATAGTTCTTATACTACAGCTGTTTTAACTTGGGTGCAGAAATTAATACCTGGTTGCTCAGAAAATACTTTTGCTTCATGTGCTCTTGAAAACAGTCCACAAGAGAGAAACTCTTCTAGACTCTGAACATTCCATGTGTTGTATTTTCACTAACTGCTGTGTGTAAACAAGCCAGTTCATCACAGGGCCTCAGATTCTCTCCATTCCTAGAAATGGCCAGCGCTACAAACCATACAACCCAACACGGAGCTGAATTGCAACAGCTTTATGAGCTGTAGGTATGACTTCACTTAAAGCTTGGAATCTCTTGATGGAAATAAGTTGGTCTCTCTCATTGCTGGTGAGGAGGAATGTTTCCTCCTCTTTAATAAGATGGTACTTCAGATGTACAGTTCTTCATCTCTTCCATTGATGAGCAATGACCACTTGTCTCCTTCCTCCTTAACCAAACCATTATGTCTTGGCAGTTTGTCTGAAGTCAAGGAAGACAGAGACACTCGGCTAATCTGATCCCAAGGAGTTGCTCCGGATGAATCCCTCCTTCTGTCATCCATTCCAATATGAACACTGATTTGGGAGGGAGTAAGCGGCTTCATGTGGCCTTGAGCTTGTGCTTCATAGCTTTCTGTGTCTGGTTTCTTATAACTGAGCAGAGAAAAACAAAAGATGTTTAGTGCTAAGAAGTCAATGTGCAGAAGCATCTTTGGCACTAGAACAAATTCAAAACCTCTGATAACCTGTTACCTGCACACAATGTTAATGGTTGAGAGTACAGGTCACACAACATTAAGACACTAGAAAAAGAGACAGATTCTCAAGATGAGGTGTTTAAAAAAACCTCTAAGTTAGCTGATTTATGGAAACATTCATAGTGGGCATTTGCAGGTGAGTGGACTGGACTCAAAAATCACTCCCTCATTCAAAGTATTCCAGGTAAAACAAAAAAAGCCCAGAAACAGCAAGCACACGTGGTGTTTGTCACTCGTATGTATTATCCCTTTCTTTGGAATGCAAAGTCCTGTTCAGCTGATGTGAAGTTCCAAGACAAGTTCATGTTGTGCAGAGTACACTGTCAAAACAGTTTCCATAAGCCTAAAGCCTATTATGTGTTGGGGGTTATCAATATCTAACCACAATGGTGTCTGATTCTTTCTGTCTTACACTGATTATCCAAAGTATCAGGGAAATAAAGGCATTCTTTATAGAAATTTATCATCTTTTGGATAATTACGCAGGAAAAATTAAGATGAAAATCCTGTAGTGCTAGGGCTGATTCTGCAAACAGAATGAGTGCGGGGGTAGTTTTTATTCTAGATTGTGGTCTCACTGAGAATTTGCATAAACATGATGCAGTAACAGGTTAGGTTTAATATATTCATTCATGCTATACATGCTGCCATTCAGCGAGAACTGGACAGGCTAGAGAGCTGGGCAGAGAAAAATTTAATGAGGTACAAGAAGGGTCAGTGTAGAGTCTGGCATCTGGGCAAGAATGGGACTAGTATAGGTTGGGGACTGACCTGTTGGACAGCAGTATAGGAGAAAGGGATCTGGGAGTCCTAGTGGACAGCAAGATGACTCTGAGCCAGCAATGTGCTCTTGTGGCCAAGAAGGCCAACAGCATCCGGGGAGGTGGGAATCAGAAGCGGGATGGTTAGCAGATCAAGAAGGTTCTTCTCCCCCTCTATTCTGCACTTGTGAGACCACATGTGAAGTATTGTGTCCAGTTCTGGGCCCCTCAGGTCAAGAAGGACACAGAGCTGCTGGAGGGTGTCCAGTGTAGAGCAACAAAGATGATGAAGGAAGTAGAACAGCTCCCTGATGAGGAAAGGCTGCAGGAGCTTGGTCTCTTTAGCTTGGAGAAGGAGTCTGAGGGGTGACCTCGTTAATGTCTATAAATATGTGAGGGGTGGGTGTCAGGAGGATGAAGCCAGGCTCTTCTCAAGGTCATCTAGTGTTGGGACAAGGAGCAGTGGTTGCAAGCTGGAATATAGGAGGGTCCATCTAAATATCAGAAGGAACTTCTTCACAGTGAGGGTACCAGAGCACTGGAACAGGCTGCCCGGGGGGGTGTGGAGTCTCTTTCTCTGGAGATGTTCAAGACCCACCTGGATCTGTTCATGTGTGACTTGGTCTAGGTGGCCCTGCTGTGGCAGGGGGATTGGACTAATGATCTTTCAAGGTCCCCTCTGATCCCTAATGATGCTATGATTCCATGCTGTATAATACTACATGCTAAGGAAGACCCCAACTATAGGAGAAATATGGGAAGGCTTGAACCAATTTCAGGCATTTTTTAGAAGTCTTATTTTTAAATACATTTGCTCACAATGATGTTGAGAATGTTAGCTATAACTGCACACAAAAAGGGCACCCAAAAATATAGCCTAAAGGAATTAATAGAATTTGAAAACCTTGTTCTAGCTCAGAAATTGGTTCACTTTCAAAAAAAAATAGAGCACAGTACTTTTTCTCAAGCAAATTGCAAAAGATACACTGCTGCTCTGGTTTTCTCTGTCTACATGAAAGAGACAAACAAATACAACCAAGAATAAATCTTCTGAAAAACATCTACTTCTACATTACCGAGAACTTCCTAGTGACAGATTCGTGCACTTGACATTCGCAGTGGTACCACTGCTGAGTGTTACCTCACTTGGTATTGAACTACATCTCTATCGCAGGTGCCCAGGTGGCATCCAGTGATACTTCTGGCTGCTAATTGAAGAACACTCAGTCCTATCTTAGTGTAGACATGTTCATAATAGTGACAACTGTCCCTTCTGGCAATAAGGATTGGACAGAAGTACCACAAGGTACTTTCAGGTATGCAAAGCCCACAGGAACATCTCACTTGAGTCCCAACAACAGTGCTGCCTACGGTTAACCTACAGATTAGTGTAAGAAAACTTGCCATTTCAGCTGCAGAGAAGACAGCACAACAGACACAGAAGAAGCTGCCATTGCTGCCGATCCCATCCACGGCTGAAGCACGAGGCCCACAGGCATGAACACACCTAGCAAAAAAGCAAAAAGCCATATGGACATGAGCCAGATCCACCTGCCCCAATACAGACATTTCTGGCCCTGCATGTCATAGAATAGGTCAGCGGTTCTACAATACGACTTGCTGAGACACCCACAAGCACAACTAGGCTGATATATATTTATTCACTTATTTTTAGATATGTCCCTTCCGTTTCAAAGGGTGACCTTTGCACCAACTCTGATCTAAGACTGCAGTCACAACGCGAGACAATTTGTCCTTCCCAGCAGTTATGCAAGTATGAAACAAAGCAAAAGCAACAGAAAGACAAGTCCAGGCAAAGGAATAAAGAAAAGAAGAATGTTAGAAGTCAGTTTCAAGGAGTTTGGAACATGAGATGTCTGACACAAGCAGAGAGAATGCAAGTAGTTGAAGAGAATGCGATTCAGAGTGAGTCCCCAGATGCAGACTTTTCTTTGGTTAGAGCTCAGCTTAAATACACAGAAACTAATCCCCAAGTACTGCTACCCGAAATAAGAGTAGGGGTTTAATTTCATGATATAGGAATTTATTCCTATTAGAAGTGTGGGGAACAAAGACTTTTTGCTGCAACCTAAAAAAAAGGGGGTAATCTATCTGTGTTCTGCCAAATTTAAAAACTCTAAAAAAAAATATCTCTTTGGTTCTTTGAGTAGGAAATCCTGCTCACAGAGCTCAGCTGTGCTACTGCCTTCAACAGACTGAATTCTAGCAGTTACATACCTGCTGCTATGGGTATTCCAAGCAGATTATAAATTAAGGCAAGAATCAGATTTATTCGTATTCTTCTAACTGTTCTCTTTGATAACTGAATACTGGCAACTACATCCAACAAGTCGTTCTGCAAGACAGAAGAGCATTCAGTTTTCCATATACAGTCTTCAGAATGCTAAACCAGAAAGAAGAGTGTCAGCGATAAAAGAGTACAAGTCAAAACTGCAGTGCTCACACGAATAAGAACAACATCTGCTGCTTCAATGGCAACATCAGTGCCCGTTCCAATTGCAATGCCAACATCAGCCCTGGCTAGTGCAGGGGAATCATTGACTCCATCACCAACCATCGCAACCTTCCTCTTCCCATTTTGGAGCTCCTGGACTTTTGCAACTTTGTGAGAAGGAAGAACCTCAGCAAAGACTTTTTGGATTCCAACCTACACACGAAGAAAGAAACACATGCAGTTGGTGTTGGGCTTCAAGCTTAATCTGGGTAAAGGGGGAACAAAGATAGGTCAACCATGTTGATTCCCATGGAAGCAACACTTGCAAACTACATGAAAAGCTGAAGGAGCAACATGCTTTTGACATAAGAAAGGTACTGGTTACAGCCCCCTCCATCTTCCCTCCAGAGGTGCTGGCAAACTGTGCTCTGCCTTTAGCATCATGTCCACAAGGCTTCTGAAGTTCTGCTGCCCTGGCAATAAAGGAGTGATGGCTAAAAGAGCTGTTTTTCAGCTAGCCATGCTGTGTGAAGCATTAATAAAGGTCTCCAAAAAGCACAGCATGGGACCCACGTATGACCATGCAGTTACACCAAGGAAAACAGAAGTGCTAAGTATGTGCAAGTCTCAGGGAAACTATGCAAACCAAGTCATTTGCTGTCTAAATGCTTGTACCTACCCATACCACAACTAATTTAGAGTTGCTGCTGGTGGCTTTAGCCCTGTCGTTGCAAAACAGGTGAGTGAGCTGAAGAAGACTGAGATAATACCCCAGGTTTGGCTGCCTCACCAGGCAGCAATCAGCTTTTCAGTACACAGAGAAGAAACTCTCAACCTTTCAAAGAGTAACGTTTAAAAACATCTTTAGGACTGGCTTACCATTTTTTCATTGGAAAGGAAGTGCTAAAGATTCATTGAAAATGTAGGTTGGCATGCACTAAGCTTGTTTGAAAATGTCACTTGAGTACCTGGAACCATAAACTGAAGCTTGTTTCTCAGACTTCTCTTAATAATGAAAGGTGGGGTGGGAAGGTGCTTTACCACAACTGAACACAAAAGCAAAAGCACGAATGAAAACAGGATTAAAGTGTCACGCTGAGAAACAAGAGAGACCTCACAACCCGTGAGAATGTGCGTACCACAGTGCTGGCAGAGTTAGCTGTATGATGGGAAACCCGAGGAAAGCAACCGGGCACATGGTGGATGCAAAGGAAAAGAGGGCAAATGAGGATAGAGAGGGTGGAAATGCAGTAAGGTGGAGTGAGAAGTTGGCTTTGTCTTTAGAGCAACATTTATAGCCTGAGGTCAAGGAAACAGTTGTCTAAATCCAATCTGGTTTAGACAGCTATGCTTCTTAACAAGAACTCTTATTGTTATTACAAAGTTACCCTTAAAGATAATTACAAACCCCTATTTTCCTTGTTTGGAACAGGACTGGACCACAAAGGAACTTTTCTTCATCACTAACCAAACGCAACTGCTCCTCAGTAAAGGGAAGCAGGAGGATTCAGTTCAGGTGAGGACTAATTACTGCAAGAAACTCTGGAGGAGTACTGACTGCCTCTCTTCAGTGGGACCTTAATGCAGCCACTAGCTTTTACTGTGCCACGGGACCTGAGCTCGATGGAATAAAAGTGAGTCTTGATTTAATGCACCCATGAAAACTCCAAGTTCCTGCTCCAAATTCACAGACTTTTAGAACCATGTCATATTCATATTGGGTTTTTTTAAATGCAAAGAAGGAGGTACCTGAGTAGCAATGGCTTTTGCAGTTTTTCTATTGTCCCCTGTTATCAGTACCACATCTATTCCCATGGTTTTCAACGTGTGGACAGCAAGGGCTGCCTCCTGTTTGACGGTGTCTGCTATTGCAATCATTCCGCACAACACACCTGCACAAAGACATGTCCTCTGTTAGAGAAAGCTGTGGGAGGTAAAGTGGCAGCAAGACACAGCACTTCTCTCCAGCACTCTGTGGCAGCCTGAGAACATAATCCAGGCAATACTGACACTCGTCAGCCTAAACAACAGTCTACAGCTTCTAAGTTACGGTCCCTTTCTCATGCACACGCACTTTCCTTATCTGTATGTTTCAGACTGAACAATGAAAATCTTTGATATTTAGGGGCCACAGAGGAAGGGGAGAGCAGCGTTCAAACATGCCTGACTTTTCGATCTTATGATACAGACAACTACAATAGTGAGCCAGAGAAAGTTTGGGCATTCATGCCTGGGTCAGCTATTGAAGCTATTTCTCTGGAAAAAAGCATACAGAAAATCAGGTTTTATGTCCCCTAATATTTCATAGTTGAATCACTATTATAATTAATTGCTTTCATACATAATTATATACCTTTAAAAAGTAGGGACTTAAGTAGGTTTTGCACTCCAGCATCTATATCTGCTCTTACTAGCAGTGATGGGAACACCAGCTGTACATTAGGATGCTTACTTTCATGTTAAGAGCACTTGATTTTCTGGATCACTGATGGAGCCCAGGCTGAGACACTCAAGTGCCTTTCAAAATTGCTCTCTAGGAGCACCAAGAATATTTATTCAGTAATTGAATCAGAGGCCTCATTTCAAGATCACAGATGCACTGGCAATATATCAGTGTTATAGCAATTTCTCACATAAAGGTACTATCTGCTACTGCTTTCTGTATAGCACAAAACAGAACCCCTCTGGCAAAACTCATTTAGTCTGATCCAGTACACTTGAATGACCTAATGAATCACCGTGTTTATTCATGAAATGGTTTTAAATCAGTGATGCAATAGGTTGGCCTGTGTTCTTTAAGCGATATAGTCAGGATGGAACATGGCACTGCACTGGCACTGCTTTTCTGAATATCCATCCTAGAAAACAGGAGGTTCAGAAATCAATAAATTGCAAGCTACCCCATGAAACCTTCTGAGGGAAAACCTGCTTTTGAAAACATCTTGATTCTTTGAAGTTTACAAGCAGGTGTGCATGAAAAGCTTAGTAATTTCTTGACACTAAGCCACAGCTCAATACCCCAGAGTTCAGTTTTACCCATTTCAAGGTAGGATCAACCGGCATTTATTCATTATATTGACTATCTGTGTTCTAAAGAACAGTATTTACCATCTATAGCCACCAGTATGGCAGTCTGTCCTTTCGTTTCATGGTCTGTCATTGCATCATTTACATCATTTGCAATACACAAGCCGTTGCGTCGCATCCACTCGCGATTTCCAATCAGCACCAAGTATGTATGAGCAGCTGATGGACCTTGGAACACAGACACAGCAAAATGAGTAACTCAGAAGCAGTGAGCATAAGGATTGCAATGCCAGGCTGCATTAGCTATAGAAAGACATTCTGAAGAAGTTTTCCTAATCATCATGTGTGTGTGTGTGTGTGTGTGTGTGTTCCAGATTGGCAAGGATCAGACCCAAAGCAAAAACACAATTATTCTTGTTGAAGTGCTGCTGTCATGGCCAAACACAAATGCATAGGCACTTGAAGACAGCCTCATAAGACTCTTCCTTCCAACTCGTTTTGTGTCTGTTTATACACAGGACTGCATCATGACCGTCACGGAAGTGTTTGCCTCTATTTGCCTTTGGCAGTTGGCACTGTTTTTCTGAATAAATGCAGTATGCACATTTCTTAAACGCCTTGCTGCTCTGTTCTCACAACTAACGACTTCTCTCACATGTAAAGGCCATTTCTGGCAAGAAAAGCAACCAGCTTTATCCTAACAAACAACGAAACAGTATGTAGAGTGCCTCACTAATTCAACCCAACCTCACAAAAGCTGCAGAAAGCCAGTGAGAAACTATTACATTAATGTCATTCACAAAACTCTGATTATTAGAGCTCTTATTTTATTGAATTCTTCCAGTAGCTTTCTCAAACAGGTAAGGAGAGACCTCTTCTGAAGAGACCTGATGAGCTTCTTAAGGTATTCGATACTTTTTCTTTCTCCTCTACACTACAAAAGAGCAAAGTGGTTTCCACAGGGCCTGAAATAAAAACAAATGCATTGGCCTAATCTAAACCATCAGGCACATTGCGGATATAAGATGCATTTTGTGCATCTGCTGAATAGATTTCCTTTCTTCAAAATTAAGTGCCTCAACAGATATGTGAGCAGAAAACAACACATCCAATTTCAACGGGAGGGTAAGACAAAGCGTTGCATTAGGACAGTGTATGTAACTGCCCTAGATGGGAAGGTAACGCTATGTGGCAAAGGCTGGTGGAATATTCTTCTATCCAGAAGGCACATCGCTGGGTATGCCTTACTGCCTAGGTATTGTGTGGACTTTCTGAGTACCCATTAAAGTAGTGTGTAAATTCTTATTCAGGTATTTGAATTACAGATAGATCAAAAGCAGGAGAAAGAGTGCCCACATTTTTGTTAAGTCCCTCATGCTCTCAGCCTCCTTTTGCCATAAATAAGCCTTTCTTGGTTTTCCTAGTCCAACAAGATGGTTTCACAGTGGTCAGCACTGTTGCTGCTTTAGCTGACTGGCAGCTGCTTGGGGGGCACACACATACCCTGCGATTCTGAGAGCGTGATCAGCATCTTATCTCCCAGAGTAGCACCGCTGTCTCCACTCCTGTTAGTGTCCATCTTATCAAGACCCTCCTCAGCCATGCCCAGGATGGCCTCAACACCTCCAACTTTGCAGCTGATGCCACAACCTGGGACCGCCTGGAAGTCAGTGCAGTACCCCAGGCTCTGAGTGCCAAGCTCCTGCAGACATAACCAGAGTTCATGATCACTATGTGCTGTCCATGTGGGGTACAATAAATAACTCCTGCTGAAAAAGAGGCTTCATTCTTCCCCTTGACAATGAACAACCAACTGAAAAGCAGTATGTAGATGTAGCACCAAAATATAGATAAGGATGTCCCAGCCATTCTGTGCTTTAGACTCCTAGAAATTGGCAAGCTTACAGATCACATCCAGGTCTCAGCCCTAGTACCACCAAACCATAAAGAACAGCTTCTTTCAGTAGTTGAAGAATGATGCAATTACTTTACTGGTTCATGGCCTCAGCCAAAATGAGGTACTGAAGAGAAATACTACAGCAGTAAACCATACAGCTTCTAATCAACCTCACAGTCAGTCAGGGATCAGACCTATCAATATATACACAGACAAGCACAGACAAAACCTGTGTCAAATGCCTGGAGTGATGTGATTGGCTAACAAGGAAACAGCATTTCTTGAATTAAATAAGCCAGTGAGTACCTTCAAGATGAGAAAAAGCATTATTAGAAACCTACGAATTACCAAAAAAACAGAGGAAACATTAATTTAGCTCTGGAAGTTGGAATTGAATGCAGCTTGCAGTGACCTTTTTACAATACAAGGATGATAAGGCAGGTGGAAAGAATATAAGCAAGCAGTACAGCATTGCAATTCATGTCATGATCCAGCAATAGCTGATATTTAGAGTGACTGTAGGAGTGTCAGGGTAGTAAGACAAATTTGAAAATAGAAAAATGTAAAATAAGAGAAAGGCAATCAAATCCCTATCCATACTCTCCTTCCTTCTAAATTTGTAGGCTAACTTCTAAATATTACCCTTGAAAGGTCTACCACTAATAAGTTTGACATACACTTGCCAACTGATTTTTCTATAAATCAATTCATTATTTGTCTCAGCAGAAAAAAAAAACCAGTTTCTACAAACCAGGCTTTGTATTTAGGTTGTTATTTGTGCTTTCAATCTTCCTGAAACATTTGAGGAACACATGCAATATATAAATTACTTTTGAGTACCTGCAGAACTTGCAAAGGCTTGAGAAATTCATACATTCTTTTGCAGAACTCACAAATAGAACAGGTTAATAGTCAGGTTCTAAAGCTTTTTACCTAATCTATTTAGATAAGCAAGCGACTAATAGAAGTGACTACAGTCAGGTAACTGTCCACCATGTGAAGTGTAACCACACACGTTTGTTTCATGATGCTACTTTAAGCATAAGTATTCCTCCTACGCATATTCCACAATGCTTATTTTTCACACCAGTTCAGGAAAAACCTTGCTTGAGAGCTTCACTGTATTACTAGAAAAGCAAAGCTGTGAATATGCCTTCCAGTCTTGTCCGGGCTGAGATGCCTGACCACACAATCTCCCAGCTTCCCAACCCATCATGTTTCAGGAAGGTCTGTTCCTCAGAAATTCGGTCTTTTTACACAACCTTGCAGCATTGGCACAGATCCCTTCAGAGCTTTAGATTAAATCAGAGGAGTATGTACCTCTTTGCAATATTTAGTGACTGCCACTCCTAAAGGATGCTCGCTGCTGGCTTCTGCAGTGCCAACCACAGCCAGTACCTTCTTTAGAGAGAGCACAGCTGTATCTCCCAGCAAAAGCACTCTCATGACTTTAGGAACTCCACAGGTGATGGTCCCGGTTTTATCAAACATCACAGTCTTGATCTGCAAGAAATCAATCAGAATTACTGCCTACATCCTGCATGCATCAGGATGCTCATATGCTTTAGAATCATAAATACAGGCAAGGCCTTAATAATCAGTTGACTGTATCTGCACTGAAACAGAATAAACCTACAACAGCAGGGATTCTTGTGTGTACTTTGAACTATCTGTACATTATCTATACAGGTCTCTTTACGCTTCCTTATTCACTCCCCATAGGGTGTTTTCACTGCAGCTACTGCATCATCCTGTACCTATCACCAGAAAGTCAGACAACAGTGCCATTGCAGGACTTGCACTGTCCTTTCTCTGTGTACATACACATTCACATTCAGGCACATGCAACGGCACAAGTCCACGATGCAAGGACAGCTTTTATAAACATTGTTCTAAACAGTTAAGAACAGCAGGGATAAAAGAGGACTCAGAGTTTTTTGGTGACAGAGCAGATAGGAAGAATGCAAGAAGTTGCAACAACTTCCAGACACCCAGAAACAACAGCCTAACGCCATTCAATGAATTCACTTGTTATCCAGCCCAATGGGTCTTGAGACATTGGGAATGAGCCAAAAAATACAGGCTCCACACACACACTGAAACCACAGTTAATTCTAATCCTAAAAATAAACACAACACAGAGAAACTTAAGAACCAAAAAGCTCAACAAAGTAGGTACTATTTCCATTCCCAGCTATTTCACCACACCAACTGAAAAGGTTAAAAGTCCTGACACTAATTAGCTACTGGTTTTTATTGGTTTGCTTCTTTAGCTTTCTTGTCTATGCTTTGTAATGTTCAGTAAGAAGAAGAATTATCAGATGATTAAGCTATCCTTACCATCCTTTTCACCTGTTCTGCTTATGTGGAATTCAGTCTGCATTAGCATGGTGTGAACTCTTTCTTTTCACTAGCTGTGGACATGTCAAACCTCCTCCTCCTTTCATGAGGTTTTTGTTTGTCTAGTAAGGGCATTTTCTTCCTCCAGTCTTTTGCTATACACTAAAACAACCTCAAATCATTCTGTTTTGCTCTTGCATCCTACATTTTAAACCACTGATCACAACAAATATGTATTTCACAACAGCCCTCTGAGCAAAGAAGGAAAACATCTGATTGCTTGGCTCTCTTTCAGAAGACAGAGTGAATATCTCACAAACCTCTCAGGTCATGCAGAAGATTAACAGTCTCGCCAGCGTGAGACTGCAGGAACAGTTATCTCTTTGCTGTGACTGCTTTGGTGAAAGAAAGTCAGATCTGTCTTCCTTATCTTAACGACCAACGGAAAGACTCCACCTAACTTCCTACAGTCCTCTGGCTCTGCAGTACTTCCTGGGAAATTCTATGTCATGTAGCAACAGCTGGGTAAGCTACAGAAGTACAGAAGGGTTTATTCACCTTGTGTGCCATTTCCAGGGGTTTTCCACCTTTAATGAGGATTCCATTCTGTGCAGCAACTCCTGTGCCCACCATCACAGCCGTGGGGGTAGCCAAGCCTAAAGAACAGGGGCATGCGATGCTCAGCACAGTGATTGAGGTTTGAAAGGCAAATCGCAGGATTAGTTCAGCTTTTGAAACGTTTTTGTTCTGATTCTACAAGAAAAGGGAAGAGAGGGAAAAAAAACCCAGATACGTATGTATCTAGAAGGTAACAGATGGACAATCAATCATAGCCATTTCAAAACAACAAGTTTACCTGGAAACCTACGGTATAAGAAAGCAATTGTTACTGTTAGTGCAATGATAGAGAAAGATCAATATTATTAATTGTTTATGGCAGTGTTTTTGCTGCTCAAGCACACAGACTTGACTCTGCCCTCAGGCGCCTGGGTAACAAGATAACATGCTGGCGTTTCTTCTATCGATTGGCAAAGAAGCCTTTGTGCACAGATTCCCATTCTTGCTGAGCATAGATAAATCAGATCTTAATGATAACAGAAGCTCATCTTACTCCTAAAGCCAAAACCACCACCATCAGGCACAAGAATGTCCAGAGAAATTTCAAGTGCGACAGGAACGTCTCAGCTCCTTGAAGTGCAGCTATAGCCCACATTCAGCCCAGAAACAGTGACAATCATTTCAGCCTGTAGTAATCCCATGTAGAACTATGGGGTAAACACCAAGTGTATTTACACCTCCAGATAGATTTTTAATGAGTAGAAAACATCACATTGGACAACTGTATTCACCAGATTACAAAACGAAACCCTATGCACAGAAGGTACATTATCTACCCTGGAAACATCCTAACCCCAAAAATCAATCCCTTAATGAAATGACTTACAGGAAAATATTTTTGAATAACATCAAAATTTATGAATCCAATTGTGATCCACGCTACCAATGTCACTGCTGAAATTATGATGATAAATGGAACAAAATAGCCACTAAACTTATCTGCCAGTTGCTGGATGGGTGCCTGTGAAAAGAAAAACAGGTATTTTGCATCTTTATGGTTAAATATATATATATATATTATTTATATATATAATATATATTTAAATATGTATATTTATAGATATATATACACACACGTCTGATGACAACAGATAATGATCTTTATATGATCCTTTTTTAAAGTTTAGTAAAACATACAGTTTGCTGAAATTCGTATATATAAGTAAATACATTAAAAATGTGGAATATTTTTCTTGTTTAATCAAAACCTGTGAATAAGGGGACTTTTTTCCTACTGTTTTTACCTTTGACATTTGTGCTTCTTCCACCAATTTTACGATTTGTGCCAGAGTGGTATCATTACCAACATGGGTAGCATTAACAAGAACTGAGCCGTGTGCATTTATAGAACCAGCAATCACTGTGCTCCCAGGTTTTTTTGTGACTGGCATAGCTTCCCCTGGAAAATAAATGTAAGAATAAATGAACTAATACCTCTAATAACAGCTAACACAGTCCATTAGCACACAGCTCACTGCGTGCTAGCCAAATCAGTATGCCAAGCAGTTATGACCAGGAATCACATACTCATAGAAAAAACAGAATCATAGAATTGTTTAGGTTGGAAAAGACCTTTAAGATCATTGAGCCCAACCATTAACCTAACTCTACCAAGCCCACTGCTATACCATGTCCTTAAGAGCCATATACACACAACTTTTAAACTCATCCAGCAATGGCAATTCAACCCCTTGTGTATCTCTAGAGAAGACATGTGAGTGGAGTCATACTTCTACAGACCCTTGATGTAGGTTTCCTTTCAAGCCCTACCTCTCCAGTGTTCCATCCCTCAAAAGAATCAGAAGAAAAATTGTTGCAGAAGGAACTCCTAGGAATTTCTCAGATTAACACTCTGTGTAGCCATAGGAGTTTGAGCAATCTGTCTTGATTTCTAGCTTTCAGAGGCTAGAAAAGTTGCCTCTGTGGCAAAGTGCCTGCCTTTCCAAGAACACTAGCTCTACAAAATATTCATTTTCTCTATTTTTAGCACTAGTGATAATGACTGGTTCTCTCAAACTAAGGGTGTTCTTGTTCCCCAAGCAAAGTAAATAAATAACTACAACTAGCAAGGCAGTGGCAATGTAAAAGTCTTATATCTTTTATTTATAATAATTTAATGATGCAGTAAATCCTGCATCATGAAATGAAAATGTCAGACACTGAAAAACTCTCATGATCTGAAGTTAGCATCAAGTTGTGACACTTTCTCCCTCTCTCCTTGCACAGTGGGAGATGCCTTGTTCAGTGCCATGCATCCCATCCCATCACCTCAGCAACATTTCCCGATTGCCCAGCAGAAGCCATTTCTGAGAAGGTACCATCTGTACTAATCCATTCCATAGAAAAACTCCCACCAGAGTTCTGGGATGATGACAGTGGTGTTTAGACTCAGTATATTGGTAAAAGCAACCAAAGTGAGAAGAAATTTTCAAGGTGTGCGCAGACGAGGGATTAGGATCCAAGCTCACAAAAGCTCAGCACAGCATCCATTATGGGATGGAGCTTGTTCAGATAGCAGCATTTGGATTGGGTCTGCTCTCTTCTAAGAAAGATTCTTAGAATATTCATGTCTTTGAGTAAATGTAAGGAAAGTTACCAGTAATGAGAGACTCATCTGCCATAGAACTGCCTTCAATGACCTTTCCATCCACTGGGAACTTTCCACCAGGAACAACCTTTACAATATCACCTCTTTGAACCAGTTCAACAGCTACCTGCTCCTCCCTGCAAATGACACAGGTAGAACAGATCAGCTACTGACAACATAAGCTTCTAAACAATAATAACGCTTTCACATTAGCTGCGCTTAATCTGCGCAAGCAGGCAGGCTGAAGGGGTTTGGGTTCATAAATATATACCTGATGATAGAGTGGTCAGGTCCGAGAGTCACCACAGTGGCTTCTGTGGCTTGAAGGGATATAAGTTTAGCAAGAGCTTCTGAGGTCTTACTCTGAGAAACAGAGATGAGTGGTTAAGATACACTGAGATGTTTAAACGCTGGCGTGTACTTAACACAGTGAACTGTCAGTGGCTTTGTATAATACAAGCTATGTGAGAAACAGCCGACTCAAAATTCCTCACCATAAATACACAGTAAATTGTGTGAAGAATTACCTTTGCTATGTGTTCCAGCCATCTCCCAAGGGCAATGAACACAAACAGCATTGGAGGAGTGTCAAAAAAAGTGACAGGGCTTTTCTCCGCCTTTTCAATTACTGCCACCATCAGGATCACACACGAATACACATAAGCAATCGTCGTGGCCAGTACTATGAGCACATCCATGTTGGCCGTCTTGTGCTTCAGTGATTTGTATGCTTGTACATAAAAGTACCATCCTCCAAGAAACTGTTGGTGTAAGCATGGACAGACTCACGTTAACGTCACAGCAGTGAAAGAGCGAGCACGTAATAGTGTCTACAGCAGAATTATAAACGTGTAGCAGTTAAGGGAAGGCACTGCTGTCCCATGGAAATTTTATACTGATACAACATCAGCTGAGTGGTCTACTGGGAGGCTGACTCCACTGTTACACTCTCATTTGCCCTTCCTTTTTCTCTCTCTGCTGGCTAAATACGATCCTTTTTTTCTCAGTAATCTCAAAGTAACCAAGGCACAGAAGCTGAAGGGATTTACCTACAGCTATCCAATTACTTATTGATCAGGTGATTCTTCATTTTAATATCACCTTCCTGATTTGGAAAACTATCTGATGCAACTTTGGCATGAATAAGTGCTGTGAGCAATTACAGAATGGGTAACTTGCAAAATGATCCTAAAGGTCTCTTCCAACAAAAGACGTTCCGTGATTGTGTGAAAAGTGCCACCTCACTCTGCATAGGTGGTACAGACAAAGGGGCAGGTCTAATTCAATGAACCTGCCCAGATTCCGGTCTTTACCTCATCAGACTATGTAAATGAGAGGTGAATGAAAAGCAAACCCGTAGGAAGTACTATGAACATACCTGAACAAAAGTGCACAGGACAAAGAAGAGAAGATTTACAATAGATAATCCAGGAATGAGGTTGTGTTCCAGCACCATAGACCCATGGTGTTCACCAACAGGTATCAGCATATAAATCATCAGGATTAAGACGGGGATACCAAACAGTAGGCTACACAAGAAAGATTTCCTCCACCTGCAAAGAAGCAGCTGTAAATCCATGGTTGCTGTACGCCCTGCTGTGCCCAGGTCTGAACAGCGTGCTTGCAGTGCAGAGTTGGGCACGTTAGTACCGTAACAACACGCCACTTTGGGACACCTGGGAAAGCTCCAGCATTTGGGGATGGTTTCAGTGTATCATAGGTGTTTAAACTGGGGGTATTGGTTAGAGTCAGATGAATATAAACAGTGTGCCCACGTGGCCAAGAATGCCAACAGTATCCTGGCTTGTATCAGAAATAGTGTGGCCAGCAGCAGGGAGGTGATCTTCCCCCTGTACTCAGCACCTTGAATACTGTGTTTAGTTCTGGGCCACTCACAATGAAAAGGACACTGAAGTACTGAAATGTGTCCAGAGAAGAGCAATGAGACTCATGAAGGGTCTGGAGCCTGTGTCTCGTGAGAAGCAGTGAGAGAATGGAGGTTGTTTAGCCTGGAGAAAAGGAGGCTGAGGGAACATACTATTGCTCAAGTACTTGAAAGAAGATTAAAGTGAGGAGAGGAGTCTCTTCTCCCTGGTGGCAAGTGATAGGAGCGGAAGAAATGGCTTCAAGTTTTTCCAGGGAAGGTTTAGGCTGGATATTAGAATTTATTCACTGAATGGGTCACTGGGCATTGGAACAGGCTGCCCAGGGCAGTGGTGGAGTCACCATCCCTGGAGGGTTTTAAATGACTGGTGAAACTGGTGCTTAGGAACATGGTTTAGTGGTGACCTGGCAGGGTTGTCTGCCTTAACAGTTGGGCTTGATGATCTTAAAGGACTCTTCCAACCAAAGAGATTCTGTGCCTGTAACAGCTAAAAACTCAAACAAACGAAAGCAATGTAAGTACCTGAACTCTACAGCAGACCATACAATTAAATCTGCTTTACCCAGGGATAAGCTCAATTAATTGGAAGGGACCAGGGGGAGGTGAATTACAAGATATTAACTATACAGTTTCATTAGTGAGAAAGAGAAATACTTACTGCTGTATTTCTTTCTTATGATCCAGGTTCTGTGCATTTGGAACTCTTCTAGCCACAGAAGCATGAAAGCCAATTTCCTTGTTATTGAAAGGAGAGGGAAGATAAGTTGGTTTGCATTAAACTAACCATACTGCTTACAACATATTTAAACAACGTTGCCCTTAGAAAGAATGGCAGAAAAAGACATTGCTTCAGATTTAATAAATACCAGCTTTTCATTTTGGATCCTGCCAACATGAGAGGATATTTCAGATAGTACTCGAAATGGGAAGTGCAAAGTATGTCTGCTAGCTACACATGCACGCAGCGCACAGATGAAGTAAGCGTCCCATGTTTCTTAGGCACAGGAAGATCCCACTGACATCTGGAATTCTGCTGCCTTTCCTCAAGGGAAATTTATGCCCTTTCCTCTCCACTGAAACAAACACAAGAGATGGGAAATAACACATAGGAAGGTAAAAATGTCCAAGCCACTGAGCTAGGCAACTTGCCAGCATCTCCTTAACACCTGAAACTGAAAAATCAAAGTGGTTTCAACCTGTTTAAACATGTAAAACAACAAACTACAGGGCAAAGCATCCCAGAAACAATTCCAGCAGCAAGCCCATTTTGACTGATGCTTCAGTGAGTTACAGCAGCAGAACCATTGTCCCTCACAAAAAAACCAAAAACCACCCACTGTAGACCGGCAACCACAACATACTTAAACTTCTGCATCAAGAGAGGCTTCTGTGACACAACTCCTCTGCCAGGCTAAAGAGTCTACCAGTTAACCTGCTAATCTTCTGTTGCCACTTCAATTCTGCAGTACAGGACGGGGGTTTTTTTCTGTCTAACACACGAAAGGCAAACAATCTCAGCTGTCCTCCTGACTACTTGCTACGTGCACTTCATACAGTAAATCCTCTACCTTTCTGGTGGTGCAGAGAAGGTAAACATTTTTTCCACACCTGAAGCATGGTAACAGCAGATTTTAGGATCTCTGTTGTTACTGGTAAGCCAGGAGATTTTTCCTCTAGTGGCTCTATCAGGAGCTCTTTTGGTTTAAAAAGCTCTTCTCTAAATTGGTGTGGGAATAAATGCCAGTGTACGCAGATGTGCAATGCTTGTGTAGGAGCTGCTGCTAAACCTCTTTTTCACTGGCAAGAGAAAGTAGTAGTTTTTCCCTGAAGCATCAACATGTCACTGAAAGAACTGGAAATCAGAGACTCATGATTCTACACATAGAACTGTAAAGAACAAATATACAGTACTTTTACCCGATACACATATGGAGTTATATTTGTAGGTTTTAGAGGAGAGACTACGAATTACTGTGCAGCACAAACATAAAAATAGATGGCAGCAGCTATGTCTTCTGCAAAAGCCAGTGAAACCTCTTAAATGTCAGCTGCCTTATTTCCTTTTTAACTTGGAATTGTTCATACACACACAAAAATAGAGAGCCTACCTCAATTATCTTTATAATGTCTCTAGGTCCAATAATTTCAGGATCAAACTGGATATGAGCTTTGCAGGTAGCAAGAGCAACTGAGGCATAGAGTATGCCATCTGTTCTCATGAGTTTGGATTCAATATTGTGAACACAAGAAGCACAAGTCATCCCTGTAATCTAAAGAAAAGACAATTTTAGGTACAGTTAGCAGTTCCCCACATTCACTCAATATTGTTGGATGAATTTGAGACAGGCCTTCCCCATGTCATAGCAGTTCTAATGACTATTCAGGCTCTGCTGGTCCTGACTTAGATCTGACTTAAATGAGAACATAACTATCCACTTTCATGATAAAATCCCACAGCCAGACACTATTGTCACAGATAGAGGTGTGTATAGCAGCGCTTGTAGATTGTATTCACTATGAGGCTACAGCTAATACAGTTCTATCAGCAGCTACATCAACACTGCCAAAGTCAAACTCTTCTCACTTACTGAAATTTACCTGTGGCTTCAGTAAGGCATGTTCCTGCCTTCTGTTCTAGGAGGACAACTATTGTCACCTGTCTTGTAGTAGCTATACATCAGAGAACAAAAAATAGCCATTTCAAGAATCCATTCTTCCTATCAGTAATTTTACCCGAGGTTCTCAGACTTCTATCCCAAGCCCCAGGTGTTAGCGGGATATACTTGGTGATACATTCTCAGTTGTTCAGAGTCTGCACAAGTGACTTGAGGTAAAAGTTCCATTTCATTTCTCCTAGCTAAAGGAAGTCTATTCTGTACGTGTAACTATCACTTTTTATTTCAGCAACTTTGGACACATTGTTCTAAGAGAAATTGATTTTGCCTTTTCAGCAATTTGGAAAAAAGGTGTCACCTGCCAGAACTGAATTGCTGAAGCCAAAACTCCTTAGCATCAGTAGAAAATGCCTCTTCTAAAACTGACATATCATTCAAAAATCCACGTGACTTACAAGAAGCTCCACATTGCCTTCTGTTTCTGGATGATCTTCTATGACGGTAGCTTCAAAACCCAAATTCTGGATCAGCTGTGCTATTTCAAGAGGCTGTATGACCTCTGGCTTGTATTTTATCTCTGCTTTACCCGCCATCAACGCTACCAACACCGAAACAATTCCTGTAGTGGTAATAATAAAACCTATTAAACCATGTTGCTCTCTTGAGGGGAAGAGAAAGAAACTATTACAAGTGGTAGCCAACAAGACCCATAAAAACTTCTAAGCCAAATGACTTCTCTCTGCCTCCTATCGTTGTTTCCTAAGTAACAACAGCAAAAGTGTTTGCTGATCCAACCACATTGAGGTTCCCCTTCAGCAATGAAAGGAAACACAAGAGTTGCATCAGGATGGAGCTGAGCTTTGCTATCATCAAATGGACAAAAATAGTGGTCAGACAGGACAAGGGGTCACAGCCTTAAGCTCCATGGGGAGAGGTTTAGACTTGACATTAGGAAAAGGTTTTTCACTGACAGAGTGATCCGGTTTTGGAACGGGCTGCCCACTGAGGTGGTTGGGTCACCGTCCCTGGAGGTGTTCAAGGTTAATCTGGATGAAGTGCTGAGTAGCATGATCTAGATGTTAGGTTTACTTGGTTTAGTTGGATTTGGGTTGTAGTGGGTGATCTTTAAGGTCTTTTCCAACCTTATAATTACTGTGAGACTGAGTTACCCTGCACCCTCTATGTTTGGAAAGCCCTAAACAAACCCCACAGCACAAAGCTAGGACTTTTTATTTTCTTATTTTTTCCCCTTGGTTATTTTATTTATTTATCAAAGAAATAATCTACATTTAGAACTGAAAAACATAAAAATCACTTTTTAAAATATTCTAAACTGCTAATGGTAGCTTGGCTTTTGAAATCAAGGCAATGAGCCCATCACTGGAGGAAGGAAGAACAGGAACAAGTAGGTAAAACCCTCCAAAGGCATACCTACACAAATTAAATCAAACATTGCTAAGGCTCATCTGGTCATCTTCTACACAGCCAGAGGAAAGGCAGTTCCAGTCTGCAAACTTCTAACCTAATAAGCTTTGCTGCGACTAAGCTAATGGAATTACGCAAGCACTGGAGCAAGCCCTGAAGAGCAAGTTTCACATCTCAAATGTGTCAGAAAGCTCAACAGCTTTGGAAGAGATGGATTGGTCTGTAAAGTCCTGAAGACTGAAAACCACCCCTCTCTTCCTGTCTTGAGCCTTACTGGAAATTTTGACCACATTACAATGACTGACTGCTACAAAACAAGTATGTTGCCTAGGTTTGTGCACTGGTGCAGTAGGATAGTTAACCAGTGATGAACTTACATTAGCACCAGAAAGGAGCATTAAGCCCATACAAACTCCACAGGGTCTTCCACAGGCTGGGGGACAAGTGGCTGGAGAGCTGCCTGGTGGAAAAGGACCTGAAGGCGTTGGGTGACAGCCCGCTGAACAAGAGCCAGCAGGGTGCCCAGGTAGCCAAGAAAGCCAACAGCATCCTGGCCTTCATAAGGAACAGTGCAACCAGCAGGAGGAAGGAGGTGATGGTGCCCCTGTACTCTACACTCATGAGACTACACCTGGAGTACTGGGCCCAGTTTTGGGGCCCAGAGTATCAGAAGGACATTGAGGGGATGGAACATGGCCAGAAAAGGGCAGTGAGGCTGGGGAAAGGGCTGGAGAACAGGCCTTATGAGGAGTGGCTGAGGGAACTGGGGTTGTTCAGTCTAAAGAAGAGACATTATTGCTTTCTACAGCTACCTAAAATGAGGTTGTAGCAAGGCTGGTGCTGGTCTCTTCTCCCAAATTCCTAATGATAGGACAAGTGGAAATGGCCTCAAGCTGCATCAGGGAAGGTTTAGATTAGATCTTAGAAACAATTTCTTTCCTGAGAGAGCGGCTGGGCACTAGACCAGGCTGACCAGGGAGGTGGTGGAGTCACCATCCCTGCAGGTGTTGAAAAACCAAGTAGCTTGAGCACTTGAGGCCATGGTCTAGGGGTTAGGGAGATGTTGGGATGAGGGCTGGACTTGGTGATCCTAGAGGTCCTTTCCACCCATGAGGATTCTATGATTCTATGATTCTATGATTCCATTAGCTGCATGGAACACCTTTTCCACCCCATAGTCCCTTGGAGTCATTATAAGAAACCTTAAATTTATTACCATCTTCTTTCTGTAAATTTCTTTCAATGGTAGACACACACGATGCACATGTCATGCCTGTGATTTGTAAAAAACACTTCTCCACTGCTGCTCTGCTGCACTGGTTTGGCTCATCAAGGTGAGGTCTGTCTGGAAGAGCATCCAAGGCACAACCTTGGAGAGGAGGCTCTGGAGTTCGAGGCTGCATGGCAGCATTGCAGGTATTGGTCTGGTTCCTGTGTCCTTTGGCAGCGGTATCTTGAATAGATGCACAATAAACTGAACAAACACTGTTTTACAGTGGGATTGGATGACACAAAATGACAAGCAAATCACATATATCAATGACGAAAAGTCTCTTAGTTGTTTGAAAGATGACACAGTAATCTGGCCCTCTTGATGGAAATAATATTGATTGTTACTATGCACATAACAATCTACACTCACCAGGACCATTTGTGTGACCGTTTAACTCTATGGAACTGATTTTCCACTTTGAAATGGCAAATGATGACACTCTCAAATTTAAATGCCTAGACCTGACAGCTACCTTCACTCAATGAAGATATAGTGGTATCAAGAGGGTCCTTATCCAGCACAAAGAACATGGTCAAGTCCCATCCATTCTGTTGGCCTTTCTGCAGGACTCGCTGTACTTAATCTCCAACAAGGAAAAGGACAAATTTCTCAACTGGTTTCTCTTTGTGGCACAATATTTACATTGCAAGTACTGCAAAATAAGGAACGGATGGATTTGCAGCACCCAGAAGACCTCCACATATACAGGCCCTCTTGCAATAATTTCTCTTCTTTACCAGATACTGAACAGCCACCTGACAGCTCCAGCTGCAGTCACAAGCTGCCTCCCCTAGGAAGAGCTTTATGTAAAATAGTAAGCATTACTTCTGGACACAGAGATTCCCCTCTGCCACAAATGGATTGGCAAGTCTCCACCAGCAAATTATAAATCAATTCCATCATAGTAAAACACCTCATACAGGCTCCTCGTCTGCCATAGCAGTTCCACAGATTCAGAGGGATTGAATCCATATGGAAAACTTACAGGCTATGATGTGATGTCATCAAACTACTTCATTCCAGGTAAAACAACCCCATCAGTATCTCAAAGAAAACATTTTGAGTTGAAGCAGATAAATATTTTCTTGAAATTCAATAAAGGAGACTGCACACTGTAGCAACTCCTTAAACACTGAACACATGTACAAACTGTGCTGCAGCTGACACTTAAATGCACCTGGTCCCACCAAAGAGTACCTGTCACTTACCTCACTTGAAGTAAGGCTTAGTAAAGTAGGGGTAGTAAAAGTACTCCAGAAATAAAGGTCAAAGGCTTAGAACACTAAAAAGCCATTTTAGCTAGGTAAAAAGTGGCTTTAAATAAAAGAAGCTTCGTTAAGTTTGTGTGGTTTAGTATTTTGAAACAAATGAAAAGATTTTGTTTGATAAATATACTTACAGGGGCCTGCTGACACAGAATAAAACCCATGTCAGTGGGTACAGGGATCAGCTCTTTGGAATACTCTACCAACTTTCAAGCCTTTTGCCTTCATAATGTAGCTCAACTTTTACACCCACTAATGCAGTTATTAAGAGCTGAAACAAGGCGTTTCTCCCTTGCTGAGTGAGGTCAGATCAGGCCAGGCTCTTAGAAAAGGCAGTGCCAATGTGGTGTTTTAGAAGTTTCTCGCCAGAAAAGAGTCTTGAGTCAGGTGTTGCATGGCCTAGCTTGGCACATTACCCACAGAATTAAAAGCACTGTTACCTGTCAGCACAGAAGCATCAAACCCCATGTCTTCTATTGCAGCTCTTAACTCTTCTCCATTAGTAACAGCTGGATTATAATGTATGGTCCCAGTTCTGGCAGCTAGAGAGACTGATACATGTTGCACTCCTTGCCGCTGTGATATGGTCCCTTCTATGGACTGCACACAAGAATTGCAGGTCATGCCATCAATCCTAATAACAGCTGTGCATGTTGGGTCTTGCAGCCGCTCTCTGGAGAGATCACAGAGTAAAGCAGGCGATGGAGATGCTCCTTCCCTTGTTTCTGAACCATTAAAGAGGCACACTTTAAAGTTTCCAGGTGGAAGGCATTCAATAGCTTCCAGCACAGCCGACAGGGAAATTAAATTCGGACTATACTGTACCACAGCACATTTATGCTCCAAAGATACTTTAATACTTTGTATGCCGGGAAGATCTGATATATTTCCTTCAATATTCCTGACACAGGACTCACAGTGCATGCCTTCGATCTGTATGGTCACTGTAGCTGTGCTACTCATCTCAGCAACCAGCGGACTCTCCTTGTCACTCTTGAGACTTGTTGGTGTTTCCCTGGGGTTTGCATTCCGCAAGCGCTCAAAATTGAGGACACCCAGCTTCAAAGGGGCTGACTTACTTTTAATGGTGCAGTTATACCCCAAGTCACTGATACAGCTCTTGAGGTCATCAGGCTGAATGAGATAAGGGTAGTAAGCAATAATGGCTTCCTGGTTACCAAGTGACACCTTGACTTTTGCCACACCATGCAGTTTCCTAATCTTCCCTTCAACGTTGGTGACACACGACTGGCACGTCATGCCTTCTACCCGAAGCTTAACTACTGCTTCTCTCAAGGATGACAAATCTACCGTTGCTGTTGTCAACCTCTCTTCCACTATGTTGGCATCAAAGCCCATATCCTGAATTTCCTGGCAAATCTGCTCAGGACTTACTTCTGACTGCAGGTACTTTATTACAGCGTTGTTCTGTTCAAGGGAGACTTCAACACTCACAATGCCCTTCACCTTGGAAATTCGGCTTTCTATCGACTGCACACAAGACTGGCAAGTCATCCCCACAACGTTGAGTGCCACAGTGTGTTCTTGGGAAGATGTAGAGGGCTCAGTGTCAAAGCTCTCCTCATAGCCCATGTTATCAAAAGCGAAACTGTTTTTCATCATAGGCTCCAGCTCACAGCCCGGAGGAGAATCAGAGGTGGGCAAAGCCTAAGGAGCAAGAGGAAAACCAGAAATAAAATCCGTGTATCTTTAGCCCTGCAACAACAGCAATTTTCTGTGTTCTCAGGCACTGGAACTGCTCTCATATCCATCTATACTGCCAAAATGCTTCCCAACGCTAACTTATGCTCAGAATAGAGTACCAGTGAGCTATGCTCATAGCGATGGATCAAGCTTCCAAAACCTCTAGAGCAGCAACTTAAAAAATATTCATTAGGGATATAAAAGCAAAATCATCTCAACATTCCCACCTCAGTCTTATAATTCAAAGCTTGAGCAACCACGGGACACTTTCATTGTGTACACAGAGGACACCGACTCAAAACATCCCAGCAGAGACTGTGCTGAATGCCTCTCCACAAATGTCAGAAAATGGGTCAGTTTGGCCAATCTGCTACTGCTCATCAGTTCAAACTAAATCAACTCAACCAAACCAAACCAAGAAGCCCACAGTACCTGAAGGCAGCCTGTGAGAAGGCTGGAGAGGACTGTTTGTGAAGACCTGTAGCACTAGGAAGAGGGGCAATGGTTTGAAAACGAAGGGTAGATTTATATTGGATGCCAGGAAGAAGTTCTTTAGCAGGAAGGTGGTTCATCACTGGAACATGTTGCCCAGGGTGGTAGCTGAGGCTCTATCTCTGGAGGTATTCAGGGTGAGGGTCCACAAGGCACTGAGTAACCTGATCTGGTTGAGGATGTCCCTGCTCACTGCAGGGAGATTGGACTAGATGACCTTTGGAGGTCCCTTCCAATCTGGGTGTTTCTATAACTTCCCAGGAGCCTGAAACCAGTAGCTTATCTGAAGAGCTATCTACATGTGCACAAAGGCCTGAGCTTTCTGCATATATACAGAGCGTTTAGGTTAAAATCTAGATACGACAAAGATTTTAAAGGACTTGGAACTATATGCAGATATTTCCACTATGGTGTAGTTTTATCTACCTCCTTGCAAGACACATAAGGAAGACCATCTATTGTGCTATGAGGAGTCTCTGGTTTGGTACAAAACTGATTTTCAAGATGTTACAGCCAGTATTGAAGTAGATTGTCCAACAGTCTTCAGCACTGGCACTCAACAGCTTAATACACTCAATTCCATTGAAAACTAAATACTAAAAAATAGTAGAGGTAAAGGTGATGGTTCTCACAGAATGGGCAATCAGAGCACCGACTATCACCAAAGGAAGCTGCTGGCTCTAAGTGATGAGAAAGATTGAGAAAGGAAGAGACAAGTCCCATGCCATCAGACTTGATGGAAAGAACATCAAAATCTATGTCTTTAATGACTAAAGATCTAGAGGCAAGCAAAATTCTTTACAATGAAGGTGGTGAAACACTGGAACAGATTGCCCAGAGAGGTTGTAGAATCTCCATCCCTGAAGGCATTCAAGGTCAGGCTTGATGGGGCTCTGAGCAACCTGATGTAGTTAAAGTTGTTTCTGCTCACTGCCAGAGAGTTGGACTAGGTAATCTTTAAAGGTCCCTTCCAGCCCAGCACATTCTATGACTAATCTATACTCTCATCCTACAATGCTGTGGGCTCTCCAGCATCAAGCACTGAGTGTTACTGCAGAAAGGGGTTGAAGGGGCCGTTATATCAGGCTCAGTACCACACATCTTGTTCCTGCCATCGACACAAAACTCATTCCTTGGTACCACAGTGTGAGTGAGAAGCATTCAGGCTGCTTATTAACACTAGACTGCACCCAATTTGTTTGATGCAGTATTCGAAACTCATTAATTTGAGTTTGTTTCATGCTTAGACAGCCTGGGAATAATGAGGTCTGGGTCATGAGCAAAACAGCAGAAATTTAGCATGAGAAACTTGCTTTCAGCCTTCTCCATATTGTATTCATTAAATCAGGAGGATGAATGAGCAACTTAAACTCTTGAGCATTACAGTGCAGCCCCTCCCTATCTCAGCTGCAAGTATCCCCTGTATCTGCTTGACCTCAAGGCTATGCTCCAGAGATGCTGGGAAAGAAGAGTTTTAGGACTATTTTAACCCTGACATCCCCTTTTACCTCCTCCTCCCACAGGCCTGGCAGCATCTGGGGCACATATGCCTCTTCTCATACTTCCCTTCTCAGGAGTTACTAAAATTCCAAACGCACACGGAAATGCACAGCAGCCACTCCTTTCTGAACAGAATTGTTAACTGACTTCCCTGCAAAGGCGGTTCCCCGTTTAAACAAAAGACAAATAGCCTCTGCTCTCCCGCTTCTCTTCACCGTGTTTCTGCAGGGATTTGCAGCTGAAACCCAGGAACCATCACAGGACTTACGCCCTCCGTCGCATTCTGTCCACCGCCACAGCCACCAACTGTCTCAGTTTTCCTAAGTATCCACTGATACAAAAGCAATTCAAACTAAATGCATAAAAGAATAAAGGGCATGTCACATCCTCCAGTCTTTTGAAAAACATAAAAGCAATGACTGATTCTACTGGTTTAAAGCGTTGAAAGCCAAAGAAGCATCAAAACTTGGCCATCACTTTGTGTTTGGATAAAAAGCTATCCCAAGATTCAGAATGACTGGAAAAAACATGTTGCTTGTTCTTTGAAAACAAAGATCAATCATATTTGTATGCACTTTAAGAGAAAATGCCTTGCACACAAGTTTGGGAAAGACGAGGTAAAAATAAGTTCATTTCCTTTCTCAAGAAAAAACAAAACAAACCCAAAATACCCCACAAATATCAAATCCTTGAGAAATCTCTCCCCAGAACCCAGAAGTGTACACAGGTCCAAACACAGTCATTACAAAGCCTTTAACATTGTTTAACAACTTCAAAAACAAAAGAAGGGGCACAAACCTATCTATGCATACAGCCTGGGTTATCCAGTGGCATCCTGGAGTGAATTAGAAGGGGGGTGGTTCTCCTCCCCTTCTACTCTGCCCTGGTGAGACCACATCTGGAATATTGCACCCAGTTCTGGGCCCCTCAGCTCAAGAAGGACACAGAGCTGCTTGAGGGAGTCCATCACAGAGCCACAAAGATGACAAAGGGAGGGGAGCATCTCCTTGATAAGGAAAGGCTGAAGGAGCTGGGTCTCTCGAGCTTGGAGAAGAGGAGGCTGAGGGGTGACCTAATTGATGTTGATCGCTACGGAAAGGGTGGGTGTCAGGCGGAAGGAGCCAGGCTCTGCTCAGTGGCATCCAGTGACAGGACAAGGGGCAATGGGTGTCAGCTGGAACAGAGGAAAATCTACATAAAGATGAGACTTCTTCCCAGTGAGGGTGACAGAGCACTGGAAGGGGCTGCTCAGGGATGTTGCTGAGTCTCCTCTGGAGACATTTAAAACCCACCTGGACTGTTCCTGTGCAATTGGATCTAGGGGATCCTGCTCTGGCACGGGTACTAGATTGGATGATCTTTCAAGGTCCCTTCCAGTCTTTCAAGATCCCTTGCAACCCCTGACATTCTGAGATTTCTGAGAAGGGGTGTTTCAACAGGGATGTTTTGCAGAGGCAAACAGCAGGTTCACCTAAGGACACAAAGATGAGGCATGCACAAACATGCCTGTAGTTTTCCTCAGGCACATGCTATGCATCAGAAGATATGGAATACCAGCTACCACCCATATCAAATCTACAAGGCTGTACAGGAACTCAGAGACACCATCTACAAATGCCTGGGATTCCCAGACACTGCCCCTCCTACTTGTTTCTGTCTAGAGAGAAATCCTAATGAAGTAATGGAAATTACTCTGGCTCTACATCCACGGTAAGATGTGAAAGAACTGGCTGCATTTACCAGCTACTTCATCTCTCACACTGAAGAAGGCTTTCCTACTTTTAGGGACAGGTATAGACCAAGACTGCCTGCTTTACCAGGCTCACGCATATTTTTAGATAAAATCATGACAACTCTTTCTCTTCCTCGTTCTGCATGTAAAACTTACATCTCAAATTGCACTGCAGAGCAAGGCTCTAGTCTGAAAGCTAAGAATCTCCACTGAAAGCAGCATTATGAGGCTCACTTAAACATTATAGAAGACAAAAAAAAAGGCAAATTAAGAAACCCATTGACAGAGGAGCAGCTGAAGAGAGTTTTAAAGAAAACACCAGAGCTGAATAGAAAACGTGTGCCTTTACAGCTCTGACCCAGATTCCCAGATGAGTGGCTCTGAAGCTGTTGATGTACATGACATCAGAAGCCCAGCAATCAGTGCGAGGATTTCAGAGCAAACCCACTGGCATGAAGAATCGCTTTTAATGTCCAAGACAGAAGCTGTACCTGGACCGTTCATGCCTGCCTCAGAGCAAAGCAGGGTTTGGGGCAAAGGGAAGAGACAGAGGCTCCTGCTCCCCATCCTGACTGCATCCAGTCAGCAGGAAGGAGATAATCCAAAAGGAATATGCCCTGAGGCAGGACTAACTTTTAGAGAAGGCTGAAGGTGGAGCAAGACAGGGAGAACACTGCTGGACTGGAGTCTCTAGCACCTGCTAGGCAAACAGCTGTAGGTGTTACAGCACCCAGAGCTCAGGGGAAAAGAGAGTTGTTGCCCAGGGCCTGTGCAGCTGGTGGGGCAAAGCCACACCATCGAGCGCTGCGCTGAGGCACGCTGCCTCACTATTCCTCAAAATAGGCTATTTCTTTTGGGTGCTCTCACTCAGAAGTGCAAAGGCTGAAAGCTTTACACAGCAATGAGGGAATACAGAGTAAGACTGAGGAAAAAAAACCTGAGGAGAAAAATCTCAGGGCGAGACCTTCACGTACGCACATGTGGCAACCAGTATCTTGCCAATGGATACATCCCTATGACTGTAAACTCGACAAGGTTTTTGACCTCCTTAGCTTCCTGTCCCAGTTACCACCTGTCCCCACCCTCCATGGTCACTTGGAAAACCATACTTCTCATTTATCCTTCTCAAGTCACCTCTAAAATGCCAATGTAACTTTCTTGTCCACTGTAGCATGAGGATAAGCCCATGCCTGGCACACCCTGAAGCTCCCCAAGCGTCACCCACACCATTGCTCTCTGGTGCTCCCACAAGGCTCTCCCCATAGGTTTGGCACTGCACTCCCAATTTCCTTTGCCAGTCCTGCAAGGATGCCAAAATGCCAGCCTGGCAGCTGGCAAGGAGATGGGGCCCAGCTCATTCAGCACCTTCCCCTGTGCCTCTCCCCATTTGCTCATCCACAAATGTTACATCTCACTGTACCTCTCTGAGATGTTTTGAGCTGCTCTTCTCCTGTACCTCCACTGGCTGAAACCAGCTATCGCCCTGTCGTGTCGCTTTGAGTGCTCAACTGCCAAAGAATTCTCTGTGTCACTGTTTTACCTTTCCTACTTTGTTCTTTCACAACCTGTTGATTCATGACTTTGGATTCAGGCAGGCAGTAACACACTGCTGAAAAGCCACACACCACTAATTAAATGCTTCAGATGCTCTCCTTGTTTGTTACAGGCAGCAGTGCACAACAAAACGAGGACAGAGTAGTCTCAGGAACATCAAAGGTCCCAAGTCTTCAGTGTCGTACCTGTAACAGCAGTGCTTTTGAGTGGGCAGAAATTCAACCCCCATCCTCCCTAACAAATTTCAGTGCAGGCTATGCATCCACCTTGTCAGCACATTTGTAATGTACTAGAAATTAACTGGTTGTTCTTCCTTCCCTCTTTGCCCAAGATTAACAAACAGCAGTAGCTTCTCAGTAACTGCTTGCTATTTTCAAACAGTCTGTGAGTCTTAAACCAGAGAAGACTCACCCTCTCCACCTGGTTGCCAAGATTCAAAGGAGACGCTACTTTATGGCAGCCTTTGTGGTGCTTTGGTTTTCAAAATACAAACTTAGTTGCCTTAATGCTTCTGACAAGGGACTGCTATTCCCCATCTGGGACCAGGTTTCTCCAGCAGTACTGAGACTTTAACAGGTACTTTGAAATTACAGAGAGCTACATAAACCACACTGGGACCAGCGGGAAAGGGGAAAGCCTTGATCTAGACGGATTGTTTCTAATTTAGCATTCTTTTAAAAAGCCAAATGCTTAGTGATGGTCTCCAGGGCTCCAGTACAAGCAACACATATATGCCAGAACAAAGAAAAGAGATGCTTTGATAGAACAAAGACATTTGCACTATGGTTGTTTTTTAGCAAACACTTAGATTATAACTTGAGGCAGAAAAAGCCTTTATGTGTATTTGGTCTGTCCTGGCTGCTATTTCATTCCAGTCTGATACGAATTATTTAAGCCATTCTAAGCACATGCAGTTTCAAAGGGCATAAAATTTGTTCTGAGAGGTTACCTTAAATACAAACAATATTCCCTGATCCAAGTTCCATTACTGTCTTTTACAAACTTTTAAAAATAATAAACACCATCACATTTTTATCAGCCTTGCTCCACAACAGATAACCCCCAAAACCACTACAGTTCTATCAAACACTGAATGAAAAAACAATGAACGTGACTACAAAAGTACTACCAAGAACTCTCACTAGTGTCCACTCTGTAGTTATAAACAAACTACTTACCTACAATCGGGACCTTCTAATTTTTCTGCAATTTCTATTTACGAGAATAACCTCGTATAAGCTGCTGTCAAACAACCCAAGCAATTGCATGCAGTTCAAAAGGAGAAGCAGTGACATGTTTTCCTACTAAGAATCACCACTCTCTATTATTAGAGGTGGAGCTGAAAAAAAAGCTCATTAGTTACTACGGCATAAGTCATCATTAACACCTGCTTTCAAAGGCTACATGCAGAGAACGTCACATTTGTGTACTGCTCATCAGGGGTTAGCATCCACGCTGAAGACTGACACTATTTAGATAACAAATGTTTAACCTCCTTAATATACAATCCACATCCCACATGCTTTGTTTTAAATTCTCCAGTTCAGAAACACCTCTTCCCAACACACACACACACACAGAGCTCACTGACCTGTCTTTCAACTGTATTGACTTCTGTCATTCCCATGGAGCAACTCTGTGAAAGTTTCTCTTCTTTCTGCAAGTTACTGTTTGCTTTTACCGAAGATCCTGTCTTGGACTTTTCACCAATAATCAGTAGTTCAGGCACATCACAAGCTGCCTGCTGCTTACGAATAGACACCAGGGTTATGTTTCTGTTGTTTAAAGTAGCTAAGGAGGACAGTTCCCTTTTCATTTTATTGTCTAGTTTTCTCTCCATTATCTGTCTGGGCTTTGAATATCGCAACATCCAAAGAAAGCTTCACGAGAGCGGATGTTCGGTGTCTTATCAGCCACGCTTCTTTCAGTTGCATTTACAACAGCTCAAAGAGTTCTGCCCGTCTAATCAACATGCTCATTAGGCTTTCAACATGAAATCCCAGTTGTAACCTGTGATCCTTGTGTACACTGCTCTCTGCACTCAGCTACCTGCTCTCGCTGCCAGTTTAAATGTTTCCCACCAATTGGCATCCCTTGCGCTTACCGACCTGCATTCAGCTCTGTTAATCTTTGCGCACGGCATAGAAGCGAGCTCAGCCAAGGCTGCCTTTCACAAGCTACTCAAACATGACCTGTGTGCAGCAAGCCAGGGCAGAATTAACTCAGCCAGCCAGGCATTAGTAGTTCCTTGTGGCCATGTGCATCATCACCATCCTACAAAGGGCAATTCTATTCCATTGCCTTCTTCTATGAAATTACCAGGGGGTTCTTGGATAAAACATAGTCCCTCCTATCACTATGTGACTATGATTATATCGTTAGATAAGGTTCCTAGGGAAAGTTTTTACACTCATTTAGGGCAAGAGAACATTCATTTTTTGTTTCAAGACAGGGGAGGGGAGGGATAGAATAACTATAAGATTTGTACTTTTTAAAATCAAACCAATTAAACTACCAGATAGTGCTAGAAATTAAAGAAAAAAGAAGCTATTCCCTTTGGCAAACTCAGTTCCCCTTATATCCTCTGGGCAACTACAGGAACATCTAATTTAGACAACAATAGACAGGTATCACTAGTAGAAGTACCTTGAATCATAGAATCATTAAGGGTTGGAAATGACCTTGAAAGATCATGCAGTCCAATCCCCCTGCCACAGCAGGATCACCTAGAGCAAGTCACACAGGAACACAACCTGGCAGGTCTGGAACGTCTCCAGGCAAGGAGATTCCACAACCCCCTTGGGCGGCCTGTTCCAATGCTCCATTACCCTCACTGGGAAGAAGTTCCTTCTGATATTGATATGGAATCTCCTATGTTCCAGCTTGCACCCGCTGCCCCTTGTCCTATCACCAGATGACCTTGAGAGCCTGGCTCCATCCTCCTGACACCCACCCCTCACATATTTATAGGCATGAATGAGGTCACCCCTCAGCTTCCTCTTCTCCAAGTTCAAGAGACCCAGCTCCCTCAGCCTTTCCTCTTAAGAGATGTGTTCTACTTCATCATCTTCATTGCTGTACGCTGGACACCCTCCAGCAGCAATGTGTCCTTCTCGAACTGAGGGTCCCAGAACTCGAGCCAACCCTGAGTAGATTTTTCTAGGATGTCTCACTGCAAATTCACAGCACTGTGCTAACTTGGTGAGCGGAATCTCTAGTTCCCTAAGCCCACAGTAGTGTGGTCTATTTCTGAAGACATCCCTGAATTATGACCACAGAGGGAATTTATGTCACTTAGATAATGTCTCATCCATTCACACCCTCCCTGGCTATGCAGTGACCTCACTGCACAGGACAACTTTAAAATAGTCGCTTTACTCTCCATCAGAATATTGTGGGCACATTACGAAAAGCCAGCACACATACTCCTGTACAGAGATTAGCACACGGAGCCAAAATCTCAGCATAAGTCTATCTCATCATGAAACCCCGAGGCAATAGATGACAGACACTCCACTCGCCCAGCAAAGCAAATCTGGATTCTTTTTAATCCCAAAAGCAGAGGCACATCCCTCACATCTCTTCCACAAGCACAGTGGTACATACAGTCACCATGCAAGATATTAGCATCCCAGCTTGTCTTTCTGTTACAACTTCTGCACAAAGAAGAATTCTTCACTCTCCTCACACCATCCAGTTCTTGACCCCAGAGATAAGAACCGCCGATAAAGTGCTACTCAAATACCATTGCAAGACTATTTTGTCACTATCTAATACAAAAGATTGATGATAACAGAAAACATTTTGAGAAAAGGGGCATTCTGAAAACATTTTGAGAAATGGCCCCTCTAAAGAGTACTGTGACAAAGAACAAAGCATCTGTGTTTGGTTTCACTGATAAATACAGAAAAATCAAAAGCACACCTGAATTCTTAGAATCACAGAATCATCAGGGATCGGAAGGGACCTCAAAAGATCATCCTGACCAATCCCCCTGCTACAGCAGGACACCTAGACCAAGTCACAGAACAGAACATTACGGATTGGAAGTGATCTGGAAAGATCATCCAGGCCAATCCCCCTGCCACAGCAGGATCACCTAGACCAAGTCCAGGTGGGTTTCAAACATCTCCAGAGAAGGAGACTCCTCAAACCCCCCTGGGGCAGCCCCCCCCCCACAGTGCCTCATCACCCTCCCTGGGAAGAAGTTATAGAATCAGTCAGGATTAGAAGGGACCACAGGATCATCCAGTTCCAACCCCGCTGCCCGCCGCTGGGCAGGGACACCCCACCCTAGATCAGGCTGGTGAGGACACTTCAGTAAAAGAAAACTGCATTAAAGGCAAAATATAATTCAGGAAGTACTGATTCTACTCGGCTTAGAAACAAGTGACTGAGAACTGTCATTTGACTTCAATGAAAACATTTCATTACAGCCCTTTTAAATATTAGCACAACATATCCTAAAGCTATATATTTTTTTTAATCTGCTTTTCTCTTTCTAAACCAAAATCAAATCTAATTCCAAAGCAGATATTTTAAAAAACCATCTCTGTGTCCTAGTGCCAAGTAACAGAAATTTCAACACCTAGAAGGTCTGAGGGTAAGGACATTGCAGCTTCTGGCCAACTCTAAAGTAACCCTTGGGTCCACTCATTTCAGACAGCATCTTTGCCATTAAAAGCACCCAAAAACCAGCTGACATGTTTCCACTAGCAAATAACATGACTGAAATTATCCTAGGATAAAACATATTGTAAAAATAAGTTGGGTTTTTTTACTCTTTCATTTCAGGTTCACCAGCAAAGCTCAGCTTAGGCTGACAGAATAAAGAGGCGTTTAGTAAGTACCTTCTCTCATATACCTCACTCATCACTTTTTTACCTCAACTTTTGAGCAACTCTTTTAGTTTCTCAATCATCTTGTTTCTAAAAGCAGCAGGGAGAAGTTCTGACTTTGGGGGCAGAGAAACACACCTGGTTGTGCTTCAAACACACTCACTTTACAAAGCTTACCCACATTAAAATGAATTCTTTGGCTGGAAAGAAGTTTGCTGCAGTTCTTCAGATGAAAGGGGCATAAGATATATTGTGATCAGTCTGGCTGATTTAAAGCAGCTGCTTTAGCTGAAGGCCCAAGCAAAACTCTACAGCAATGGCAAACTAAACCTGTAGCAGCCAACTGAGTTACAGACACCAGCTCTTGGGAGAAAAGGTACTGCTCAGAAAAGCAGGACCCCCTGAGCACTATTACAGCCAAACAACAACTTCCATTTACCTTACTACACCACACTGCAACCTCAGAGGTTCTGCCCTATGCCAACTGCTCCACAACTGTCAGGAGGTGGCTCAGGAAGGGATCAGTGCCTCAAGGGCAGCAATATTTGCCAGGGGAGTGGGGCAGCTGCTTGGAGTTAACTGCTCTGATCAGCTGCTGTTGAACCCAGACAGAACCCTGTTAGTTTCTAAATTGCTTTCCCCGTTCTGGATTAATTAGTTAGCTGGCCCTTAGAGTTGATGCTAATTGTGTTAGCTGTGAACTGGGGTTCAGCATTTTAGTGAAGACTGAGATACAAAAGGCAATGTCACCTGTCTGATCTGGCAAAAGTTATCACAACCTGGTTCAAGGCTAGATTTTGCAGTTTAAGATGATTTCCTTGGGTTTGGTAGCATGAGGAAAACAAAATATTCCTGCTGCCTTCACAGGTCTTTGCTAGAGTCAGGCAGAGATGTTTCCATTTTTCATATGAAATAATGCACAATATCCCAAGACAATTACAACCTTCTGACTTAAAGCCTCAAGAGCTGATAAAACATGAGCTTTCCGCCTTCCATTGCCTCTTCTATCAGGGAATATGATAAAAACACAAGAGCTTAGGGGCTTTCAGGTAAATTTTGCTTCCTGGGTGCATTCCCCCCTGGCTTTACAGGATGTTCTGGCCTGTGTCTAATTGCCCTGGCTCCTCAGCCAAAGAAAGCTACTTAGAATAGTCTTAACAATGCCTTGAAAAATGAGAAGCTGGAGTCCAAGAGAAAAAGTGGGGGCCTGAAGGTAAGGGGGTCATATTACCTTAATCTGACAGGCAGACAAGAGGAACCAGTTCAGATTCATGCACATCATGCCAATGCAAAGAGGGATGTGTTAGTATTAATACATCACCCTGGAAATACAGTCTTCCTTTGTATGTTAATCGTTTTCCTACTCTCCTCCTCAGACACCATTTTAAACCACTGGAATACAATCCATCCTGAGGCATTCACTGGTCTGAGGCTAAAACCTAAGCAATTTTGAGCTTTTCTGTCTTCAGGAAGCAGTCAGCTAAAGTTTTCAAATGTTTTTCCCCATCATAAGAGATTTCATTTTCCATTGGTCTTTTCTGTTTTTACACATCTAATGTAACTGTGGAATCTGGAGCTTTAAAAAAAAAAAACCAACAAAACAAACAAATGGATAAGAGCAAAGTATTGCAGAGCTCCTAGCAATATCACAAACAGCACTGCTGGGAGCTCAGTTATCAACAGGTTGTTAACAATATTGCTTGAGCAAGGAACCCACAAAGCACCCAGACCTTGTGTGAAACAACTCTGTCTCCTCTCTTAGTGTCCACTTTAAGAAAGAGATGTAGTTAGAATGCACTTGTTCATCACAGAAATCTCTCTGCTTGCTCTGCAGTCATTTTTCAGTCCTCCTCAGCAACACAAGCCTCGCATTTCCCCCCTTGTAGTCAATCGGTTACAGCTTCAGGTTCAAGCTGGATCAGATTCATTGCACATAACTAAGAAAGGCAACAAAACTCCCTCTTTACCTACATTTGTTCCTATTTTTGAGCTACAAAATCATAAAGATGAATCCTTGGTTGCAGCCCAAAGTGGTGGCCAGCAGATAACTGACTATTTCTACCGTGTGAATGGTGCTCTCTACAGACAAAGAAGCACAATCTTAATTAATACTGTCTCGTACACTATAAAAAATGACACTGTATCTAACACTGAAATACAAGGAACGGAATTCCTACCTGCCATGAATAAAATTGCTTAAGAGTCGATGACCTCATTTCAAATCAAATCAGCTCAGACTTTGGCTTCAGTTTTTCAGGAAGCACACTCAATCTTCTCTAAATATTTAAAAAAGGTTTGTTTGCTCTAAACCAGCAAAACTCCATGAAGAATCTCCTGTAACAGGGCCCTGAAATGCATATGGATTTTTTTCACTCCAGGGCTCCTAATACGAGTGCAAATTGTGTGGACTTGGTACTTTGTCTGCTTCTAGCAGTGTTGATTTCATTACGATCATTCCTGTTATCTGTCTCTTTATACTGCAGGATTTGTTTTCAAGTGCCTGGGATCTACCAAGCTGATCATGTTACTGCAGGAAAAGGCACACCTTTCGGGTCAGGGTTTAAGTGCAAAGAGCAATTGCAATCTGCATGAATTAATTTCCAGTCCAGATTCCCAGTAATGTTCACTCACCTAGCAGGTGAAGGCAGCCAGTGGAACTAAGCAGGCAGTGCCACAACAGAATCACAGAATTATTGAGGCAGGATAAGACCTTTCAAATCATCCAGCCCAGCCCGTGACCTAACATCACCACATTAGGTAGACCAGGGCACTAAGGGCCACAGTCAGTCTGTCCTTAAACACCCCCCAGGGATGGGGACTCCACCACTGCCATAGGCAGTCCATTCCAGTGTCTGATCACCCTTTCCTTGAGGAAGGGTTTCCTAAAATCAAACCTAACCCTCCCCTAGCACAGCTTCAGACCCTGCCCTCTCATCCTATCACTAGTTGCCAGGGAGAAGAGCCTGACCCCCACCTAACTACAACTTCCCTTCAGGTAGTTATGAAGAGTTATAAGGTCTCCCCCAAGTTTCCTCTTCTCCAAGCTAAACACCTACAGCTCACTCAGCCTCTAGTCCCTTCCCCAGCCTCATCGCTCCTCTGGCCCCACTCCAGACCCTCAATCTCTTTCTTGAAGCGAGGGGCCCAGACCTGACCCCAGTACTTGAAGGGAGACCAGTGCCCAGGACAGGGGGAGAGAATTTCATCCCTTACCAGTATTTTCAGTTCTGTGTTTCCAGATTCATTCTCTGCCATGGCTGAGCTTTGCTTTTGCTCAGAGCTGGTTCGGCTTTCAAAGTTTGAACAGGAGTGTTTCTGAATTCTGTGCAGAGCAAAAGTACTCACATTTTATCCATTTTAACTGCAGTATTGAAAACATAAACTTTTAAAGGCTAATTGGAGACAACAGCTTTTGTCACCTGCACTTGCTACCACATTCAGAAATTAAGAGTCGGATTCTTAATTCACTTTCTTTTGTAAATTCCCAAGTATTTGTTGTGGATTTTAACAATATCTCTCAAGAGCCCAGTCTTTCAATTGTGATTTCAGTAAAAGGGAAGACAGATGGTTTGTTTTTTTTCCAAAGCAAGCCACTGTTTACCCTGTAGAGGGCAAAGTTAGAGCAGACCCTAATGACATCAAGAAAAAGTTACAATAGACCAAAATCAGGAAGGTATAGAATTATAAAGTTAGTCAACTATGAAAAGCCCACATGGTGACTATGGCAACCAGAATGAAAGGTCCCCAAGACCAGAACACTATCATTAGTCTTTAGTTAACCATTATTAGCAGCAGGACAAAGCATTGCTTCACAAGGTCCAGGTAGAAATGGGAACAGAATGCAAGATAAATCCAAGACTGAAGTGATAGATGATGGAATCCAGATGTAACCCTTTAAGCTCATTATAATGTGATTATAACTTAATTAACTTACAACTTAGCATGAGTCAGCAGTGTGCCCAGGTATCCAAGAGGGCTAATGGCATCCTGGCCTGCATCAAGAATGGTGTGGTCAGCAGGGAGAGGGAGGTTATCCTCTTCTATTCGGCACTGGTTAGACTGCACCTGGAGTGTTGTGTTCAGTTCTGGGCCCCTCAGTTTAGGAGAGATGGCGAGGGGCTGGAACGAGTCCAGAGAAGGGCAACCAGAATGGTAAAGGGGCTGGAAGGTCAGCCCTGCAAGGAGAGGCTGATGAAGCTGGGTCTGTTTAGCCTGGAGAAGAGGAGGCTCAGGGGTGACCTTATCGCTGTCTCTAACTACCTAAAAGGGGGTTGGAGTCAGGTGGGGATCGGTTTTCTCCCTGGACACTGCAGACAGGACAAGGGGTCACAGTCTTAAGCTCCATCCATCGGGAGAGGTTTAGACTTGACATTAGGAAGAGGTTTTTCACTGACAGAGTGATCCGGTTTTGGAACGGGCTGCCCATGGAGGTGATTGGGTCGCCGTCTCTGGAGGTGTTCAAGGTTAGGCTGGATGAAGTGCTGAGTGGCATAATCTAGATGTCAGATGTTAAGTTTACTTGGTTTATTTGGATTTGGGTTGTAGTGATGATCTTTAAGGTCTTTTCCAACCTTATCAATACTGTGATAATATGAAAACCACACCTCTGAATGTTTGGGATAACTCCCTGTGCTCAAAGATGCACTGAGTACATAACTATTGTACTTCCAACTGGAGATGATGAAAATAACTACCCATCAGTTTTTGCATAAGGCTTGTTATTGCTGGTAAAAACATGATCACAAATATGTTAATTATGATAACTGAAATTGTATAAATGAATGAGTGTTGCAACGATCCATTTGCCATTCTTCTATGGGTACCCCCAGCACCCCTTTCACAGTCTCACAGTAATGATGAGGCTGGAAAAGACTTTAAAGAGCATCCAGTCCAACCTAAAACCAACCAAGGAAACCTAAACATCTGACATCTAGCTCATGCCACTCAGCACTTCATCCAGCCTGACCTTCAACACCTCCAGAGACAGCGACTCGACCACCTCCTAAAGGTGCAGTCTAACCAGGTGCGGTCTAACAAGAGGAGGATAACCTCCCTCTCCCTACTGGCCACACCATTCCTGATAACAGGCCAGGATGCCATTAGCCCTCTTGGCCGCCTGGGCACATTAGTGACTCATGCTAAGTTTACTGTCTACTGGGCAGAACTGGAGAAAATGGTGAATACCTCAACACAGTGTGATTTGCATGCACACTGGGTAAACAAGCCCAGTTTGGGGAACGATACTAAGATGTCTTGCCAGTCAGCACTTTTTCTCCTATACAGATCAGGAAGGTAAGCCCACGTCTTCAGTTACATTTATATATTTCATATCTAGATAATCTATACACTGTCCCCGGCTGTAAAGTCCATATCACTTAAATTTACTCTTAGTTCCTTGCCAGCACTTGTTTCAACTCATTCTTTCTTTGACAGCCAAAGAGAGACATTTTGCTTTGGTGAGACACCTGATGCTCTGTACCTAACACAAAGCGTCTCACATTCGTAAAACCGTGTAGTTGCAATTTAAGCCTGTATTTCTGGTTCCATGGCTAGCGCTTAATCCTAAATCAAACTGCTTGGCTTCGGAATAAAAGGTTATTTCACCCCGTTTTTTTCTGTACACCCCAATCACCTTGACTCCAAGAGAGAAAGATGAAACTGCATCTTGTGTTTGTATTACAGATGCCAGGTCTAAAAAACAAACAACCTGCCTTTGTTGGGACAGGCTAGGTTTGTAAAGGCAAGCCCAAATTCAGTTTAGCTGAGCAGTTGTTTCTTGCTATCTTATCCAGGCAGAAACAAACCACCTCTGTATAAAAAGAGAGGAGTTTCCAGTAACTCCTGAGAAAGGTCAATAGCAGCACTCCTCACCACAGAGTCCTGAGCAAAGTCCTATTTGCTTTCTTGGTGCTCCAGGCAAAACTTTTCCCATCATCCATGTGGTTCTTTCACTCCATTCTTTCCCTTTATTCCTGTCAACTGGTTACAGCTACCAGGTAGAAGGCAGCATGGGAGTGTTTGGGCCCTCTCTTTGATGTCACCCTTGCAGAGAGGGTAGATTCTCAACTGACCCTGGCCACAGGGATTCAGTCACAGCACAAATGAGCCAGTACAAAGGCCCCTCTCACCGATCTTCCACTGCTTGCTCCTTTGGACTCCCCCATGTGCTGCCAAGACAGGGTGACTACCCTCCTGTGAGTGAACCCCCTGGGACACTGCTCACACAGACTTACCTTGGCACCACCATACTCACAACAGGACTGAAGGTGGGAAGATCAGCCATGTCTCTGACTGACTCCCTCTGCCACAGCAGACAAGAAGTGAGGAGGGAAGACACTGATGAGGGCACTACTGGCACACGGGGCAGAGACTTTACTGTTTCAAACTGTCAGAGGCCTTACAGCCTGCTCTATCCAGGTCCAACATCTCACATGAACTTAGAGTCAACTCTGAGGAAAGAGCCATGGGCAGTTAGGTGCCAATTTGTATCAGTGGAGAAAACATACTTCCAAGTGATTATGAAAACACATGGATGTTGCCTGGATAGAGCCATACTGATCCACTGCAGAGGCTTACCAAAACAGTGAGAAATAAACACAAAGAGAGAAATGTATTTGCTGGTGGGGTATATTTCTGCTGCAATACCTGGTATCCTACTGCATCAAGCAATTTCAGCAGCCTACAACAAGTAGTGGAGAAGAATTCAGGTGGAAATGTCACAATGATAGAGTCAGTCAGGGATGAAAATGTCAACACAGGAGAGTCTGCTACTAATTTTACACAATCTCTTCCATATGAATAAACGTTTCAAGAAACATCTAAGGGAAATGGCAGCACAAAGTAAACCTTTACAAGTATTTTTATCTGAAATATTTAACACCTGGATTGAAATAAGCAGTTAAACCCTTGTTTTCAAAAGAGGATGGGTTTTCTCAGGGTGTTTTCTGAGGCATACTGGCTCATCATGACTCCAACTCACTGTGAAAATAGTGTTTGTTGCACACAGTGGAAGCTGGAGACATTTGACTCCTAAAGAAAGAGTCCCTGAGAGCCTGGAGTTGTGAGAAAAGCAAAATTGGGGAGCGGGTGAAGGGGGAGTGGAAGCTTTCTGACTCTGAAATGGAGGGTTTGTTCAGCTCCCAGCAATCCTTTCATTTCCAGTGTTCACCTCAGCCTGCTCTCCAAACAAAGACAGTTTCTTTCAAGGATACAGTTAGTCAAAACTGCATTCTGCAGCTCAGTACTAAAGAAGCAACTATCTGGAGAGTTTCTGAGCAGCCTTCTGAGATTTATTAACTGACCCAAATTCCTGGGAAGCAAAGATGCTAATCCATGGAAATTCAGGCTCAGTTAATTTATCATTCCCTCCTGGTATTTCTGCTTGTTGAAAGAAAAGATAGTGCAGCAGGGATCTGCTTTTAAGCAGTCCTAGTTTATCCCCAAAAGAGCACATTTGATTGAATCTACCCCATGGGAAAATCACTAACCTTTTAAGCTTTCTTCATCTCCAGAACAGAAAGAAGTCAGAGGAGGTGACGAGGCACAGTGCCTACATCTCTCATGTCTGGACTAGCTGAACAGATCTCTAATAACTGTAACTCCCTTCTGTCCTGCTCTGCAGCAAGTTGCTGGCTCCTTTCTCTTTCCTGAGAGGTGCCAAGGAGCCAGAATGCAAATCCTACACAGAATGCAAACCCTTCCTCATCCTGGCTTCATGTGAAGCAAAGTGGATTTTCATCCAAAGAGCACTTTGCTTCTTGAAACAGGCAAAGAGACACCCCAGATGCACCAACACACACTAATGTGCCTGAACGAGTCAGTGCAGGGTGCTTCTTTTTCACTATGAGAACCCCTTACAAGCTGATGACAGAGGGGCTTATCTCAGAAAAAGCAAATCACACTGGTTTTGCTGCTCCCTGAGCAGTTTTCACACCTGATTTAAACAGAGTTAAGGTATTACTGTGAAAGAGGTGGTCCTTCATGACCCCCTTCATGTCCTGATTAAGTACAGATAGCCACAGAGGCATGAGTATCTAAGGAAGAAGGAAAAGCAAGGATCTGGATCTGCTATCACAGACACTCACAGACAATCTCCAGCTCCTCAAGAAATGCAAAGTCCCACCTGAAAAACTTCAGACGTAAGGTGAGTCTACATGTTATTTTGCAAGCAGTGATGTTATCAACAGGGCTAGGTAACTTGCCATCCCATTTCAGTCTGTGTCTGAATTGCCTGAATAAAGCAGATCACCAGGAAGTCTTCAAGGCAGTAAAGAAATTCCCTTCACCCACCCTAAAAAATTGCTTAGGTGTTGCTTTTCCTGCTGATAACTGTTTAGGAGGACTGACAGAGAAGTTGACAGGAAGCTGAAACACTGGCACACTCTAAAGGATTAAACTCCAGCAGGAGTTGTCCTGTATGGTCCCTGCCTAACTGAGACAACTTGTGTGAAAATCTTCTGTTAATCAAACACCAAAGTTCACACAATCACAGAATGTTTGGGATTGGAAGGGACCTCAAAAGGCCATCCAGTCCAATCCCCCTGCCACAGCAGGCTCCCCTAGATACATAGGAGAAGTCCAGGCAGGTTTTAAACGTCCAGAGAAGGAGGCTCCACAACCTCCCTGGGCAGCCCCTTCCAGTGCTCTGTCATTCCAACCAGGAAGAAGTTTTTTATCTTGATGTGGAACCTCTGTTCCAGCTGACAGCAGTTACCCCTTGTCCTGTCATTGGATGCCACTGAGCAGAGCCTGGCTCCTTCCTCCTGACACCTGACCTTTCTATATTGATCAACATTCATGAGGTCACCCCACAGTCTCCTTTTTTCCAAGGTAATGAGACCCAGCTACCTCAGCCTTTCCTCATCAGGGAAGTGCTCCCCTCCCTTCATCATCTTTGTGGCTGTGTGCTGGACTCTCTCAAGCAGTTCTGTGTCCTTCTAGAACTGAGGGGCCCAGAACTGGACACAATATTCCAGATGTGGTCTCACCAGGGCAGAGTAGAGGGGAAGGAGAACCTCTCTCCATCTACTAACCATCCCCCTTCTAATCCACCCCAGGATGCCATTGGCCTCCTTGGCCACAAGAGTCCATTGCTGGCTCATGGTCATCCTGCTGGCCACCAGGACCCCCAGCTCCCTTTCTCCTATGCTGCTCTCCAGCAGGTCATTCCCCACCCTATCCTGGTCCCTGGGGTTGCTCTTGCCCAGATACCAGACTCTACACTGCCTTTGTTGAATTTCGTTCGATTCCTCCCTGCTCAACTCTCCAGCCTGTCCAGGTCCTGCTGGATGGCAGCCCAGCCGTCTGCGGTGTCAGCCTTAAGTTGCCTGGTGATACAAATAAAAGTGGTTTATAGGAGTTCTACTACAAATTCTGTGTAGAACTAAGCTGCTTACTTCTTCATTGCTTCTGCCAAAAAAAAAACCCTAAGAGGCAGTTTTTGGTCGTACACACATGGTGTGAACACCTATGCCCTAGGATATCTAGCTCAAAAGTAAAGAAGACAGTTTAGTAAGTAGCTTGTATTTAATATTACAACATCCCAGTAAAACCATCCTTCTAGTGGTTTTCCCTGGATATATCAGTGCCACAATTTCTTTCCAACACTTGCTTTTTTGGCTTTGCAAAGATCTGATGCAGCTTCATTTCTGCCTCCTGATACTACACAGTGAGGAACAAACGTTCTGTAATATTTACTAGCTGATCTTTGAGGTCCCTTCCAACCCCAACCACTCTATGATTTAACAGCCTATCAAAAAACATGTGTGAAAAGGAAAAACTTACTGTGTAAATGAGTGATCTAAGATTCCTCCTGCTAAAAACAGTCCCCAGCATTTTTGTAGCTAAGAGAGCAGCTCTGTGTGGGAGACACAGTGGATATTTCTGAAAGAAAGTAGTAAACTGTACAAGAAATCAGGAGAGACCGCATGACTGTCATATGAATATCCTTACACAACACTAATCCAATTTCTTTGGGTTATTACTTGCCAGTGGGTTTCTCTTACCAAGGTACTTGCATGCAGAGTACTCAGTAAGAACAACAGCTACGAAAACACACTTTAAAACTGTCTGAAATACCTCACAGGCTTATGGAGAGCACAGTGAGTGGATTCTGTCTGCTCCAAATAGTTCATAAGGCCTTCCTTCAGAGTAAGGACCTTAATAAGGAAAGCAATTAAAAGAGGCAACAAAAGGTTAAAAACTCTGCGAGTCCCTGGGAAGGTGAAAATGAAGCCAACTCTATCACAAGGCTGCTTTAATTTTGCCAGCATGTCAGCCATGGAATTTCTACAGACAATGGTCTTAGTAGTGTTCTCACTGCGGGAGTGGGAACAGCACAGAGAGCTCAGTGCTGCTCCTGCTGAAGTCACCACGTACATACAGCATCTTCTGCCACACTTGCATTAAGGTGGAGAAGTTTTCAAGAGGTGCTGATTCAATTAGTGTGTGTTGGACACGTAAAGGTCACTCTTGCAGTCTGGAAGCCTTGTCAGCCACACAGTTTTCATTTTGCTCGTGTCCAAAGCTGAGTAGCCTGAGATTAAAGTTAACGGATTCACTTTGGAAGCGTTAACACATCTTTTCCTTAATTATCACTGGTGCACTACAGAAAAAATAAAACGGCTGATCTGATTAAGAGACTGAAACTACTGTGCTAGGAGGAGAGGTTGAGAGTGCTGAGACCTGGAGAAGGCTCAGGGAAGATCTCATTAATGCATATACATATCCAGGGGGAGGGTGTGAAGAGGACAGAAACAGGTTCTTTCCAGTGGTGCCCAGTGACAGAACCAGAAGTCATCAGTGCAAACTGAAACATAGGAGTTTCCCTCTGAACATCAGGGAACATTTTTTCACTGAGGGTGACTGAGCATGAGCACAGGTTGCCCAGGAAGGTTGTGGCTTGTTTTATTACAGTGTGCCTAAATCAAAGAGTCACCCAGGTTGGAAAAGATCTCCAAGATCATTGAGTTCAGCCATTAACTCAACATCAACAAGTTTGCCATTAAACCATGTCCCTAAGCACTATGTCTACTCTTAAATACTTCCAGGGATGAGGACTCCACTACAGCCCTGGGCAACTCATTCCAATGCCTGATAACCTCTTCAGTAAAGAAATTCTTCCTAATACCCAATCTAAACCTCCCCTGGCACAATATGAAGTACTCTTGTGCTATTATTTGTCACTTGGTCCAACAGATTCCCACATCTCTGTGACCTTCTTTAAGGTAGTTGTAGACAGTGATAAGGTCTCCTCTCAGCCTCTTTTTCTACAGGCTAAACAACCCCGATAGTCTCAGCTGTTCCTCAACAGCCTTGTGATCCAGACTCTTCACCAGGATCATTGCTCTTCCATGGACATATTCTAGTACCTCAGTGTTCTTTGTATAGTAAAGGGCCCAAAACTGCTTACAGGCAATTATCTCTACATGGTAACACTAAAACAGAGGTGTCTTGAGTGATGACACATGAGTCCAGCAAAGTTCTCTACTTCTCGGGCAACTGCTCTGTCAGGGAAGAGGAAAACAGGTTAAGGGAGACAAACTAGTGCACCTGTGGCACTCTAAATATGAGAACTGCTGATTTAGAAATTAAATGTTAGGTCATGCTTCCTGGATCTCCCAACAGAACTCTTCCAATTTACCAACTTACACAAAGGCAGAGGTGCCCTAGTAAAACCTGTAGTCACTGGTATTTAGGACAGTGAAGATATTTTATAAAACTCCAGTAAAATAAGCCATAAACCCCTAACTTTGAGGGTCTGACCCATTCCCAGTTTCATTCCCACATGGTGAGTCCTCATAAATGGAAAACTCAAATCAGGTAGGTCAGTATTGAATAACCATTAGTTAAGCTGAACTGTTCTCATGGTCCCTACAGCAGGGACTTTGTGTCTCTGCTTTGGGATACAGCAGTGGCCAAAGAAACTAACGGCTCAGCACATTCCAACACTACTCCTCAGAAGAAGGCAACACAGCATGATTTCCACAAACATCTCTAACAGCTTCAAGACCTCAGCTTTGACATGAAAGAGATGGGTCTGACCTCACAGAGGCTAAAAGATCACAGCTTCTGGAACAGTCCCATCCAAAGTGACAGGGCATGAAATGCCCCCAAATTTTGCACAACCTCAACTGTGTAACAGACTAGAGACAGTGTTATCCATGTCAAACACAGGGGTTTATTATTTTTAAATGGAAAACGTCATGTGGAAAATGATGCCTGTCAATGCATCAGGAGATGGTGATGTTTTGGCCAGTTGTGCCCACACCCCTTCACACGTACAATCGGGTGGATTCACTCAACATCTTCCATCATCCAGGAGAGCAGGACAGGAGTTTCTTACAGTGTTCCGTGGGAAATTCAAGGTCTTGGTGTTTATTGACACAACACCAGCAGCGTTCAAGGAAACAAGCACTGCTCAGCTTTATCTCTCCAATAACAAGGGGACAAGGGGGAATGGTTCAAACTAAAAGAGGGTAGATTTAGGGTAGATTTTAAGAAGAAATTCCTCACTGTGAGGGTGGAGAGGCACTGGAACAGGCTGCTCAGGAAGGTTATGAATATCCCCTCCCTGGAAGTGTTTCAAGGCCTAGTTGGACTGGTCTGGTGGGAGGGGTCACACTGGGGGAGAGAGGAGGAACGAAGGAGGAGAAGGGGAAGGAGGAGAAGGAGGAGGAGAAGGAGGAGGAGAGAGGAGGAGAAAGGAGGAGGCGAAGGAGAACTAAGAGGAGTGCAGAGGCGGGGAGTTAGAGGAGGGAGAGGAGGAAAAAGAGGTTGAGGAGAACGCGGCGGTGGATACAGCAGCGGCAGTGCCATACCTGACCCGCAGGGGGCGCTGCGAGACCGCATAACAGCGCGCCCGGCCCAGCCCCTTGGGCACAGTCCCCTCCTCTGCGGCCCCGCCAGCTCGGCCGAGCCTCTCTGCTTCTGTCGCGTCCGCTCTCCTCCCGCCCGTCAATCTCCCGCTGGAGCCTATGATGTGGAGCTAATGCCCGCTGGCCCCCCTCCGCTCGTGGGACCCGCCTTGCGACGGAGAGGCGCCGTG
>VZRI01002315.1:308566-318976 GCA_013397515.1 Upupa epops | reverse complement strand
GCGCTGTCAAGATGGCGACGGCAGGCCTGTGCCTGTGCGGGCTCGTCAGGTACCGACTGCGCGGGAAGTGGCGGGGGTGGGTGGGGGAGGCCCCGCGCCTCCGTGCCCCCCCGACCGCGCTCCCTCACCCTCCGTCAGCTTCCCCGGGCCGCACGCCCCGCCTCGTACAACCCCCCGAAAGCCCCCTGAGGGAAGGAGGCCGCCGGTCGGAGTGAGGCGGGAGTTGCTCTGCCTCGCGTAGGTGAATGTGTTTTGCGGCCTCTTCACGGAATCACTGAACGGCTCAGGTTGGAAGGGACCTCAGCGATCATCTAGTTCAAACCCCCCCTGCCATGGGCAGGAATGCCTCTCACTAGACCAGGTTGCTCAAATCCTCATCCAGCCTGGCCTTGAGCACTTCTAGGCTAGAGGCATCCACAACCACAAGATCCATGGGCAACCTGGTGTCTCAGCACCTTCACAGTGAGAAATTTCCTAACAACTGACCTAAATCTACCTTCTTTTAGCTTGAAACCGTTTTCCCTGGTCCTGGCATTAGAGTCCCTCCTAAAAGCTTTCCTGTAGCCCTCTTCAGGTTCTGGACGGCTGAAAAGCCCCTGCAGAACATTCACTTTTTTTTAAGGCTGAACAGCCCTAACACCTTCTGCCCTGAAGTCCCCAAAGGAGAGGTGCTCCAGCCATCTGATGGTACTTGCGGCCCTCCCCTGGACTTGCTCGAACAGTTCCTTATATTCACTCCGGAAATGAATGAGGTTTTCTTATGCAGCTGTGGTGCCAGACTCACGACAGGCCCCTTTAATGTCAAGTAAATAATGTGTATTGTAACACACAGCACAGGCTCTGGTGAGAAGCTCCTTAGGCCAAGGAGAGACTCCCATAGGAAACCTCCCATGCCTAGGATACAACTCTGGTGAGCAAAAAGCCTGTCAGACGGCATTTCAAAAGTCTGAAGAAACAGCTTTTTAAACAGAGGATCCACTCTGAGCTCAGAAAAGCTCAGAGGCAGTTAACAGAGCACTACAGATTTCAAGGGAATGCAAAACTGGGCTTTTGCGTAAACCTATAGAATTACTTTTTCACAGTAACGGTAGCCGAGCACTGGAACAGGCTACCCAGAAAGACTGGGGTCTCCTCTGCAGATGTTCAAAACCCACAAGGAGGTGTTCCTGTGGGATCTCTAGGTGATCCTGCTGTAGCAGAAGGATTGGGCTAGATGAACTTTAGAAGTCCTTTCCAACCGCTGCCATCCTGTAATTCTGTGAAAATGCAAGCTCTGGGCCGTGCACTTCAGGCTGGCCCAGGCAGTTCTGCACCAAAGTAGTTCACACTAAGACAAGCCAAACAGGAGCTTGGGCTGAGGAAAACTCTTAGAAATCTATTTAGAAATCACTTTGTAGTTGCGTTTTGACAGACTGCTCAGGGTAAAGAACCTTTATGGTTTGCATAGCACATGGAGATAGAGATAAGACATGAATGAAGAGTAATAAATGACCATGAGCTAACTGTAGGGAAAAAATACTGTGTTAAACAATGTACAATAGTGATTCCTTCTTCTGCAATTCTTGAAAAGATGTACAGATGCTTATAATTTCTGAAGTTAAAAGAACTCAAACTATAGCTCCACCTGTAAGGCCCTTCTCTCTTGATGCCATATGTAGTAGTATTTTAAAGCAAATTTATGTATTAAATCTTTCCGGCTTGTTTCAGATTGCTGGGCTCATTGTTAATCCCTGCATTATTTCTAAGTGGAGTTGTGTGTATGTGCTTGGTGCTGCTCCTGTGGGGACTACGGCTCTGGATACAACAAAGGAAAAAACAGTTCACTTCAGCAACAGGAGATGGGAAGCGGACCTTACTGGTTGCTTTTTTCCACCCCTATTGCAATGCAGGTGGTGGAGGGGAGAGAGTCTTGTGGTGTGCCATAAGAACGCTCCAGAAAAGGTAAGCATGTGTTTTCATAGAATCACAGAATCTTGCAGGCTGGAAAAGACCTTCAAGATCATCAAATCCAACCCTGAACCAAACTGTCCCAAGGCTACTGCTAAACCCCATCCCTAAGCTCCAGATCTCCATAACTGTGAAACACGACCGGAGATGGTGATTCAGCCTCTTCCCTGGGCAGCCTCTGGGCCTGAGGACCCTTTCCGGGAAGTTTTTCTTCATGGCAAACCTAATCTTCCCCTGGTGTAACTAGGGGCATTTCCTCTTGTCCTGTCACTTGTGAGAAGAAACCGACACCCACCTTACTCTGATCTCTTTTCAAGTAGTTGTAGGTAGCAGTAAGGTCTTCCCCCAGCCTCCTTGTTTCAAACACATAGAATGTGATTCTGCCTGCCTTTCTTACACGAAAAAAAGCCAATCAGAAAGCTCCCCACTTTGCTATGCAACCCCTCTTTTCCAAGCCATAATACTGCTACTTTAACACCTTGTGCCCATGCCTCAAGACAGGAGCCTTTGTGGATACTATACTTCATTCTCAGCTACTGATGCTATTTGTTCACGTGTTTACATTTTACATATTGCAGTGGGTATCATTCATTTACCAGTACTACTGTTTGATTTTACAGCTGAGTTTCTCCCAGTTATACCATTCCACTTGACTCCTTGAACCAGATTTTGGTCTTTCCCACTGTGGCATCTCTTATTTCTTTTTCTCTTAGGAGAATCCCTCCTCTCTCATCGGTTTTCTACTACTTGTTTGGAACTCTGTATAGGCTTAACACGCTAGTACATAATTGGTCCTCTTGAACCTTACTTCATGGAGCAGGAAGCAAAGCAAGTGAATACCTAAAGTGGATTGAACATGGCAGTGTGCCCAGTTGACACAAAAGGCCAGTATCATCCTGGCTTGTATCAGCAATAGTGTGGCCAGCAGAACAAGGGATGTCATTCTCCCCCTGGACTGAGTGAGCTCTGGGGAGGCCTCCCCTTGAGCACTGGGGGCAGTTCTGGGCCAGTCATTTCAAGAGACTGAGGGGCTAAAGTGGGTCCAGAGGAGTAGCAAGGCTGGGGAAGGGACTGGAGGGAAAGTCTGATGAGGAAAGACTGAGGAAGCTGGAGTTGTTAAGCCTGGAGAAGAGGAGACTCAGGAGACCTTCTTGCTCTCCATAACTACCTGAAGGGAAGCTGTATTAGAAGCAACTGAAGATAGGATGAGAGGGCAGGGCCTGAAGCTATGCAGGGGAGGTTTAGGTTGGATGTTAGGGAGCCTCCCAGAAAGGGTGATCAGACACTGGAATGGGCTGCCCAGGGCAGTGGTGGAGTCCCCATCCCTGGGGGCATTTCAGCAAAGACTGGATGTGGCCATTAATGCCCTGGTCTAGCTGATCTGATGTTACATCATGGGCTGGATGATCTCAGAGGTCTTTTCCAGCTTCTGTGATCACCACATCCACTGGCTAGTACAGTCTTCTGCATTTTACTCGTGTAATGCACTAGGTAGACATCTCCCAGTGTAAAAATAGGTGTTGGAAGTTCACAGCCTATACTGAGCTCCTTTTATGTTTTACTCAAAAAAGATGCTTCTCAAGCCCTCAACTGTTTGTATTCCTGCAGCTTATCTTTTCTTCTAGGTTAGAAATAATTGCAGATGTGTAAGGGAAACTGTAATTGAGGTAAATTTGTTTCATAGCTGGGCCAGACTTCACATGCTGAGTCATTTTGAATGGATTTGTATTTTCGTGTTAAAACATTTGGAGATAAGAACGTGCATTCTTTTTCTTTACACTTGCAGGTACAGAAATGTAACGTGTGTTGTTTACACTGGTGACAGAGATGCCACTGCAGAAGAAATAGTAGAAGGCGCTCTCAGAAGATTCAATATTAAATTAACTTACCCTGTGAAGTTTGTATTTCTAGAAAAACGCTATCTTGTGGAAGCTTCACTTTACCCTTACTTCACTTTGCTGGGGCAAAGTTTAGGATCAGTGGTTCTCGGCTGGGAAGCTCTTCTAAAATGTACTCCTGATGTTTATATTGACTCCATGGGCTATGCCTTCACGTTGCCTCTCTTCAAATATTTAGGAGGTTGTCGTGTTGGGTGCTATGTCCATTATCCCACTATAAGCACTGATATGCTTTCTGTTGTTAGGAATCAGGACACCAGGTTCAACAATGCAGCCTTCATTTCAAACAGTCCTCTTTTCAGCAAATTCAAACTTGTCTACTACTACTTCTTTGCTTTCATGTACGGATTGGTAGGTTCCTGCAGTGATGTGGTAATGGTTAATTCTTCGTGGACACTAAATCACATCCTTGCCCTCTGGAGAGCTGGGGCTTGCACTAGTGTTGTGTATCCACCATGTGACGTCCAGACCTTCCTGGATATTCCACTGGAAGAAGAGAAGAGTACTGCTGAGCATTGCATTGTTTCTGTCAGCCAGTTCAGGCCTGAAAAAGATCATCCCTTGCAGATCAGAGCCTTTGCTAAACTGCTGAAAGAGAAGAGACTGGGGAGTCAGCTGTCGCTGAAGCTTATCTTAATCGGAGGTTGTCGTAACCAGCAAGACGAAGAGCGTGTAAAGAACCTTAAACGTCTCTGTGAAGAGCTGGGAGTTAGCAAGGAAGTGACTTTCAGAATAAACATTCCCTTTCAGGAGCTGAAGAGGCACTTGGCAGAGGCCACCATCGGGCTGCATACAATGTGGAACGAGCACTTTGGGATTGGTCAGTATCTTTGCTCAGTGTTCAGCTGTTTGTCTCAGATGGGGATGGGGGAGGACTTCAGTTCATGCTGAAGCCTTTTCAATGAATGTGTCTGCATGTCAGGTGTCCCATTCTCAGCAGTGGCAGTCAAGTTGAGATGAAGCCTACAGGACCAAGGCAGATTACTAACCACTAGGTGCTGCTGTAGTGCAAGTTGAAGTGTTGTAGGCATTTTAGACTTTTAATTTCGAGTATTCTCTAGTCACCTAAACACACAGCTAGTCCCATCGCTGCTGCCCAGGGTGTTCTGCTTGGCCTTCAGCTATTACTCTGCAAGGTCATGGGCCACCCCAAGGTCCTGTGATAGGTTTGCCAGCCTTGCACAGATGACTTTCTTACTCAACAGAGCCTCAAAAGGCAGCAGGTACTTGTGATGAGGCACTTTAGATTCATCCCTCTTGGCTCCACTGACTACAGAAGGAGCAGAGACACAGTTCATGTGTAGGCATCCATGTGTTGAGATTTTGATTGAGACTTTGTTTGGCGTGTCTCAGCTGTCATGTAAAATGTGTCTTTTTGTACATCATGGGGCTTTAGCTGCTGTTTTGGAGATGTGAGTCTCCCACAGATCCTGTTTGTATTTGTAGATGCCACCAGATACTCTTGGTCATGTCACTGCACTAGAAACGTGCTTAGGCATTAAGGTCCTTAAATCAATCAACATAGTGAGGAGGTGGGAGCTGGGGCCTGCAGCATGCTAGAACTAAGGGATTTGGCTCCATTTATTAGGGTGAGCCGAGCCCTGACCTTGAAAGGGAATTGTTCTGGGTTAGAAACAAATTTAGAGGCAGAGACCCTTGATTAGAAATCTCCCTCCCCTGATTCAACTCCCCTGGCTCCTTCTTTCCCCCCAAGGCAGAGAGAAGGAGTGGTAAATAGATCATGGCACCCGAATGCAAGTGAAATAATACCCTGCTTTATTAAAGTTATTTAAATATCAGTGATGACAAAACAGAGGCAAAGCCACCCCAAGATGGAGAGCAATCCCCTGCCAAAAGCCCCGTCCACCTTGACAGGCCCTTTGCCTCTCCACCATCCCCAAAACCTGAGGAGGTCAGCAGAGGCAGGTGAGCACACAGCTCGTGGACAGAGCAGGCAGCAATAGTAGGCAGAGCAGGGGCTGGGGTCCTGCCAGGCAGCTCAGCTCAGCTTTGCTTGGTGTAGTAGAGGCAGAAGCAGCAGGGGTCCAAGCAAAGGTCTGGGATGAAGGAGAAGAGGAGAGTGAGATGCAACGTGCTCATCCCCAACAGAGGCTTTATCAGGGTGCAGGATAGATGGCAACCCCCTCCTCTAAACCAGTCACAAAGTCACAACCCTCCCCCATCCCGTCTATTTTTCCTAAGCTAAGACAGGAATGTAAGATTGCCCATCTGACCCGAGTCTGCAACAGGGTGAGTTAGCAGCCAGGCAGGTGATGTGCCTGAGCTGCAGTTAGTGTCACCAGACTTTACAAGAATACAAGTGTCACGAGGAGTAGCTTACAGTCTGTAGAAACGTAGTAAAACAGAACTTGCTCTCAAGTATCTCCCAGCAGTAACTTCCACTACATGGAAATAATAATGGTTTCTCATAGTTATTTTCTAAATAACTCAATGAATTTAAAGGGGAGGGTGGGGAGATTTTGAATTTCAGCATGACTTCACCTTTATCTCTGGAAAAAACATCCTCCCAAACTTCAGAGCGTTATTTCTAACATGTTGCCCTAACTCAAATCGGAACTGAGAATCAGCAGTTAAAGTGATCTGTGAGTTCTGTGCTGGAACCATGGAGGAGAGTTGCAGTTACCGCCGTTCCTGTCCCAGTGCCTGTGGCTGAGGGAAGTTTACCAGGAACTTCTCATTTCACTAAAACTTCTTCCATCAGAAACGCAGCTGCAGCAATAGCTGATTTTTCCTAGTTGGTCTTGCTGACCTGTGAACAGCTGTAAAGATTTGTTAGTTTGCAAACTGCTGAACTTGTGATTATCTTCTGACTGAGATGTGCATCAGTGTCTTTCTAACTGTTACGGCTCTGATTTTCAATTCTTTTTCGCAGCTGCCACCCTGCCCATAAGGCCAGCGTTGCAGTGTTCTGTCTGTCCCGGAGCAGAGCGGAACTGTGCAGTGTTCTTTCACGGACCTGCTCTCCGTGTTGATCTCCTTACATTAGTTTCAGTCTCTAGGCTCTTTTTCTCTGCTGTATATACTGGTGATACCCTCTGGGATGAGTCAAATACAAGAAGCACAGCTTAAGCAGTTCCGATTTCTCATTCCAGTTTTAAGTGTTAAGAGAAACGCTCAGTATTCAGGTCTGAAAACCTGAAGTGTTTTATTTCTTAGGAGACCATTTCCTGAGTGTTTCTCAAACTGGTGTGGAACTGCAGGCTGTAGTAACATCATTCTCTGCCAATGTTAGTGTGCTGTTGAACTCTGCAGTGCCGCGCAGAGAACCGAAGGACATGATGTACTCACTCCTATCAGCATGCTTTGTGTCTTTTACAGGAGTAGTTGAATGTATGGCAGCTGGCACAGTCATCCTGGCTCACAACTCTGGAGGCCCCAAGTTAGATATCGTGGTACCCTATGAAGGACGCATTACAGGCTTCCTCGCAGAAAATGAGGACAGTTACGCTGAGACGATGGCTTCCATCCTCTCTTTGTCTCCTGACAAACGGTTAGAGATCAGAGAGGATGCCCGGCGGTCTGTGCACAGGTTTTCTGACCAGCGCTTTGAAGAAGCATTCCTGTTATCCGTGGAACCATTATTTAAATAAATGTTTGTGAATAAAAAACCAGATGTGAATAAAATTAACTTTCTACATTTGTGTGCTGCCTGTACTTTGATCTAACCTAGGATTCCTTTGAGAATAGTTTTCTTCCTGTCAGGACATCTGCTTAGTAGAGAGCTGGGAGTTGGTCTCTTCTCATAAGTAACCAGTGATAGGGCAAGAGGAAATGACCCCAACCTGTGCTGGGGGACATTTAGGCTGGACATGAGGAAAAAGTTCTTTGAAAGGGTCATCAGGCACTGGAACAGGCAGCCCAGGGATGGGGTAAACACATCCCTGGATGTGTTTAAAACTTGTCTGGATATGGATATGGAACCTAGGGACACGGTTTAGCAGTGGGCTTGGTAGAGGTGAGTTGATGGTTGGACTCGGTGATCTTAAATGTCTTTTTCAAGCTGAATCATGGAATTATTGAGGCTGGAAAAGGATTCTGAGATCATCCAGCCCAGCCCAGGACCTAACATCACATCAGCTAGACCAGGGTGTCAAGTCCCACATCCAGTTTTATCTTAACGCCTTCAGGAATGGGGATTCCACCAGTGCTCAGGGCAGTCCAGTACAGTGTCTGATCACCCTTTCTGTGAGGAAGAGCTTCCTAACATCCATCCCTGGCAGCATCCAGCCCTTCCCTCTCATCCTGTTGCTAGTTGCCTGGGAGGAAACCTCCCACCTGACTACAGCTTCCCTTCTAGAGAGGGATAAGGTCCCTCATGAATCATCTTCAAGCTAAACCCCAGCTCCCTCAGCCTCTCCTCATCAGACTTTCCCTCCAGTCCCTTCCCCAGCCTCATTGCTCCTCTGGACCTGCTCCAGCCCCTCCACCTCTTTTTTGAAGTAGGGGGCCTAGAATTGCCCCCAGTACTCAGGGGGAGGCCTCACCAGTGCCCAGTCCAGGGGGAGGCTGATGTCCTCCTCTTGCTGGCCACACTAATGCACTAAAATGTAACTTCTTTTATGTACTGAACACTTTTGCCCTCCACCCTTTGCATGACTTCACCCACAGTCATGCTTCTCAAAGTCAGCCCTTTTGTTTGATAGTTTCAGTACCTGAAATATTTTTGTCTGGATGTGTAGCTCATTTTCAGTCCCCTGTTGTGTAGCAGAACGCTATTACATCGTATTTGGATTGTGGGTCTGGAGATTTCATTGCCTACAGTGATTAGGTTAATCACAAGATGCTTTTGCTAGATAGCTTTCAAATCAGTGCAGTAACCGCCCTCACCTAGGGTCTTGTCCATGCCCTTTCCAGTGTGACAGCTTAATGCTCTTCTACCAGCCCAACCCTAGGGAACAGAAAGGTCTCGATTCCAGTGTGTAATTAAATGCTGTCCAAACATGAACACTGAAGCCCTAGGACATTTTGTGCCATCAAAGCAGGATTTTATATTTTAGCAAACTGAAAGAACTACTGAAAAAACCCTAGTGAGGTCAGACTTTAGAATGTGATTTTTCCCTCTACTTGAGATTTGCTTGGCTCCGGTGTAAAAATGATGGGCAGACACTGTGTAGAGTCACAGAATCACAGAATTCTTTAGGCTGGAAAAGCCCTCAGAGATCATCCAGCCCAGGCCAGGACCCAACACAACCACATCAGTTAGACCAGAGCACTAAGTGCCACAGCCAGTGTGTCCTTAAACACCTTTCAGGGATGGGGACTCCTGGAACAGCTCACAGCCTATACTGTGTGAACTGGGCGAATAGCCAGGTGCCCAGATATTAACTGATCTTCAGCATCAATAAAGTCAACGCCTTTATTGTGACTTGCCCTGGTTAGCTAAGTGCAAAGAAGGCAACCTGAACTGAATAACAGCCCTAGCAATAGTATGAGGCTAATTTTCCCATTAGATGAACTCCGTGTGCTAGCGAAATCAACGGGAATCCAGCTGAGGTGATGTGTACATCATGCTTACCGCAGGAAGCCTCATCTCCTTCACCACTTACTTCACGTGACTGAGTCTATGCTGAACTAGAAGAGCCCTGCCAAAGGATCCCTCTCCTACTACTCTCAACACGTCGTATTCTTCTGTTGTTTATAAGCGCAGGTCAAACACACCTCTGCAGCTGCTGTCTGTTACGGGGTGCTCCTCTGAGCTTTGTCGTGGCACTGAGGTACTTTTTGAAATTCGCTGTTTAATGCAGTCCCTACAAGGGAAAATAAGAACCTGCAAAGTAAGGAGAAGGGGCAGGAACTGTGGGCACCTACAACTGTGCAATGTTATCCTAAACACAATATGACATTCGAAACCCACCTGGGCATATTCCTGTGCCATCTTCTCTAGAGGATACTGCTCTGGCAGGGGGGTTGATCTCCAGAGGCACCTTCCAACCCTTCCAACCCTTGCCTGCTGGTCAGAACAGCATCTTTACAAGATCAAGAGCAGAGTTCCATAAACATGGCCAGATGAGTGCTATAGACTTTGGCCATCTGGTTTGGCTAAAGGATCTGGATGTCGAGGCACTAAATTAAGACCAGGTGTTGTGAAAGTCGCTCTGTAGCGATGCCAGTCAGAGCAGGGAGCTGTAGATAGCTATTCTGAAACAAATTGCTTACACAGAATTGTGCACTTTGTAGTTAAGCACCCACGTGTAATAGAACTCTTGTGATTACAAGGCTCTGGTGAGAGAATGTAGGGATGCAACTGGGAAAGCCAAGGCTGCCTTGGAATTAAACCTTGCAAGAGAGGTCACAGGTAACAGAAAGGGCTTCTTCAAATACATTGCAGGTAAAACTAAACCTAGAGGCAATGTGGGACCCCTGCTGAATGAGCTGGGTGCCCTGAAGACAGAGGATACAGAGGAAGCAGAGGTATGTAACACCTTCTTTGCCTCTGTCTATACTGCTGGGAGCTGTCCTGGTATCAAAGCCCAGACTGCTGAGGCTCCAGAGGAAGTCGAGGCAAAAGAGGAGCCTGCCTTGGTTGATGAGGACTGGGTTAGGG
>VZRI01002315.1:258315-308027 GCA_013397515.1 Upupa epops | reverse complement strand
AAGCTGGGCAGAGAGAAACTGAATGAGAGACAGCAAGGGTCAGCGTAGAGTCTTGAATCTGGGCAAGGACAACCCCTTCCTGTGGCTTTTGACTAAAAATCCTTTCCCCTTCTACTCTGCACCAGTGAGACTGCATCTGGAGTATTGTGTCCAGTTCTGAGCCCCTCAAGTAAAGGGCACAGTGCTGCGGCAGGGTGTCCAGCATAGAGCAATGAAGGTGATGAAGGAACTAGAACATCTCACTTATGAGGAAAGGCTGAGGGAGCTGCGTCTCTTTAACTTGGAGAAGGCTGAGGAGTGACCTCATATAAATATATGAGGGCTGGGTGTCAGGAGGATGGAGCCAGGCTCTTCTCAAGTCATCTGGTGATAGGACAAGGTACAATGGGTGCCAGCTGCAACAGAGGAGGGTCAATATAAATATCAGAAGGAACTTCTTCAGTGAGGGTAATGGAGCACCAGAACAGGCTGCTCAGGGCAGGTTGTGGAGTCTCCTTCTCTGGAGATGTTTAAAACCCACCTGGATATATTCCTGTACAACTTGGTCTAGGTGATCCTGCTGTGGTAGGAGGATTGGACTGGGTAATCTTTCTAGGTCCCTTCCAATCCCTAATGATTCTAAGATGAACACAAGATCTGAGTGAGAACCACCTCCTCAGGACATCCATTGCCCATTGATGTGTTGCATTTAATCTCAACGAGGTAGATTGTGACTACAGACTAGCCTATTTTGCCCATCTCTCTCCTCATCTACTTACTTAAGCGTTATACTTCATGCATTTCAGGGGGCTCTGATAGTGACTCTGGATCCAAGTAGTTATGCTTGTGTCTACACAGATGTATTTTAAGGTACTTTTTAGTAAGTTAATATGAATCCTGTGATTTTTGAACTGCATTTAAGTCACTGTTTTCCTTTCCTAGATCAGATTGGTTAATCATTACATGCTGCTAAACTCCATCCCTTTTAACAACACCCTAAATGAAGATATGAAAACCTTAACTATCTGTTGAATGCAGTAAACGTTCACCATGCTCTGCTTTGAGAGTTGACCTCCAAGAACAGAGTAGAATAATTTTGAGAATGCCAGTTTCAGTCCTATAGTCAAAATTCATTTTTATTTAGGGATTTTAGGCCAGGAAACACATACAACATGATTATTTTAATGAAGTTCATTATAATGGAGGCTAATGCAAACCAACATGGTTATTAGTCTATTACATCTCATCTAAAGGAAATTACTTGTTTGTGAATAATCCTGGTAGCTAAAAAAGCTCAACTCAGTTTTGTTGAAATACCCCCTAATATGGATAAAACTGTTTAAAACTTAGTGTACACGGTACTCACTAGTTTGTTTTCAAAACTAAGTGTTGCTATAGTAGATACTGCCCTGTTGGAATGCCTGTATTACTTTTGTTTCTTAAACTAGGAGTTTGATTGTTCAACTGGAGTTTAGTTGTTTAAGTCTAAAGAATACAAAGACTGCAACAGGAAAACAGTAGATGTTAGTGATAGGCTACAATCAAGCTGCTCTATGAAGTGTTAAACCTAGTCCTTAACTGAATATCTAATCCTTTAACATGAAGACACTGATGAAGTACTAAAACAGACAAAATCTACAACAGTATTGAAAAGGCAGAAAGATAAAGTCAAAAGTGTAGTGACTCAGACAGTCAAATCCACACAATTTTTAGACAGCTCCTTCCTCAAAGCTGTTAAAAACCAACATCACCCTCAGCCCTCCTTAAACAGCAGCTAATCTGTTATAATTCCTATGTAGCAGTAATTAGCAGTAATACCATTTTTTAATCATCTGCTTCAGCACTTGTTTCTTTGACCACATCGCTGTGTACGTGGATAATTGTGGTGGCTTTTGATTCCAATTCTCCTGATTGTTCAAGTGGAGAGACACATGGATCCTGATCTGTAAGATTATCTGATGGCTTGCACATCTTCTCCCGAAGGCGCTGAGAATATCGCAAAGGAGTTACAATTTTCAGGTCTGTAGCACTGGAGTCATTTGCCTCATGGTGCATCTTCACACTGATGAAAACATTTGTTATCACTCATCACAGGGAAATCCATCGAGCAAATTACTTCTGTAGCACCCAGCAGAAACACAGCAAGTCACGGTTTGTGAACAGAAACCATTACCCCATTCCCATAGCCAAAGGAAACTGGAAACAGGCCCTTTCCCATTCAAAAAGTTGAAAGCAGACGTTCAATGCTTATGTTAGACAAAACATTTTAATCCAGAAAGTCTTCTATAGAAGGCTTTCCATGGAGGATTTCCCCACCACCATTCAGTTCTTCCTACTGTGAGGGACAGTGAACAGCTGCCGGGAGTCCAGCTTCATGAGTTGACAAAGCTGAATGCAGCTTTCCTGTATCTGCTTAAAAGAAAGCTTGTGGCAAAAACCCTAATTTAAATGTTTGTCCTGTGATTACTACCCAGATTTTTGCCTCAGGATACAATTTAAATAATCTTTATGGGACAGTTCCACCTCATTCACCACTTCTGTGTTGTATGACATAGAGCCACATCTTCATTTAAACAGGGGAGACTAGGAGACACCTACTTTCTCTGCCTCAGTGTAGAACTGCTGATGTCATGTGGACTGTAGGAGTGCATCCTAAACCTTGCCACTTTAGGCATTCAAAAAGTTTGAGTAAATAGAGGACGTTGTTTCAAAAGTCTTCCTTTTGAGGGAAGAGGAAGCAATCCTAAAAAACCTTGAGGATTTGTAAGTAGGTGTTTCACAAACACAGTGCTTGAGGATTTGTAAGTAGGTGTTTCACAAACACAGTGCTTTCCCCGGTTCTACAGGGCACAAGCATTCCTGTTGCCCCAGACACTACAAACTTTCTGTAGTTACCTGAAGAATCTTACCTCGCCAAGTACGGTGTGGCAGGTGGGTTGTATTTTGTTAAGCAGGATGTGTCATTCTCCTTCTCAGGAGAATTAACTGCTTGCACTGTATCTTTTACCCCATCCTCATTCTGCTCTTCCGTTTCAAGTTTTCCTTTCTTTTTTGCACGGTCTTTATTCCTGTGCTTCCTTTTCTTTTTTGGCAAGGTCTCTTCTCTAGGTTTGAGGTCTAAACCCATTTCTTCTTTCACGACCACTTCACTGCTAGGCTCTGCCTTCTTGTCCTCGCTTTCTGTTTTCTGGTCATCATCACAGCAGAGATTACTGAAAGCCTCCTGAACCTGCTCTACAGATGAGTTTGGTTCTTTGCTGACTTCCACGACATCACTTAAATCACCTTCTGTGGCAGTTCTACCTAAATCCCAGACACTACAGAATGACTGTGATTACATAGCTGTTACAACAACAGTTATAACTGAAAATAAGTTAATGTTTTAGAGAGAGCTGCATGCAGCGTGGTTTTGGGACATTGAGGGGTCAGAGGTGGCTACCAGCCACTAAAGGATTTAGAACACGTGTTGTGTGAAGAACAGCTGAGAGACCCAGGGCTGTTTAGTCTGGAGAGGAGGAGATTGAAGGGAGACGACCTTGCTCCTACAACTACTTGAAAGGAGGTTGTAGAGAGGCAGGGGTTGATCTGTTCTCCCTAGTGGCCAGTAATAGGACAAGGGGACATGGCCGAAAGCTGTGCCATGGGAGGGTCAAGCTGGATGTCAGGAGGAATTTCTTTGCTGAAAGGGTTGTCAGGCATTGAAACAGCCTGCCCAGAGAGGGGGTTGAGTCCCCATCCTTGGAGGTGTTTAAGGGAAGGGTAGATGTTGTGCTGGGGATAGGGTTTAGTGGTGCTGACAGGGCTAGAAAAAGGTTTGATCTTGAAGATCTCTCCTACCCAAAACTGTTCTGAGATTCTATTCTTTGATTATCAAGCTAAAATAGCCTGACAACTTTGCTCTAAGCTTGAATAGCAAAGCCTTTAAACTATTTTAACCTGCCCACAACTGAAAAGGATAAGTGTAGTCAAGGCTGTTTTCAAAGACAACGGAGTACAAAATGATCACGTAGATATTTCTATGAAATAGAATTTAAACAGCTACTTTAAACAGTTAGCTTGAGTGGCCTGAAGAGCCAGATGCTTCTCTAGAAGAGAGGATAGAAGAGAGGACTCAGACTTACCATTCTCTGGCCTGGAAAGGCTTTCAGTATTTTTCATAATATCTATTAGTGTGTGTCGAAGGTCATCTTTAGGCTGAAAAAGAGTTGTATTGCCTTAGAAAAACCAGTTGTTAGTCATTTCAGCTTATTCAGTGTAACAGTTATACAGGGAAAGCAGCAGAGACCACAAGATGTTTATGACACATAAATGCTGTTCTGACATAAGTCATAATACGAGTGAATCCTGTACATTCTGTGTTTGGTGCCCTAGGGCTGTATTTGATATCTTGCTGTGTTTGGTGCACTAGGGCTGTATTTGAAATCTTGCTGGTATTAAAGCAAGAGAATTAAGTCCCTCAATAAATGTAAAATTAAGTTATGTTTTGAGTTTCTAGTGATACTAAAATTCTCAGTCCTTCATTTCATAGATGTAACATCATATGGTATTCTAATGACCCCAAGCCTTTCTTCTTGAAAGCAGTAAGCATCTGCAGCATTCACAGAGCAAACCAAACACATGTAGGTCATGTGTCTCTACCACTAACAGGATTTAGTAAATTCACAACTGTATTTTATATGCCAGACTTTCATGCCTTCTTATTTGTTAATCTGAGTTCAAAGCAAGCTGCTCACCGTTGCTCCTGCCAAGATGGCCTCCTCATAAACAATGATAAGCTTTTCAAGAGGACCCATCTGCTCGAGATGCATACAGCATATCCAGTATTTTGCGAGCTTTTTAACCCCAGGAATACTGTGTGTCAAGTCTTTCAACATGGCACGCACTTCATCGCCTTGACAGCCCTAAAGTTAACACAAGAGGAGAGATTTAAAGGCAATGAACATTCTGAGATGCTATGTCTAGCTGGTTTTGAACTAGAGAGCAAATTTTTTTTCCTCTCTTTGGAGAGTCATCCTGAAAGATGAAGATGGCAAGTAGTTCCAAGACTGAACTATGAGCTTAAGCAAGAGAATTATCATTCACCTGTTCTTCCAAATGACAATCATTTATACAGCATTGTTAGCAGAAGGGATAGTACAATGCATAGTAATTACTGAAAACAGACTTTTCCCAGAAGTCCTGACACCTTTCTGCAAATGGAAACTTGTTTTAGATTAACTACCTCATTGCTACTCATTACATTACAGCTTTCCTACTTATTCTGTACCATTATTGACTCATCCTATTGCATGATCCAGTAAGCTAATGAAGACCTAATTTCTTCAGGTGTCAGCAAAAAGCTATGACACTGCTTAATGTGGTAAGCAACTAGTCCCCCGCCCACAGAGCTAGCATATTGTAGGGACCTAATACATTCAAAACTTGGAAGGCAAGGGACTGCATACCTGTTCAGTTAATTGCAGACATTCTGTAAGAGTCTTCTTGACCTTCTCACTGTGTAATAGATGCTCTAAAGAATCACCAGAGGAGAATTCTTGTTCTTCAATTCTTGACTGGGGAACTAGGCACATACATATAGGAGGTCTCCTCATCACTTTTCCTTTAGATGCCCTCCATTCATTCAGACGAGCTCTGCATTTAAGAATGTTATTAGCTAAGAAGTAACTGATACTTTATGCTGTATTACTTTTTACACTGGCACAAGGTATAGTTTTCCTTGAGTTCTCTCCCTTTAATCCTAAAAAGGATAAAACTGCCCTTTAGTCATGGGTAAAAATTTTACAACCATGCACATCACTATCTGCTTTGGGTATCTGTCACCTCAGTACAGTTCAATCTCCCTCTTTCCAGCAGCAAGAGCCTTAGTCTACAGACCTTTTTTCCAAGGGAGGGTACAAATTGCTTCTGAATTGTCTGTGCCACCTCTCTTCACTAACACCACTTCAAATTAGAAAACTGTCACTAAAAGCCACAAAGCTTTGTGAGCAGCCTGGAACAATCCCATTGCACAGCTTCAAAACTCTGAAACACGCAAAAGTCCAAATCAGTCTTTGTAAATCATTCTTTTCAACCCTATCTCCCTAGACCACCAATTGTAATAAGTGCAACTTTCCACAAGGAGTTCCACTAAGAATACTAAACTTCTAGATCGTGAATCTTCACCCTATTGCATATACTGTATTCACCACGATGGAGAGTGTCACGTGCCATTCACCTCCAGGATTACCTGTCACGCTTAAGGCTGTCACAACACAACCTAAAAATCAGAAACCTTGAGCAACACGCATTTTCTATTTATAACTGCACAGGACAAGCTGTAAGCCTGAAGAACTGCTGCAGGTAGTCTGAATCTTGATTTCTCAGTATGAAGGTCATTTCTATTCTGCTGCCCTTGGGCATCAAGTTCAAGTACTCACTAAACAGCCTATCAGCATACCTGCAGCAAGAAACAGATCCAACTAGGTGTAACTTCTAAATCAAAGTATGATTGTAAATTCAGTTACCTTCTCTCGTCTACTGACTCTTTTGGAAGTAGAGATTTTCTGTTACCATTAGTTTTAATATTCTGTCCTGACTTTGTACTAGGAACAATGGAAACTGGTTTTGCTGGAGCGTCAGGTTTTGTGTCTTCAAAACAATCTGTGCCTTTTTTCCGTGCTAGTACTCTGCGGTCAGAATTGTTAGGAGCGGGCTGTGGTCCCTTTCCTCCAAGCGGTTTTTGGTCTGCTACTTTCTTTGGTGCTGAAGCAGATGTCAGCTGCTGTTTCTTCACGTGGGATTGAGAGCTAACAGCCACTTTGACAGGTGGTTTGCTCTGGAACGGGAGGACACTGGTTGGTTTTACAGAATTAGGGTATTCTGTTACTTTGGTAGTCTTCAGAACTAGAGTACAACTGCTCATGGACAAAGAACTTACTGCTGGTTTGGTGGCAGAAGGAAGAAGCTTCTTGCCTGCCAAAGAACCCTTCTCCTCCTCATTCTTTGATACTTTCCTGAAGGAGTTTATCTTGGATTGGATCACTTTGCCACGATATGTACCAAGCACTGGTTTCTTTGATAGGCTGACAGTTGAATTTTGTTTTTCTGCAATCAATTGCTTCTCTTTTATGCTTTTTGTTTGCAAGGAGGACTTGCTAAATAACACATGCTGAGGTTTTATTTTGGTGACTTCATCCTTGGAAGCATGATTTTCTGGATGATAGTTTGTGCCTGATGAGGCATTTGCCTTTGTGATAGAGGAAGCACTTAAAATAATATGGTCTGCAGTCCTGCCCGGTTCATCCCATGAGATTTTATTAGCATTCTCTTTATTTTCCTGAAATCAAAAGCATATCCATGAAGATGTCAGAAGTATATACACACTGCAGGTTGCTTGATGTCAAAGAGACTTTCACATGCTTACAGGACTACAGTGATGTAACACTAAGCACCGCTATAGAAGTATCTACAGAAGTCATGTATCCCTATACTGAGTGGAACAGTTGACAATGAATGTTGCAGGATTCACAAAGATAGCAAATAAAGATTGTTTAACTCTGCCCTGGGAGCAAGGAGGACTAACCTAAGGGCTACATCACTCTTCTTGCAGTAAGAAAACTCAAGGCAACTGCTGGATTGTAATTGCCAAAGTCATCTTCTCCAAGAAGATTTGTAACATAGAAACAAAACTTGCTTTAGGGTGTTCCTGGTCAAAAGGAGTATCTCAGTTTGCATGCCCCACCACTTTAATGCCTTTCCCAAGCAGGTATGAACTGATTATCACCATAATCCATTGCGCACAGGAATGCAACAGCTCTCGAAAAAGCATGCAATAAGCAGTCACTGGGCAAAGTTTGTAAAACTGCCCCACTACTCCAGCAAATGTCTCATGCTGTGGAAGTTACAGAACTCGAGTGCAGTTGAATTGAGTAGAATGTTGCAGCCACAGAAACAGGGTGCCATCATTACTTATCAGTCAAAAAACTTACAGTTTCTGGCTTTGAAGACGTTGAGAGCTGTATTTTGTCTTGCATTTTACTGCTAATTGTTCTTCTAGTTCTGCTTCTGCTTAAGAAAAAGAAAGAAATTGTAAATCCTTTTGCGAAACAATACAAGTTTTTTGAGTAAGCTCACATGCTCCATGTGGCAGACTGAAGGCTCAATTCACATTGAAGCGTTTCTATTGAGCTTGTACTCTCCCTCCAGAAAAAAAAAACCCGAATGACTAAGCAACCACTGATGATAACCCAGGCTGCAAAACACCCGTTCTTACAGAAGGGCTAACAGAAGAGCTGGCTAACAACAGGAAAGAGAACAGACCTTAATTATTTCAGGTTCAAGGATGAGCACCAACTCAACTGTCTGGCCTGATGCACCTACTACAGAAGGTCTACAGAAGTTTCTAAGTGCTACAATTGAGGAGGAAGAGGAGTTGAAGCTCAGCTATGGCAGTCAAAGCCAAGGCCATCTGAGACAAGTCTGAACAGTGAGTGATACATACTACCTACAGACAGGTTCCTTTTGCAGAGCTGGCACCAGACTACCCAGTGAGTAACAAAACCGCCGAGACCAGTATTGTCTCCTAGTAACTATGAAAATAAGTTGACAGCTCAAAAGAAAAACTACTCAGTTTAAAGTTACAAGTCGAGATTCTTCATGGTGCACATTAAGAAACATTTAACACTACTGAGTGGGACTGAAAATTGATGTTCCAGGAAAAGAACGCTATCTTTGTACCAAATGACCTGACAGCCAGCTGAACTGAAAATGAAGGTACACTACTGAACAGAAAAGTAATCAGTGACTTGCGAATGCTGCAGAAAGCATCATACTATCACTCCACGTCACCAATAATAATGCTTGTTAAGGGAACCGATCCAAAAGTATGGAATCACAGAATCATTCAGGTTGGAAAAGATGTAAGATCAAGTCCAACTGTTAACCCAACAATGTCAAGTCTACCCACATCTACACTTCTGTTAGATAACTCCAAGAATGGTGACTCAACCACTTCCCTGAGAAGCCTGAGAACCTTTTCAATGAAGACATTTTTCTAACCTTTCCTGGAACCACTCGAGGACTTCTTTTTGAAAGCAGTGTAGGAGAAAGGGACCTGGGCATTGTGGTGGCCAGCAGGATGACCATGAGCCAGCAATGGGCCCTTGTGGCCAAGAAGGCCAATCGCATCCTGGGGTGGATTAGAAGGGGGGTGGTTAGTAGATGGAGAGAGGTCATACTCCCCCTCTACTCTGCCCTGGTGAGACCCCATCTGGAATATTCTGTCCAGTTCTGGGCCCCTCAGGACACAGAACTGCTTCAAAGAGTATAGCACAGAGCCACAAAGATGATGAAGGGAGGGGGAGCATCTCCCTGATGAAGAAAGGCTGAGGGAGCTGGGGCTCTTGGAAGAAAGGAGACTGAAGGGTGATCTCATGAATGTTGATCAGTATAGAAAGGGTAGCTGTCAGGAGGAAGGAGCCTGGCTCTGCTCAATGGCAGCCAATGATAGCACAAGGGGTAACAGGTGCCAGCTGGAACAGAGGAGGTTCCACATAAATAAGAGAACTAAAATTCAAGGGTGAGGGTGACAGAGCACTGGAAGAGGCTGCCTAAGGAGGTTGTGGAGTCTCTGTCTCTGGAGACATTTAAAACCCGCCTAGACTGTTTCTGTGCAATTGGATCTAGGGGATCCTGCTCTGGCAGGGAGATTGGACTGAATGATCTTTCCAGGTCTCTTCCAATCCCTAACAGTCTTTGATTCTTCTGCTATTGCTTGTTACTTGGGAAATGAGAATGCCACACAACTCATTACAACTGTGCATAGATAGTCAGGAGCATAGAATTGTGAGTGTCCCAGAAGGGCAGTATCTGCAAAATAAAAGCACTAGTCCTGCCCACATACATGATGGCTCTGAACAATAGTGTTAAGTGAAAAGCCCTGTAATTTAATAGCCAGAGAAGAAACTGAACAGAAAAGGAAAGTGGATGTTCTGTACTCCTTCACATCACTTTCTTCTATAGACAAACTTCTGTGTTTATTTGAATGTCTTATACTTAACTAGACTTGAGAAAACAGGAGAAAGATTTAAATCAAGTCATTAAGAAGAAGCAACTAGTTGGTGATAGATGCTCACATTGCTTACAGAACATTATGCCTGCCTGCTGGCTATCACACAGGCTGAGTTTTATACTTGCTTTTAGCAGAGAATATTAAATTAGTAACTATAAAACCACAATGATGCTAGATCAAGTGGATCTGGAACACAGGCAGCACAGCCTGAGGAATGCTGTGGCCAGCAGGACTAGGAATGCCATTCTACCCCTGCACTGGGCACTGGTGACACTTTCCCTCAAGTACTGGGGATAGTTCTGGGCCCCTCACTTTAAGAGATTGAGATGCTGGAATGGGTCCAGAGGATCTACAAGGCTGGGGAAGAGACTGGAAGGAAAGTCTGATGAGGAGAGGCTGAGGGAGCTGGGGGTGTTTAACCTGGAGGATGAAAGGTCACTCAGGGGTGACCTTCCCCCTCTCTATAACTAACTGAAGGGAAGTTGTAGACAGGCAGGGGTCAGGCTCTTCATCCACGCAACTAGCACCAGGATGAGAGGGCAGGGCCTAAAGCTGCACCAGGAGAGGGTTAGGTTGGATGTTAGGAAGCCCTTCCTCATGGAAAGGGCAATCAGACAATGGAATGGACTGCCCAGGGAGGTGGTGGAGTCCCCATCCCTGGAGGTGTTTAAGGACAGACTAGATGTGACACTTAGTGCCCTGGTCTAGCTGCTGTGGTGATGTTAGGTCATGGGCTGGATGATTTTAGAGGTCCTGTCCAGCCTTAATAACACTGTAAGAAGAGGAAAAAAGAAAAAGAGAGGGGAAAAAAAGTTATTTGCAAAAGGAAGATTATAGAGCCAAACAAAACTGAAATAAGAGCTCTGCCATGAAGGTGTTGGAGTGGGTCCAGAGAAGGGCAATGAGGCTGCAGAGAGGACTGGAAAAGAGGCCCTAGAGCGGCAGCTGACAAAACTGGAGCTATTTAGTCTAGAGAAGAGGAGGCTGAGAGGAGACCTTTTTGCTTACTGCAAGCAGGTAAAAGAAGGTTGTAGCAAGGCTGGTGCTGGTCTCCTCTCCCAGATTACTAATGATAGGAGTGGAGGAAATGGCCTCAAGCTACGTCAGGGAAGGTTTAGATTAGATTTTAGGAAGAAGTTCTCTCCTGAGAGTGGTTGGGCACTGGAACAGGCTGCTCAGGGAGGTGATGGAGTCACTATCCCTGGAGGTGTTTAAAAAATTAGTAAATCAAGCACTTGAGGCCATGGGCTAGGCATCTGCTGGAATAAGGGCTGGACTTGATGATCCTGGAGGTCCTTTCCAGCCATGAGAATTCTATGATTCTGTTCTATAAGATATTGTGTATTGTCTCAAGCATCTACAGGAGCAGAAAATACCCTTCCTTCATTGCATCTATTTTGTATTTGGTTAACAAAAACTTCTAGTGTTCCTTACAATAGAACCACCTTAGGAAATCCACATAGTCACCAGTTTCACTGCCTGACCTCACCTTTTGGTTGAGGTTCTTTGCAAGAATTGCTATTTGAATCTTTCCCATCAACCACAGTTCTTTCTAAAGGAATGCAAGACATATCAGAAACACTACCTGAGTGACGCCTGGTTTTCTTCTATGGGAATGCCAGAAAATGTCTTTTTCCTTGATAGATATTCTTCAACTTTTTGTCGTCTTTGTTCTAGTGGGTTTAAAAAAAGCGTTATTACCTTTACATCTAAAATAGCAACGCCACACTGTCTCTTAGAAAATTAGGAAGCACAGACATAAAAAACATCAAATCATTATGAAACAGACATTGTGGATTAAGAAAGTCTTTAATATGTACACATTAGGATGCCTTACACATTCTCTCATTTCTTGAGAAACATATTCAAGCGGCAGTTTATGCACCTGTAATTTCACAGCTATACAAGATGGCTGTTACGCTGCATTAAGCTAAAAGAAACATAATTTTATGATGGGAAGGAAGAAGGCAGTTTCACTCTTACCTTCTGGACGCCTGCCCACCATTGCACATACTTACTGTTGGTTCAGCCAACACATTTTTCACTGGTGACAGTATTAAGGCACATGAAAAAACACCAGGCACATGAACCAAACTGACTGGCTGCAAAACCATTTGCTTCTCTTTCATTGTCATCTGGGCATTTGGACAAATGTTGGATCAATGGGAATGTAATAACAGCACAAAATGATCCTAAAAAGGTCTTCAGCCAGCTCTAACTGTCTTAGTACAGTTATTCTGAAATGGAATGCTATTTCCAAAGGTTTTGTTGGTTGAAAACATGGGAACCGGCGACTTTATATCCGTCACTGGACTATATTGTTTTTCTTTTTCAGAGACCTTTACTTCTGTAGTAATCTTGGTGGAGGCAGCTGGAATAAAATGGTCCTGCCACCCCAGAACAAGATCAAGCATCCACACAGCTAGTCTAGACAGCTAAACTCTGAGCCTTACAACTGTTTCACAGTGTGATGTGAGACCAAGATATTAAAGCACCGTCTTTGACTCAGAACAGCAATTCTTTTGTGGCATTCAGGAACTCCTGTCATTGCATCATCCTCCATCACAGATAGGCTTACTCAGCTGTGGAAGTCTTCAGCAAATGCACATATAAAACCCAACTTCTGCTGCTCCTATGCAGGCACAAGCCCCTTTTGAACCTCTCTGCAAACATTCTTTACCTTTTGTATTTTGTATTGTCCACTGTTCTGGATTCACACTTCAGAAATCTCTGCAAGGTCCATCAACATGCTCCCTCAATGCTAAGATACTTCTGCATTACTGAAGTTCCTACTGGAGAAGTTGCTAAAACATTATTGTCTTTGAGGACCTGAATGTTAATCCTGAAAAGAATTGAGGACTGATTGCACAATCACTGTGGTAAAAAGTTGCCATCCCACAGAATGCGGTAATTACCCTTGGAACCACCTCCTGGTATGGGAGAGCTGAAAAGGGAAAGTTCTTTCTCTTTCACTGACACACCAGAGCCTGAAACACAGTCACAAAGTGGAATCAAGAGACTCAGGCTTGCTGAGGTCTCTTTCAAACCCTACCACTCTGATTCTGTTTCATTTAGGGTTCATTCTTTTAATCACAGTTATCCAAATCCACACTGAAAGATGCCCAAGAGGCAGTGTCCATCCCCTTGCTTTTGAAAGGGTATATATGAGAGAGGCACCTGCCCAAAGATGCTCCACAGCACAACCTCAGCATACACCCTAGAGCCTCCCAGACATCTGCTGCTTCAGCTTGGATCTCACAGATTCATCAGCAAAAGCCCATCAGGCCAATTCAGTTGCTTTAATTTGTAGAAGCCAAAGCGGCCATAAAGTAATAAATAGGAGAAGGATCCATGGGGACCTCATGGCAGCCTTCCAGTATCTGAAGAGGGCCCACAGGAAAGATGAGGATCTGTTTACTGGGGCATCTGGAGACAGAACAAGGGAGGTGGTTTCAAACTGATAGAAGTTTGATTTAAATTACATCTTAGGAAGAAATTCCTCACAGGGTGGATAGTGAGGCACTGGAACAGGTTGTCCAAGGGAACCTTCCCTGAAAGTGTTCAAGGCCAAGGTAACTGGGGCTTTGGTCAACCTGATCTAATGAGAGGTGTCCCTTCCCATGACAGGAGGGTTAGAACTAGATGATCTCTGAGGTCTCTTCCAACATGATTATTCTCTGATCAGCTCTAGCACGGGGACTGGACTAGATGATCTCCGGAGGACCCCTCCAACCCTCACCATTCTGCGACAAGGGTGCCTGCTACCAGGAGGAGACGTTTCTGCTCGAGGAGAGAAACACACCCCACCCCGCCCAGACCACCCGTTCGCACCGCTCAGAAGATCCAAGCCCTTCTGGGTTCCGTGACCCCCTCTCCCCAACCCCTCTCACCTCTGTAGGCCGGCTCGGACCTGCGGCTGGCTGGGAGCTGCGGTGGGGCGCGCGCCGCCATCACCGCGCACGAGATCAACGGCAGCGCGAGGGCCGTTTGGACTTCCCGCCGCACAGCACCGGCACCCCCGGCCCCCTGATTGGGCCGCCCGCGGGACTTAAACTGCCCAATGGCGAGCGAGGAGGCGGGGATGGGGCGGGACTCACGGCTCTTCGCCGCGGGTGGAACATGGCGGCTGCGCCTCAGGCTGCCACTAGGGGGTGCGATGTGGCCGAAGCCGGGGCCAGGGCCGGGGCCGGCGGCCTAGCTGGGGACTGCGCGCCTGGCAGGAGCAGAAGCGGCGGCGCCTAGCCCGTGTGCCCGGTCCGCCGGCGGCAGTGAAGAAGGGGACACGGCTTCCCGCCATGGACAGGTTCTCGTGGACCACCGGGTTGCTGGAGCTGGGCGAGACGCTGGTGGTGCAGCAGCGCGGCGTGCGCCTCTGCGACGGCGAAGAGAAGGTAACGCGAGCGGCCCTGCGCGGGGCCTAGCGGCGACCGGGAAAAGGGGAGGGGGCCCGACCGTGGGTCCCAGCCAAGGAAGGTAGTAGGGAACACGGCTGTTAAGTGCTGTCGGGCAAGACCAGGGATGCGGAAGGGCCTGGCTGCGGGTGTAGGATAGTCTGGCGAAGCTTGGGAGGAGATGGCGATTTGTGGGAAAGGGGGGGGGAACCTCAGGTGACGTGTGCTGCACGGTGTGGGGGTAGAGCCGGGCAGGCGAGCGCAGCCTGTATCGCTGTGACGGCAACCGATGTCCGCCCCTTGGGCTGACACTTCCTGGGTTCAGGGGCTGAGCGCCTCGTAGGCTCCGCCCAGCGAGCGCTGCCCCCCGGTTTCGGTGGCTGGTGTCGCGGCGTGGTGCTCGCTCTTGAGGTCACCCTGGTAGGCGTCGACAAGGGTCCTCTCTGACTTTTCACTTTGTGTGAGCCCACCCACTTACTGCTCCCCTTCACTGCTGGACTCTTTTCCACACCACTCTCATTAAAAGCTCTGAAAACCTACTTTAGCTTTTAGAAGTAGGAAGTAGTTTGCTCGCAAGCCTTTCCCACACAGTGATTGCTGTCTGATAAACGAAAATCTTCCCAGTAATAAGATGAATAGAAGCCATATTTCTATATATAGTCTGTATATTTCTGCATATAATCACAGAATGGCTTACATTGGAAAAGAGATGATCTTACATTGAGTCCAACTATTAAGCTACCTCCATCAAGCCCCCTGCTAAACCATGTTCAGGTCATAGGGCCACAAATTGTGCCAGGGAAAATCAGGAAAACTTCAGTGAAAGAGTGGTTAGACATTGGAACAGGCTGCCCAAGGAGGTGGTGCACGTATCATCCCTGGAGGTGTTCAAAATGCCAGTAGGTGTTTGGGACATGGTTTAGTGGCCATGGAGGTGTTGGGTTGAAGGCTGGAACATGATCATAGAGGTTCTTTCTAGCTTTAATGATTCTGTGATTCTGCATTTAGCATCTTGGGTTGCTTTGGTTTTTTGCACAACTTTTACTGTCTTTGTCAGCAGATAGTTCCAAAGTCAATAGCCCAGTTTGTGTGTTGTGCACTGCAAACAGAGGAATTCATCAAGAAGAATGTTTATGCAGCTGAAAATGGGAGTTTGTGCATATCCATGTAATAATTTTATACTCGTTTTCTTTATTGTTTCCTAAATTTATTGTGTTTTCTTAAAGAGTGTTCTCAATATATTGACTTGTTGAATCCAGTTGTTGTGTTGTAACATGTAATGTTCCAAGATAGTATTTATGCAACTTAATTGCAGAATCACAGAATGTCAGGGATTGGAAGAGACCTCGAAAGATCATCCAGTCCAATCTCCCAGCCAGAGCAGGATCCCCTAGATCCAGAGAAGGAGACTCCACAACCCCCTTGGGCAGCCTCTGTCACTCTCACCAGGAAGAAGTTTCTTCTCATCTTGATGTGGAACCTCCTCTCTTCCAGCTGACACCCAGTGCTCCTTGTCCTAGCATTGGGGGCCACAGAGAAGAGCCTGCCTCCTTCCTCCTGACACCTGCCCCCTCCATATTGATCAATATTAATGAGGTCACCCCTCAGTCTCCTTTTTATCAAGCTCAAGAGACCCAGCTCCCTCAGACTTTCCTCATCAGGGAGGGCTCTACTCCGTTCATGATCTTTGTGCCTCTGTGCTGGACTCTCTCAAACAGTTCTTTATCATTCTGGAACTTAATGGTTAATTTTGTTGTTGATCTGTTCTGTTTTTGCTGTTCAGGTGAAATTTGACAGTGGAGTATTGCTGCTTAGTACACACAGACTAATCTGGAGGGATCATAAGAATCATGTAAGTCACACTTTGGTTTCATGTTTGTAATTCAGTTGTAAATTCCATAACAAGCAACAGGTAGCTTGCAGTGAAAAGTCTGATAACGGAGATATTTTTCTTTGCTCTGTGTGTGTTTCTGGCTCACACTGGCAAGAAAATCATGTCCAATAGTGTTCTTTTAGCCAGCTGTACTTATATTTAATCATGCAGAAATAAGTAGGGTGGGATTTAAGTATATAAATATTCCCTCTCAACTGAAGAGTTGAAGAATAGAGAAGAATGTAAAAATCATGCCCTAAAAAAATGCTTCGTTTGGGTCTGTAGTTGAAGATGTCAGGCAAATCATATGAACTCCTCTTCCATGCTTCTTGTGTACCAAGACCACTGCTGCTTCACTGTTTTCCAGTCCGGGTTTCCTTGTTTTCTGCTCCTACTCTAAAGTTGCAGACAGTGAGTTGATGTCATTTTAGGACATGCTTGGTGGCAGAATTACTTTGAGTCTTGCCCTCCCAGCTGCTGTTCTTATGCTGAGTCTTCCCATCCCTTCCATAGCCAGTCTGTACTCCTGTGCAGAATTGACTCAGTTCAGTGTCAGAAGTGGAGTGTAGGAGTACTGCTGCTGAATGCTTTTATCCTTATGCCACAGCCTGAGACAGCAGGCCAGAAATCTGTGACAAAGGCTTCGTACACATACAGAACTCTAAGCACAGACTCTGAAACATGTGCACTGCTTCACAGCTGCAGTTGGAAAAACCCTGCTTAGAACTGGGTTGGATTATGTTTGGTTTGCATAGTCTTAGAGAAAAGTAACCCTGGAAGCCAAAGTTCAGACAGAGCAGGATCAGATGACAGCTCCTCAGAGATAAACTGTATTCTGTTAGACTAGTTTTGTGCAAGGATAGTTTGTAAAATCATAGAAGCATTTAGGTTTGGAAAAGACCTTTAAGATCATAGAGTCCAACCATAAACTTAACTGAACCGAGCCCATCACTACACTAGGGCCTTAAGCTGCCTGTCTACATGACATTTGAGCACATTGAGGGGTGGCAATTCAACCTGGGCAGCCTGTTCCAAGGCCTGATGACCCTTGCAATGAAGAAGTTTTTCCTGATGTGTAACCTAAACTTCCTCTAGCACAATTTGAAGCCATTTCCTCTTGTCCTATCACTGGTTACTTGTGAGAAGAGACCAACCCTCACCTCTCTACAACCTCCTTTCAGGTAGTTCTAGACAGCAATAAGGTCTCCCCTCAGCCTCCTTTTCTTCAGATGCCCAGCTCCCTCAGCTTCTCCTCTCAGGGTTTGTTCTCCAGCATGTTCACCAGCCGTGTTGCCCTTCTTTGTACCTGCTTGTACCTGTCTTTCTTGTATTGAGGAGCTCAAAACCCAACACAGTACTCGAGTATGGCCTCAGCATTGCCAAGCATGAGAGAATGTTGAAGCACGCTGACACCCAAAGGCCGTTCCCTGTCTAATGTTTCTTGCTCCAAAGCAGGTAGATACTGGGTGCCTTCTGAAACCAAAGTCACCAGGGAAGGTCTTAGTTTGACCAAGCAGTAACTATATTTTCATTTAGGGATTGTTTGCAGGAAGGGCAGAACTATTTTTAGTATAAATTTTTCAAAATGTTTTGAGAGCTGGTTCCCAGGGTGGGGTTACTGTTAAACAAGTGAGGAGTTTGTTGTCCAGATTATGAGCTATTCTTGTATGAATTAACCTTTTTTTGGCATAGTCAGCATGAGATACTTTATCACAGCAAAATTATCTACATTAATCACTTATTTCTTCATCAGCATCTTTTTTTGAGAAGTGGGTGTGTACTGCAGCAATGTGCACTGCTTCTGCTCCTTCTGATCTTCTCATTTGAACTTCTAGCTTGCCTTGGAGTAACATTATGGCTTTACAAGTCTCAACAACTGTCCAGACCCTTACTCTCTCCTTCCCAACAAAAGGTTTACATTTGTGTTTTTTCCCCTGACTTCTTCCCCTTGTCCTAGACTGCTTTGGTTTCTTGTACTCTTCAAAGATCATTGAGGTTGCTGTATCAGCACAGAAGGATCTCAGAGAATAAAGGAAATAGTTTTTTATCAAATTAACTCAGTTGAGGTTCTGACCAACAGGCAACACCACATGGCTAGGACACTGGCAAAAATTGCCCAGTTCTCATCAGGGGGATACAGCTGCAAATAATTTTGTTAGCGTAGTAAACAAAGCTGATTCTTTTTCAAGCCCATGGGACTGAAACGTGGGGAGTACAGTGCCCTTTTACTTTCATGGTGAGTTGTTGTCTAATCTCAGCCTCAGAAATCTTTACTAGCTAACCTAGAATAAACTTGCAAAGAATCCCCTTTTATTGTGCCAGCAAACTTCAGTAAGAAATGGGCCCCCTTCACTAGGTTACGTAGCAAACCTTTTTACCAACCCAGCAGTGTTGTACAGCTTTGGTTGCCACATACCCTTTGCGTTTGAACAGTACAGAAAATGTGGTGACTTCCAAAGGGAAAAAATCCACATAATTATTTCAAGCTTGTTGCACAGCTGGATTTGTGCTAAATTTTGAATCAAAAAGTCATGCATAAATGTGAGGCATTAGAAAAGAAGACCCAAAGATGTGTTTTTACAGAATCACAGAATGTAAGGGATTGAAAGGGACCCCAAAAGATAATCCAGTCCAATCCCCCTGCCAGAGTAGGATCCCCTAGATCAAGTCGCACAGGAACAGTCCAGGTGGGTTTGGAACATCTACAGAGGAGGGGACTCTGCAGCCTCCCTGGGCAGCCCATTCCGGGGCTCTGTCATCCTCACCTTTGACGTTTCTTCCCTCATTTATGTGGAACCTCCTCTGTTCTAGCTGACACCCATTACCCATTGTCCTATCATTGGGTGCCACTGAGCAGAGCCTAGCTATGTCTTACTGCATCCGTTCCTCTTTCTTTTCTTGCCAGGAAGGGCTGTTTCGTGTGCTTACAATAAGTTCATAACTTTCTAGCTATGAGCTAAGAGAATCAATAGTTTTGACAGTGTAGATAATATATAGAGTTGGATTTTTTTGTCTTTTAGAAGACCTTTTTTTGTTGACAGCTGTATCATGTTGCCTGTATTTAAAATGTCCAGAGGTATGCTGACATTTTGCAGTATAATGGCTGTAGAACCTGGAGCCCTAGAAGAGTCTAGATAGCTTTCATTAAAAATTTTTAAAACAGGAAGTACAGCCCTTGTTTTTCCCCCATGAAACATTTACTCAATAGTCAGAGTTCCTGCATGTATGGTTCCCTAAACTCCAATTTAATGAGTGTTTCATTATCCCATGCAAAGAAGAACATTTTTTGATTGAGAGTACCCCGTAACAGTGTTCACTGTAACCTGGTGTTAGGCACAGCCTCAAGGCAGATGGGAGAGGGAACCTTTATTGCCTGTTTTCTAGGGGACTGTCACCAGGCTGTTGGGCAGAAGATGATGTTCACCCAAAGATATTCGGCAAAACAAGACCAGGAACCTAATTAGGATACTCTGGCTCTCTTGAGCAGTTTCTGTCTTAAATGCCTATAGAAAGAGTTTTGTCTGGGTAGGTTAGTCTCCCACAGATGAACTCAGTCTTGTTTCTTGCTCTGTTCTGTTTTGTCTTAAAGCACAGTCCAATAAATGTGTGTTGCTGTGCATCAGCTCTCCTCAGTTAAGTCCTTGCATGTGGAACAGATGGAGAAGTTCATGTTCCATTCAGAGGATAGTCTAGGTTTTTAGATGTTTAGCCCTTAGAAGACTGGTGCCTTTGCGTATTGTCTTAGCTTCCAAAGAAACATCAATGCAAAAGTGATAACCTGTGAGTGTTGTACAAGGATAAGTTGCAGCAATGTGGAAATGCTAACATTACTATTTTGAACCTAGATACTCTAAGAATTGTTAAATTCCCTGATTGTTCTATGAATCTAACTGGAGGTGTGTAAAGTTGACATATTAACACTTAGGTGTGTTGGTTTTTTTACTAGCTAGAACTCAAGTTTAGACTTGGTATTAGTTTTCTGCTTATAGAATCATAGAATGGCTCAGGTTGGAAGAGACCTTAGAGCTATCTGCTCCAACCTCCCTGTTGTGGCAGCTTTGAGTATGCTCAAAGCCTCGTCCAGCCTGGTCTTGAACACCTCCAGGTAGGGGGCATCCACACCCTCCCCAGGCAATTTATTCCAGAGTCTTTCCAACCTTGTGCTGAAGAACTTCTTAAGATTTGGTCTAAACTTAGTTTCCTTAAGTTTAAAACCATCCCCTCTTGTCCTGTCACTAGGTATCATTGTGAAGAATCCCACTCCAGCCTTCCTGTAGATTCTTTTCAGGCAGCTGGAGACTTCTTTTCCCTAGGCTGAACAACCCCAGCTCCATCAGCCTATCCTCATCACAAAAGTGCGCCCATGCTTAGGTCATCTTTGTGGCCTTCGTCTGGACTCACTCAAACAATTCTGTGTCCTTGTTGGGTTGGAGACACCAGAACTAGACACAGTATTCAAAGTGGGGTGTCACAAGAGCAGAGTAAAGGGGAAGAATCACCTCTCTTGCTCTGCTAGCCACAGTTCTCTATTTCTCTTCAATAAATTGCTTCCATTGTTACCAGCATAGTTCATACGGAGTGCTTCAGGCAGAGCCAGTAGAAATCTCTACTGTTTGTGTAATGGGGAAAAGAGAACGCTTGACTTTAGGGCATGAGTCATCAGAATGTGATTTTAATTTCTCCTGTGTTTTCATTGGTTATTCCAGGAGTGCTGCATCGCTGTCCCTCTGTCTCAGATCGTCTTTATAGAGGAGCAAGCAGCTGGGATAGGAAAAAGGTATAGTGATAGTCCTTGTCTTTTTCAAGTGGATAGTTTGCACGCTCATGTTATGTGAGGTACCCAAGATTACCAAGGTGCTCACGGTTCATGGTAGGTTCTATCTGCAACTTTAAGTTTCCAGATTGACAGTCACAAGGAACTGCTTTCCTCACTTCAGGACAGATATATAAGACACTCATGACAAAATTGTGTTTGAAGTGATTCATTAAATCACAGGCTTACAATCATGCAATAAGGATGTGTTCTAGCTTGCCGTTTTCATTTGACTACTCGTAAATTACAGCCATGACTTTGCAGGATCTAAACGTGAAAATTAATTTTAAACTTTATGCCATGGAACTGTTTGAGAACAGAAACACTGTCAGATACCATATTACATAAACTTTCATAACCCTATGATTGATTTAGAACATGGAAAGTTTAGCAGTAGTCAGATGGGACTTGAGTGTTTCCCCTCTGAATCAGTATGGTGTGTGCATAAAGCAGTTTCACAGTTTAAAAACTATTAGATGGAAAAATATATATGTATGATTGACATAAGCTTGCAGCCTGCAGACAGATGGGCCAAGTAATATGCTGACAGTATCCCAAATAAATCAGGTAATTCCTTGATCTGGGAGAAGTCAAGTAAATAAAGACCCATGAAAAAGGTATCGGTAAGATGAAACAGCAATGGCAGCCTTGCAGTTTGTTTGTTGCAGCAGCAGTCTGTTGTGTTTTTAAAATAATGCTAGATCAAGGTTGGTTTTGGTGGTAGGTGTCATTTCAAACTGTTGTTTCCATGCACATGACCTGTGAATGTTCTGGACAAATTCTCCATACAGCGTTCACAAGCAACATACACAAATTAAACAGAATAGTGAGACCTTGTGCTTTCTTGTGACAAAGATGGTGTCTTTTGGCAGTAGTTTTTTGGCAGTAGTTGCTACAAGTCAAAAGGCAAATCAAACGATAACTTGATGATCAGGATTTTTATCTTTTTGCTCAAAATGTTAACATGTATTGTGTTTATTTCTTAAGAATTTGTGAGATGTTGCTGGTTTAGAGTTATAGTAGTTTTTATGCAAGTTTTTACTATAATGGTGGGTCAGAATACTTAAGTGTTCATGCATGAATGTTAAGTGTTATTTGATGTACTTTTTAACTGTGAGATTAAGAGAAGGTTTGATTAAATTATTAACTTCACTAATAGACATAATTTTTATAGATACTGCAGAAAGCTGCCTCATCTTTCCCTTAACTTTCTCTTAGTGCGAAGATAGTTGTTCATCTTCATCCCGCTTCTTCGAACAAAGAGCCTGGACCATTCCAAAGCAGCAAATATTCCTATGTCAAACTTTCATTCAAAGAACATGGGCAGATTGAGGTAAGCTTTGTGCCATGCAAGTCTAGCACATCAGCTGTTCTGGCCCTGCTTTTCTCCTCTTGCTGGGTTAGTGATAATTTTCCGTTGTTCTTTCCATGTTTACTTGTGAGGTGGAGCTTTTTCAATACATCCTTTTGGAAAACAAACACCGCAAGCTTACAAAGTTCTATGTTTTGGTTAAAGAATGCAAATAGTGTCCCAGAAAATGTGAAGAGGCTTTATTAGGCTTTTTCCTTATTTTAGGAGTTTTAATATAATATTTTACTTCCTTTTAAAATTTTTTTGGGTTGAGCCCAGGATTTTTCCAAAATGACATCTCTGCAGTCTCTTAAAAATTTAACAGAGTCAAAGATGTTTCTTTGTCGTTAACTTTCCACTAAACAGGAGTCAAGTTACTTATTCCTCATCCTCTTCCTGGCTTTGCTGCTGAGCACTTTTTATTGTCCTGGGTTTTTTTTTTCATATCAAGTTTTCAAAATCTTTCTTTTTTTACCTATGTCAAATCTCAAAGGCTTTGAGAATTCCTGAACCAATACAGTACAGTATATTTATACAAGAAAGTTATCCTAAAAGAAAAAAATGTTTCATGGTGAAAAATCCTCCTTGAAGACACATAGAATCACAGAATTACTGAGGCTGGAAAAGACCTCTAAGATTGTCCAGTCTAGCCTATGACCTAACATCACCACGTCAGCTAGACCATGGCACTAAGAGTCATGTCCAGTCTTCTCTGAAATGTCTCCTGGGATGGGGACTCCAGCACTGCCCTGGGCAGTCCATTCCAGTGTCTGATCACCATTTCTGTGAGGAAAGGCTTCCAGGCATTCAACTTAACCCTCCCCTGGTACAACTTCAGACCCTGCCCTCTCATCCCGTCACTAGTTGCCTGGGAGAAGAGCCTAACCCTCACCTGTCTACAGCTTCCCTTCAGGTAGTTGAAGAGAGTGATAAGGTCCCCCTTGAGCCTCCTCCAGGCTAAACTCCCCCAGCTCCCTCAGCCTTTCCTCCAGTCCCTTCCCCAGCCTTGTAGCTCCTCTGCACCTGCTCCAGTACTTGTATATCTATCTTGCAGCGAGGGGACATAGAAATTTAACTTTGAACAGTGAAAAAGTCAATGTCTGTTCACTGCAGAAGTTAAGATTTTCAACTTTTATTTAGTTATAAACGTGTGTCCAAATGCATGTGCTCGATGACACCTTTCATTTCCTTGTAAGAAGTTTTCACCTTAGATGTATGCCTGGTTATAGTGGTACAGGTATTTTGCCTAATCAAAACCTTATTTATTTTCAAGTTAATGTTTGTGTCTGAAAATAAAACTGACCGTACTTACTGGTTACCTAGCATATCCGTTACATTCAGATCTTTTTTTTTGTTTGTATGACTTCACAGTGCTTTCCTGTGATTCCTGAGTAGCCATAAGAACGGAATAGATTTTCTTCCTGGATTTTGATCAGTGGGATACACTTACGGTTAACCAATGCCACCTTCTGGTATTAGCAATTGAAAAATAAGTGTAATTGATTTGTGCTGATTGTCTATACTTTGTTGAATGTACAGATTGGTAGTAATTGGGTTGTTCAACTTTGGGTTTAAAAGTGTGCCTTCGAGCAGCATTTCTATACTTGCACATTTCAAGGCATTTGGAATATCTAAAAAATATTTTGCTATGGAAGTATGTGTGAGTTTAACTAGTAACTACATGACAGCAGGATGACCGTGAGCCAGCAATGTGCCCTTGAGGCCAAGAAGGCCAATGACATCCTGGGATGGTTTAGAAAGGGGGTGGTTGGTAGATCAAGAGAGGATCTACTCCCCCACTACTCTGCCCAGGTGAGGCCCCATCTGGAATATTGTGTCAAGTTCTGGGCCCCTCAGTTCCAGAAGGATACAGAACTGCTTGCGAATGTCCAGTGCACAGCCACAAAGATGATGAAGGGAGGGGAGCATCTCCCTGATGAGGAAAGGCAGAGGGAGCTGGGTCTCTTGGAAGAAAGGAGACTGAGGGGTGATCAATATGGAAGGGACGGGTGTCAGGAGGGAGGAGCCAGACTCTGCTCAGTGACATCCAATGATGGAACAAGGGACAATGGGTGAAAAAGTTTTTTCACTAAAAGAGTGATCAGATTTTGGAACGGGCTGCTCATAGAGGTGGTTGGGTTGCTGTCTCTGGAGGTGTTCAGGGTTAGGCTGGATGAAGTGCTGAGTGGCATGAGCTAGATGTCAGATGTTTAGGGTTACTTGGTTGGTTTTAGGTTGGACTGGATGATCTTTAAGGTCTTTTCCAGCCTCATCAGTACTGTGATACAGTGTCAGCTGGAGGAGGTTCCATATCAAGATGAGAAGAAACTTCTTCCTGGTGAGAGTGACATAGCTATAGAAAGGGCTGCCTAAGGAGGTTGTGGAGTCTCCTTCTCTGGAGATGTTTAAAACATGCCTGGCCTGTTCCTGTGTGATTGGATCTAAGGGATCCTGCTCTGGCAGGGGGATTGGTCTGGATCATCTTTCTAGGTGTCTTCCAATCCCTAACACTCTGTGGTTCTGTGATGACTGCGCCTTTAATATGCATTTTTCAAGATTGGATGTAATGGAATTCTAGGTAATGAATGGTCAGCTGTGGATGTGTTGGTGTTACCATGCTGTACGGTGAAGTTTATTGCATGTACTACCATGATGTTAAAAATCTGCCCAGTTCATGAAACGTCACTTTGTCACTTTTTAATATTCTCAGTTCTACAGACGATTATCAGAAGAAATCACACAACGGAGGTGGGAGACCATGCCTACTGGTCAAACCATCCAAGTCAGTAAGGATTCCCAGGTATGTGTAGAACTTCTGAGCAGAATCTCTGTGTAGTAATCTCTTGTTCCAGCTTCTTGCTGTCCCCGTATAATGCATCTGGCTCACCTCTATAACCAGCAGTGTGCCCACATGAGGGAATTCATCTTTGCTTTGCTTATTTCTACATTGGTGTTGATTAGTTTGTCCTTTGCAGCTTTCAATTCATGTAGAACACCATAGCTTCTCTTCCTGGAGTGTGTTCAAACTTGTATAGTTGATAATGAACTATTTTTAAATGTATTCAGACACATACAAAGCAGTGCAACTACTTATATACGTATTTGCATATAATTTTACTTATCATAAGAGGTTAGTGAAACGAAGAATTTTTGGCCTTAATTGTGTTTTGTGTTTTGGTTTTTGGGTCTGCAAGACAGATGTTTAGCATGTAACTCCTATAAGCTATTTGGAACCTGTATGTATGTCCTGGTTCTAGGGCCAGAGGTGGAACACCCACGGGGCAAACCCTTTTTATTGGGAGAGTTTATTGAGAAGTTTAGAATAAGAGAGATCAGGCAACTGGAATAAAACACTGTAACTGTATTGGGGAAAATGAGAAGAAAGAGGGTACGAGTAAGAACTAATGTACAAAGAAACAATACAACTGAACTATAGTCTGGAGAGCTGCTGGGCCAGCAGCAGCAGAGAAGTGCTGGGGGGGACCTGGCATAGAGTGGTGTGGCCCCAGAGTAGCTGCGTCCAGCAGGAAGGTTGCAGTCCCATAGTGGAGTGCAGAGGAAAAACCGAAGCACTCAGGCAACCAAGGCTGTGAGGATGAAATGTGGAGCCAACAAGGAGGTATGCAACAGCTCCAAAACACTGTGTCAGTAATAGCATCTGTCTTCCCTGTTCCACTCCTTCTTTCCACAACCCACCTTCCATGCTCCTGCCTCCACACTCCTGCCTCACACACGGCATCTGCGTTCCCTTAAAAGCCTTCCGCTGAGCAACCTCCCCACTTGCCCCCTTCCCCCATTGCTGCTAAAACGCTTTAGGTAGAGTAAGAGGGCTAAAAATGGGAGGGAAATACATACCTTAAACAACAATCAATACCAAGCCAACCCAATATAATTGACTGAACTGTGTACTCTAAATGGACAGTTACGGAGAATCTTGTGTGCTAGATTGACTTTATAACCTGAAGTATGCAGAGAGAGAAACTCAGATAAACCATGTAGCTGTTGTTCTGTATATTAACATATTGAATATAGTTATGGGTTGAAGCTGAGCCAGCCATGAGGCAAATGAAAGATGCTGTCTGGTAGTGCCTCTCCCCATTTTTGGGAAGGGAAAGGAAGTAAGGGAGAGAGACTTACAGATTGAAAAGGAAAACTACAACTGCTTTAATGAAAACAATGATAATATGAAATGCGTACAAAACCAGCTCTTAGCTGTCAGTCAGATTAGCACTGATGCAGATGATTCAGAATTCCCAGACTGCACTCAGCAGCAGACAGGGACTGAATGCAGGAGATGAATTCTGAAATTAGATTCAGGAATGCACAGGTGGAGATTGAAAGCAGAATGGACAGAGGAAGAGAGAGGACACAGGCATTGAAGAAGAGAGCCAAGGAGAAGAGGAAAGAAGGCAAGTGAGATGACCCTGGTGATGCTTCAGCTCTCTATATAATATAACACATACAGGATGGAATACCCTGTTGATTTCAGATCACCTTTCCTGTCTGTTCCTCCACAGCTGCCTCTAGCTTAACTACCCACAATGAGGCACACAAGATCTAGCCGGGACCCTGATGTCCATAGGAATAAGTCTAAGGAAGAACCTTTCTGCATTACAGTCCTTGGTAGTAACTACATGTAGAAGCAGACTCTGCACAAATATGCTGTTGCCTTCAGAAGATGCAGTTAGTTAGAAGAGACCAAGCTAAAAAGTATAATTACCTAGCAGAATTAGTTCTGTTCTAACTCCAACAAGGACAAGCATATAGTACTACAGGAATGAAATAGAATGATTTGCCCGGGGAGGTTGTGAATGCAGTCTCCCTGGGGGACTTAAAGGCTAGATTGGATGAGACCATGGGCAGCCTGGTCCAGTGAGGTGTCCCTGCTCATGGCAGGGTGGTTAGAACTCAGTGATTTCTGAGGTCCTTTCTATGATTCTGTGATTTAAAGATTGTTCAGTGTCAAATACATACATTATCCTTTACAAATGTAGCCTCTAAGCATAGTTGTATTTAGATTAATGGGGAAGCCTATACCCTGTGTCAAGAATCACTTAATGAAAACACCTCACCTTCTGTTCTTACTCATTACTTGCCAGTGCTAAGCTTTGCAGTCACAGGTTTGAGGGCTGGCACCCCTCAAGAGTGTCCATAGGAGCCAGCCGAATGGCGTCGAATGAATGGTTCACCGTCACCTTCATTCCCATACTTCTCAGCAAGGTTAATGAAGCTGCATTTAGCATTGTGTTTCCGTGGCTGTGTTTCTTCAGGCCAGATTTGTTGAGATAATTATGTTTAGATACACTTAAGCATTTTGACAGCTCTAGTACAGATTTTCTCTTGGTGACTTTAACTGAGATGAGCTGCAACACTAAGTGTGCATCAGGCTATTAAGCAGCTTCGTATTGATAGCCCCAGTATAATACTCTTACTTTCAGTCTACTACAGCAAATTTGCACATGGTTTATGCTTACTGTTTAATTTTTTTACACTTGTTTCAAAAATAGTTTCAAGAAACATATGACATATTGTGTGCTTGATATGAACTCTTCAGGGAACCATTTCCTGTCTTCTGAGGTAAGGCTTTTCACAATGAGAAGGATGAGAAAACTTAGCATTTCCTATTTTGATTCCTTTCATTATTTGCTTTTGCAGGCAGGAAGAATACGGGCTGTTGGAATCATAGGGATTGAAAGGAAGTTAGAGGAAAAAAGAAAAGAGACAGACAAAAACATTTCCGAGGTAAATACTACTGGGTTTCAAGGTCACCACCTGTCTGAGCCATTTACATTCACACACATGCCTTCTTTTAGAGTCAGCTGAGATTGTTTATGGGCTTTGTTGAGGAGTCTGAGTTGGTTAGAAGTATATAATTTATCATTTAGTTTATCTGGCTTTTCAACATATGTGAAGCAGTTCCTTCCAAGATGACTGTTCTTTGAAACTAGCTTGGAATTAGAAATCTGAGGGGTTTTTTGCTCCCTTTTTTTATAGCTAATTTTGGTTTCAACTGAAAATGTCATATAGATAAGGGTATGCTGATCTTAGTGACTGCACGTAACTGAGTGAAGTTAGGTTTTCATCTTACAAATACTCAGTTTTTAAATGTTAGACTGAAGCTTATAATTACAGTAGAAATACTCTGCACTCCAGGCACAGGCACAATTTTAGAAGTATCTTGGTGAAGTACCTGGGCTGGATGAAGTCCGTCTTTTCCCCTAGAAACAGCACATTAGTTAATTTCCAGGTATCAGTGCTGATGGACAACAGAGGCAGTTAATTTCTTCATGCATACCTGGGAGAAATATCCTCAAAAACAGTCTGGTTCTGACTTGGTAATAGAGATTACTACAGAAATACTCAAAGTACACGCAACAGGTTGTGTTATTTTGGTACAGCTTTATGGGCTTCAGTGTGCCACAACAAAAGAGATATTCACTTCCCTGATACATAGGGAAGCAACAGGAGCTCTGTGGGTTGCGTGCTGTTCCAGACACTGGTAGCATTCAACCTTTTCCTTTCTGTTTATGAGGATTATAATGACCAAAACGCTTTGTGTAGTTCAGAAGGTATTGTGGCTATATATGTGTGTGTATGTAGTTCAAAAGGTATCGTCAGTTGTTTTTTCCTTTGGTGGCTTTGTTAAGAGTAAAGAAACCCATTTATACATGTTGTATGAAGAGAGGAAAAGCATGACTTGTAAAAATCTACCTTCCTCCAGCTTTAAATGTTATAAATGACTTAATTTAAAAAATGGTGCCCTAGCTTCCAGGAAAAGGCTTCCTGCATCTGCTGTTCACTGCTGATAAGAATCCAGTTCTTTAGCCTTTTGTTTATCTGAGGAAGTTCCTGTTAGGTGTGTGCACATTCCCCTTTGTTTCCAGGCCTGCCCTTGTGAGTCAGGCAGAGGAGGAGTTACACACAGCATGCAGTTTATTTAGCTAATGCAAGGGTTCTTTTGATGAATGATGTTTTCATGCAGGTTATAGAGATTAGAAACAATCAGGGAAAATCCTGGTTAGAAAACTTTTGGTTGGTATATACAAGTACAGTAGAAGGGTTATGATTTACACTCGAGATTGGGAAACCTATTGTAAATCACTGAATTGCAGATTGGAGTATTTGTTCTTACATCCTAAATAGAAGTTTTTGATCTGGTAGTAGACAAATTGGATGGATTTAGATGAAGAGTAAACCTTGTCTCTTCATGGTGGCATCTGCTTCTCTTCTTTTCATGTTGAATCTCAGACCAGTAAGATTCTAAGTAACCTGGAACAGTTAAGTCTTCCTGTGCAACTTCTGCTCAAATGTTTTCTGGTGATAGATGAGTGAGAATAAGTTAGGAATTCCATAAAAGCAGTGTCTAGAAACTGTAGGCAAGATCTGTCTCTGGCCATTTGACATACTCTGAACAACCATTTTACTTGCGGCTGCAGGTGTTGATTGTGTTTTTAATCTTTTCTAAGCTTCAGTATCTTATTGTTCCTATCATAAGGGCTTCGTAAATCATATTAAACTACTGTTCACATTCTGGCAAAGTGTGTGATCAGTTCTTTTGTTCAGAATTTGTTTATGTATTATGCGGTTCTGATTTTGAACCTGCTACCAATTCTGTGTAACATCTCGGTGGTAACATACCAGTCTAAAGGGGTATCAGCTCTTACAGATAGCTTGGATAGGTGGCAAGGGCAGCTCACTGTATCCATTAAGCTGAATGATGTAAATTAACTGATCTGCTGTCTCTGCTTTTCATTTTAGGCCTTTGAGGATCTTAGCAAACTAATGGAGAAGGTACAGTGTGTCACTTAGCCAAGCACTTTGAAGCATGTTTTTTTTCTGTTGAGCTGAAAGTTGATTTATCTGTGTGTCTTTCTTGACAGGCTAAGGAAATGGTGGAGTTATCCAAGTCAATAGCTAACAAGATTAAGGAAAAACAAGGTGACATCACTGAGGATGAGGTAGATGAATTTTGTTTCTAAAGTCAGCAGCTATCCATTTAATATATGGAATGTTAATGAAGAACACTTCGTGGTTGGTTTGGTATTTTAATTCCTAATGAAGAAAAAGTCAGTGACTTGCTTAGTGTTAGCTTTTCTTCTGATCCTTTTTTAAAAGCAAAGACTTTACTGTCTCTGTGCAGATTTTTGTGTAACTGACAACTGACAGTCAAAAAGAAATAAATCTCACCTTCTCTTTGCTAATAACTACCTTTACAGATAGTAATCTGAATAGATTTATTCACCAGAATTGTGTCATAGTAATATAATCAAAGGCTTGCAATCTAAACAATTCACTAGCTGACGTGCTCTTATTTTTTTTATTTGTTTAGACTATTAGGTTCAAGTCCTATTTACTGAGTATGGGTATAGCTAATCCAGTTACTAGGGAAACATATGGATCTGGTACACATTACCACATGCAACTGGCAAAGCAACTGGCTGGAATACTGCAGACACCGTTAGAGGTAAAGCATCTAATTGTGCACCAGTGTGTTCTATGTGTTGCTGAATTGTGGTGCAAATGTGTTTGGGTTGTAGTACTGTGCCTCTCCTTAAAGCCTGAAATTCAGCATCATGGCCTCATTTTCAGTGTTTATGAAAGTAATATGTCTCTTCTTTCTGAGTAAGAAAGCTTAAATACGAGGTTTTCTGTTAAGATAGGGCATTTCAGCTTCTGATTTGTGACATACCAGTGATATGAAATTTAGCTTAGACATCAGGAAAACTTTTTGATTGAAAGGGTCATCAGGCACTGGAACAGGCTGCCCAGGGAGGTGGTTGAATCATCCCTGGATACGTTTAAAAGTTGTGTAGATATAAAGCTTAGAGACAGGGTTTATGGTGGGCTCGGTAGAGCTGGGTTAATGGTTGGACTTAATGATCTTGAAGGTCTTCTCCAACCTAGACGATTCTGTGATTTGTATGTAGGAACTGATACTAGCAGTCATTCTTCTATTTGAACAGCCCTGTTTTCATCCCTTGCTGCAGAATACTACTTTTTAAAAGAAAGAGTGGAACAACACTGACTTTGAAGATATTAGTCTGTCTTTTAAACTGCTTAAAAATTAGATGTGTTTTAAATACAGCAGAGTGTTATAACATAAATTACCTCCCCCTCTTTAGCAAGATCTCATATTTTAATTTATCTGAATCTATTGCATAATTCAGGCTTCTCATCCAAAGAAGTTAGATGCCCTATTGCAACTTAACAGGCTGTACATACTCTAGTATTTTTCTGAAAGCCTTGTTCCACCTACTAGGATCAGAATGGAAAACCAAGGATGTGAAAAGTTAAAACAGTAAACGGATAGATCTAATATTGAAAATCCTTGTTCTGGGACTTATTCTCTGCTTTAAAATAAAAGCAATCAGTCTTTTGCATTTTAAAATGCATGACTTAGAGAAAGATATAATAATATAACACTCAAGCTAGAAATACGCAGTGCTGTCTGAGTATTCCTTTTCATTCAGGCCCATTGTTTCAGCCTGTTTTACCAATTTAGTCAGTCAAATAAAGTTGTGATACTGTCTTGACTAGATTAATGCTGTTTCTCATACCAGTCTTGTGTTTAACACAGGAGCGAGGAGGAATCATGTCACTTACGGAAGTGTACTGTCTGGTAAATCGTGCTCGAGGATTAGAGGTGAGAAATTGGTTCTCTTAACTGTTCTATACACTGTATCTCATTGATCAGGTAATTAAAGAGAAAGGGTAAAAATGCTCCCTATTGCTTGCGCAGTCCACCTGTCTAACAGCACAATCAGCCCTGTGTTAAGATGAAAGGGTTTTACTGGTTTCCTTTCTCCTTCCTCCATGTAATGTTTATGTGTAGTCCATAAGTGGTCATAGTGTATGTTGCTTTGTATGACACCATATAAAAGGGAATACCCATTCTTACCTGGAAAGAATGCTGAAAGGACAGAGAACCCTAAAGAATGGTGAATGTTTCTGTTTTGTCACAAAATACATCCATTTTTTTCTGTAAGCAGGGCAAGAAGGAATATTGTATGCACAAAGCAAGGGGTTAGAACGGGAAGGAGCAAAGAAGCCAAGAAAACAGGCTACATAATAGAAAGGAAGAATTAACAATATTGTATAGCCAGGTGTATTTTATAGCTGTAGTTATTAAAACTATTGATGTGTTGCTGTACGCTTGAAATGCAATTTGTGAATAAAAATGTTTTATTATTTTAATAGTTGCTGTCACCAGAAGATTTAGTAAATGCTTGTAAGGTGCTGGAGTCACTGAAATTGCCAATAAGGTAAGAGCATTTATAAAAAACAACGCTCCTGAGTTGGAATCTTGAAGGTGGATGACATAATATTTCACTAGCTGTGGATTTTTTTGCTTGTTAAACACAGTTATCTATTACTTTAAAGAAAGCTGCTGCACACACCAACATCTGACCAGGGACATAATTCTCCCCCTGTCCTGGGCACTGGTGTGGCCTGCTCTCAAGTACTGGGGGCAGTTCTGGGCCTCTTGCTTCAAGAAAAAGATTGAGGGGCTGGAGCGGGTCCAGAGGAACAACACGACTGGGCAAGGGACTGGAGGGAAAGTATGAGGAGACCAAGGTTGTCTAGCCTGGAGAAGAGGAGAGTCAGTGGGGGGACCTTATCACTCTGTAACTACCTGAAGGCAAGTTGTAGTCAGGTGGGGGTCAGGCTCTTCTCCCTGGCAACTAGGGACAGGATGAGAGGGCAGGACCTGAAGCTGCACCAGGGGAGGGTTAGGTTCGATGCTAGGAAGCCCTTCCTCATGGAAAGGGTGATCAGACCCTGAAATGGACTGCCCAGAGCAGTGGTGGTCCCCCCATCCTTGGGGGTGTTTAAGAAAAGTCTGGGTGTAGCCCTTAGTGCTCTGGTCTAGCTGATGTGATGATGTTAGGTCACAGGCTGGGCTGGATGATTTCAGAGGTCTTTTTCAGCCTCAATAATTCTGTGATCCTCTCTGCATTTCTGTATGGTTATTTAACCATGGTTGACTTTGATAGGAAGACAGAATTATTTTTACTTCTAATACAGTTTTTCAGACTGGGAGAAGTAACTAAGCACAGACGTACACCCAGATATTTTCAGTCTCCTCAGAGTTTGAAGATTCTTTTAGTGTTAAGTTCATTTTTCAGGGCTCATTTAAATGATTAGTTTTCCTGTTCTAGTGTGGTTATACGTATAGTTCTGGATGCATTAAAAACATGACTGTATTGTGGTATGCACGGGGTTTTCAGCTTCTTTGGCTCTCTCTTTTGATTTTAGGCTTCGGATATTTGACAGTGGTGTGATGGTGATTGAACTCCAGTCTCATAACGAAGAGGAAATGGTAGCTTCTGCTTTAGAGACAGTAAGTGTATTTCATTTCCTTCAGTGTTGTGACCATGCTGGAGAAATTTAAACACATTAGGTATAAAAGCTTGAGGTCCAGAATTTCCTTTTGAGGTTTTGAACTACAAAATATGCCACTTCCAAATCTCCTGACATTAATATTTAAATCGATTTTTCATCTTCAAAGTCCTGTGCAGGCAATAATCTTAGTCATTGCTTTCTCCTTAAGGAATAAATCATTTTTCCATCTCTTTGCAATCTTTGTTAACCTTCAACCTTCCTCCAAATCTTTTGTGCTTTAGGATGAAACTCCCAGCATATATTAAGCACTTGATTTAACAGGAGGGACTTCAGACACTGCACACAATGTGCTTGGTAGCAGTGAAAGTAGCTCCTGAATGTTGGTACAGGCAGTTGTTTGTTAGTGTGATATTTCATGAAACATACCCAGTGTGTGTAACGTCTGTCCTGAATTTGCCGCTGTGAACTGTGAAGAGCAGTCCTCTGAGAATAGTGCATGTGGAATGAAACTTCATTAACAGATGAATGCCTACACCCATCTAAGAGATTCACCCTAAGTATTAAACCCATTAATCCTTGGAGTTTATTATCTTATGTTTACAGAAAACTACCCAGCCTGTTTTATTTTTGTTCTGATTATTTTTGATTTCTAAGTAATTGGTTGCCTTTAGTAAGAGTGCTCGTCCTTTTCAAAGTCAAAGAAAAGCCTTTTCTCCGTAACAACTGGGGTCAACTGCAAAAAGCTACAGATGGTGGATTTATTACTGAAGTGCTTTCTTTCCTTTTATTTTTATACTAGGAGTCTTTGACTCCATAAAAAATGCAGCAGAGAGACTTTGAATGAGAAAGCCTATAGCCCATAAGGGAAAAGGAAGATGAGATCAGACTTGTGACCAGAAGCACCCTGTGCTTAATGTGCAATATACAGAAACATGACACTTCTGAGAAGAGGTGAAAAGCAGTCACAGGGTTTCAGACAGGAGAGAGGTGTGGTTTGGAGAGTCTGATGAAGACAGGAAATGACATTAGAAGTCAAAGGAACCCAAAGTCACCCTTGAGCTCTAGTGGTCTGGCAAGGAAAGATAATTAACGATCCATATGAGATTGTATTAGACTGCTGTTGCTTCATAAAAGTCTCAAGTTAGGACCAATATAATTGATTTTCTATAGAAAGAGTACTGAGAATGACACAGGATAGACCTCTCCCCACCCAGGCAGGAAATAGCTACTGCGTCTGGATTTACAAGTTTCCTTGAATCTGAAGCAGTGGAGAAAATAAAACATGTTTATCTAGGAAATTCAATGCAGTATTAAATCTAGGCTTTGTAGCTAATATTTTAAGCATCCATACATCCAGCCTGTGTGGAAAGGTTTAAATTAGCATGTGTTTCACACATTGGGGCCAAAGTTTTGAGTCCCCAGTCTGAAGCCATCTATTGTGTTAAGCTGAACGTGATGGTGGCCTTTACTGTTGCTGTGCTGTAAGATGTCACAGTAGGGGACTTCAATTCCTGAACTCGTGACCTGCCCTGAGCAAGGTCTTTTCTGCCCTCATTTTGGCTTTGCTGTTTTTAGTTGCTTAATGCAGTCCCACCCTGTGAAACCTGATCATGACTGTGTGCTGCTGTCAAGCAGTTCTATATTTTCTACTCATTTTGTCCCAAGCCATCATTCTAAAAAGTCCAAAGGAAGGGGTACCATGTGCTTATTACCTTTTCTTTACAGATTTAAACTGTTTTCTACATTTTTTACTTGTTTATACTTGCCAATTTTCCAAGGACAAGAAGAGGTATTTGAAAGGGGAAATATTCATAATTATTTTACTTGTTTTTAATGCGAAAAAACCAGTTGCCTCCACAAGGGATTTGCTACTAATGTGTTGTTTCACAAGGCTAGGCCTGATATAGTAGCCAAGAACTTTGTTGTTGTTTTAATGCCATCACTTGTTTATTTGTGTTTGGTGTTTGATAGGTGTCTGAAAAGGGTTCTCTCACAGCTGATGAGTTTGCTAAGCTGGTGGGGATGTCTGTTCTCTTAGCCAAAGAAAGGTAAGTAAAAATTGCTGCATTTAGTAACTTGGTTGTCATGTTGTCCTCAAGTAACACAGCCTGTTCTTCTGTTTTCTCTAGGCTGCTTCTTGCTGAAAAGATGGGGCACCTTTGCAGAGACGACTCAGTGGAAGGCTTGAGATTCTACCCAAATTTATTTCTGACCCAAAGCTAATGTAGCTTGTGCACAGTTGGTTAAGTAACAGCTCTGCAAGAGTGAACGAGGAAGAAGCTTTCCAACAACTGACTTTGAAATTTTTGTTAGTCAGCTGCAACAGAGATGAACATTTCAGTGCTTTATAGTTCTCAGGTACTTCCAGTGCTGTATCCTTTAATGTGGGACTGGAAGGAAATAGGAGTCATTAAGTCATGTTAATGTCTCACACTGGCTGCCTCCTGTCTCAAGTTTTATGTTCTCTGTAGTTTCTCATTTCAAGTTAGATGAAGATTCCACATAAGTGAAAGTGGAGGGAATATTCCTGTACTATGCCAGGCAGGTCGGTCAGAGAATGCGCTACTGCATACTCCAGTTTCACTTTGTGTCTAGAGCAACAAAGCAGCCATGTATCCATAGCGATAAGAAGAGTGACTTTGGTGTGTACTGAAGTGTAAGGAGCAAACCAATGTGAAATGAGCCCTTCTCCCTGAAGTGATGTTTTCTTTTAAGGGAGTTCTTCTACTTTGAGACAGAAAGAACCTGCTGCAGGAGAGATGAGCATATGTTATGTGAATCTAGAAAACCCAGTGTTTATTTTGTCTTGTCGTATGTTAATAGATAGAAGCACTATTAGCACAGACTTCCTCTCTTATCTTTCCTTGCCATCTTCCTTCCTGCCTCATTAGGCCGCATTTTGGGCACTCTGTCCTCTCTTTACTCAGCAGAGTGAAGGAGCTTCCTGTCACTAGCAGACTCTGCTTGGTTTTCATCTTGTGCTTGTAACGAAAGATCATTTGTTTGTTTCATCAGCCCGATGAAACAAATCTGTTTTGGAGAGACGGTTCATTTGCTGGTACCTTGTATGCAAAGATGAATGCACTGTCAAAATATTAAGGGAGGAAGAAGACTGTCACCCTGTGTTTAACAGTCACGAGGTATCCTATTGTTTGGTATTCTCACCCTGTGTTCACACTGGATGCAACTTGGTAAGTTTTGGTTGCCCAACTCCAGTGGAGTTGTTACATTATGTGAAGAACTGTTCTCATGATCATAACAATAAGTGGATGTGTATGATCCACATCATTTAAAATGTTGGTGTTGTGAGCTGACCAGTTCTAATCGGCAACCAAATTAATTCAAGCTATGAGCAAGGATAACATGGGTAACCAGTGTCTGGTTGTAATGGTCAGACTGACATTACAGAAAAGAAGAACAGCTTTTAAGAGCCTGAAAATATTTTCACAACTATTTCAGTGTCACCATGTTTTAAGACAGGGATTAGGAGCTTTCCAGTAAGGAGTTCCATGTAGACATCCCTACAGTGATTCACAGGATGCTTGTTCAGATGCAGTGAGTTGTGTCCTTTATCCTTGTCACAAGCAAATCTTAATGCTTTATTTAGGGCAATTTTCCTCTATTTCATGAAGGTGCTAAAGCTACTGTATTTGACACAGCTGAAGGAGCTGAGTCCACACTATCTGTAGTGTGCTAGCCATCCTGTATCATCTCTTCAGAAGTTATACGCTTCGCTGCTTTACTTCATCCTCCTCACAACCCACAGCATGTGGGTTCCAAGCGTCACACACCTGAGAAGGAAGCAAAAAGTGAGACATTCAGAAGCGAAATGTTGCTTTGAGACAACTTGTTTCTTCGCTGGAGACCCGAACCTGTCGCGGGAGACCAGTGGTTTATGGGCCTGAGCCTCTCCCCACAAGGGGGCACAACTTCTGTGTAAGGAGCAAAGCCAAAACCGAGACGCCAAAGTGTAACCTCCCAGCCTCCACTGCTCCAACCCTGAGCATTTCATTCTCTTCATTAAGCAATAACTATACAACCTGTTGAGAATGATGGGACCATCTCAAGCTTTTCTTTCCCACGATTTTTCCTTGCTTTCTTTTTCTACAGAAATCTGCAGCAAACATGGTATAGCGGGTTAGAACGTAAACATACATGTGAACACTAGAAACTGAGAAAATAAAAGGTTTTCTTTAAAACTCTGCCCTATTGGTTTGGTATTTTTTCTTACTAAATCTCTTGGGCTGCTTTAAAATCATTATGCATAATGGTTTCTAAAGCATGTTGTATTTTTCCTTTCTCAATACCTAAAAAGGTACAAGACGGCTTTGTTTTAAAATGAAAAGGCAGAATTAAATGTAATTAGAATGCCCTGGGTTTGTTGCCAAGTAGCCTGTGCCCTATCCTACTCAGAGTTGCAAAACTATGTGTGTTTTTACAAGCACATTTCACGAGGAATCTGTCTGAGCCAAATGTATATCCTGTGCTAGTGTTGGAATGAGGTTTGACACGTTCTAATGTGTTTTCCTAGCTGAAAGGCAACAGAAATGGTACTTCTGATACCACACTGAGAGCCAGCTGTTAGGTGACCAAATGCAGTGATGTGTTTATGGGTGACGGTATCACAGTAGTACATGAGTCTGTCTGAAAGTATCATCATCCAGTTCTGTTTCCACCAGTACTGTCAGCAAAAACAGTGGTTGTGTTGAAGCAGGACAATAAACAGGGGGTTTCCATTCTCACAGACCATTCTACTTTATAGGTGCCTATCTGAACCTTTCATATCTTATTTTGGCAGGGCTGCCCAAACATGCAGTACATTGAGTAGAGCTTTGCAGCTGAGTTGTTTTAAAACGTGTTTGTGTTTTCATGGCGCAGTCAGTTAAGTTCTGTATTCGAAAACATGGACCTTTCTGTAGCTCTCACACGGAAAGGATGCTGCTCAGGAATCTCTGCTTTTTCCATTTCACCTTTGTTTTCAGGAAAATTATTCAGCTGATGGAAACTTGGATCTAATCTGAAGTGTATTTCTGAAGAGCAAACGTTGATGGGTTTTTCTCTGAAAGATGCATGTGTCTAGGTGCATTTGGAAGCCTCCAGAAGTGTATCTGTAGTAATCACTACTGGCTACATATTGATTAGCTAAACATGGTTCTTCTAGCAGAAATTTCAGAGTTTCTCCAAAGATCTCAACCATGCTGGTGATAACATTAGTGGAAGTACTGCCACTGGAGTCAGGAGGACAGTAGTGGGACACAGTGGGAATCTGTTCCTGCATCCTCAAGACTGGCAGGTTCTCACTGGCAACTGGACAGTCTTTCAAAATACACACTGAAAAGGCACTGAATGGCTGGTTCAGAATGATTTGTCTATTTGGTGTAAAATCATCAGTTTCTTTGGGAGGAATCCCCTTTCCCATGTTTTTTTTCCTGAGCTAGATTAACAAATCTGACAATTGCATTGCTTATCCTGTTCCAGCAGTTCCCATTTCATCCTAATACTTGGTGCTGCAGGCATTCACATGAAATGCAAGACACTAGTTCCAGGTCATCTTCTGATGGAAGATTTCAACTATAATATGTTCTCCAAAGAATGAGCTGTAAGTACTCCCGCTAAGATGGTCTTCTGGGCATTTCTGTTGGCAATATTTGTGTGTATTTTAGGTAAATACTGCTGTAATTGTTGGGGTAGAGACCCAAGACTCCCAGCTTTTCCCGGAAAGCTGTCCAAGCCGGCAGGCTTGAGAGTCAATTTTCCTTGTGGTTTAGAATTCAAGTAGTCTTCAAATATTTAAAAAACCCAAACACAAAAACTTTACGAGTGATGAAACCTACGCTTTAGAAAACCCTGTAGCCTGCTAGTTAACACAGATCTGTGAGAGGCAGAAACCATCCTGCTTTCATATCCCTCCTCTACATCACCGTCTGGTTTCCCACTGGACTGGAAACATAATGACTTCAAATTGCCATTGCTGAAAGAGCATGTTAAACCCTGCTGTACCATGCTCACAGCAATAATTCGGGCTAAAAAGGTATAGTACAGGCTGAAACAGTCATGGTGCGTCTGTGAATCTGGTCCTGCTCTGAGCATAAGGCTCAGGCTATTTTAGACTTCGGAATTCATTTGTTCGAAGTATTTTATGTATTGGGGAGTTTCACTTACCTGATCACAGAATCATATAATTATTGAGGCTGGAAGACCTCTAAGATACTGCTATGGTCTAGCTGATGTGGTGATGTTAGGTCATGGGCTGGACACCTCCAGGATGGGGACTCCACCACCTCCCTGGGCAGTCCATTCCAGTGTCTGATCACCCTTGTTGTGAGGAAGGCCTTCCTAACATGCAACCTAACCCTCCCCTGGTGCAGCTTCAGGCCCTGCCCTCTCATCCTGACACTAGTTGCCTTGGAGAAGAGCCCAACCCCCACCTCACTACAACTTCCCTTTCAGGTAGTTACAGAGAGTGATAAGGTCCCCCTTCAGTCTCCTCCAGGTTAAATAACCCCAGCTCCCTCAGCCTTTCCTCATGAGCCTTTCCCTGCAGTCCCTCCCCAGCCTTGTTGCTCCTCTGACCCGCTCCAGCCCCTCATTCTCTTTCTTGAATTGAGGGGTCCAGAACTGCCCCCAGTACGAGGGGACGCCCTAGCAGTGCCCAGTGCAGGGAGAAAATTATGTCCCTAGTCCTGCTGGCCATGCTATTGCTGCTACAAGCCAGAATGCCATTGGCCTTTTGTGCCACCTGGGCACCCTGCTGGCTCCTCTTCAGCCCATTGTAAACTGGCTCATGAAAATGATCTCAGGGACCAAGTATAGAAGGGGTCCAATACCATCTAAATGCTGGTTCAGTGTAGTTTTGATGTCAGCAGCAGAGAAAAACCAAAATGGTGCTCCCATGTCCCTTGCTTCATCTACACCCAACACTCCCAGAAACTTGAAGACAGAGCTTACTTTCTTTTAACCAAAACCTTTGCAGAACAATGTGTTGCACACAGCACTCTTCTTTTTTTTTTTGTAAAGAACAATGAAGGCAGCACAGTTGCACAGAGTGAGTATGTGCCTGTGGCTTGTCTGGCATTTGGGCTGTGGCTATTTAATGATTTATTTCATGTAGGTAGAATTCTTTTCAGATGTTGCCTAAATATAATAGTATTAGATGCAGCATATGAGAAACGTCTGTTCTTTCAACCAGACTCAGCAGTTGTGCGTGTGTGTGGCATAATTCCCTCAAGTTTCATTTCACAGTGTAAAGAGGATTTGAGGTGTGTCCTTGCATGGGAAAAAACCCCACTCTGCTTCACTCCACCCGTTAAATAAGAATAGCAAATCCCCCACCAACTTCAAACCTAACTCTGCTTTAATTACCAAGTGAGGACTAGTTAACAGCTCTGAAAATGTAAGTATCTGGTATGGCTGAGCTCTGAAAGCAAGCAGAAAGAGGTTAGAAGTAGTTCTGGAAGAAGATCACACAATGTTTTGGCCTTTCCAGCAGAAATGCCCAACCAGGCACAGCCGTTGCAAAGTGACTGCTTCTGATCTTCCTGTGTCCTATTGTCTTTTTATCACGGTGTTTAGGGAAAGCCCAAGATAAGGATGATTTTTTTTTTCCATTGGGACTCTATTTATAGGTTACAAAGTCAGAAAAGACTGCTATGACCATCTTGCTTGACCCCTCAGGTAACTGAAGCTGTAGGACTTCCCTTATTTAATTTGTATTTGAAGTAGAACTGTTTCAGGATCACCAAGAGACTGCAGCTTCTGGGAAACAGCAACACAGCTCTTGGCAAATTATTCCAATGACCATTACCTGTTGTAAAAATGTTTCCAGCACACACAGTCAGAGTTCGTTTAGCTTCAGCTTCCAGCTACTGGTCCTCACTTTTAGTAAGTTCTCAATTAAGGGTGAGTTCCCTTCATGATAGCTGTCCTGAAGAGAAATCCCTCTTAAACAGATAAATCATTTGGAGCCCTTCTGCCCGGCGCATTCTCCTGTCTTCTGCTGTTCCCCAGGTTCCCCACGGTTACCGAATAAACTACCCTAACATGTCAACACCAGCCCTGCACCAACAAAAATTGTTGCAGAGGTCATTTGTTTCCCCATGTTTTATCCTCCCAGCCATCACATGACTGCACATCCATGCTACCCAACACGTGCCTGAACCTGTGTTCATGCTCAGTTCTCTCCCATCCACTGAGCTCAGATGCCAGTGTGACTTCTGGAACTGTTCCCTTCTGAAGAAAGAGGAAAAATAGAGTTTGAAGGTAGTCTCCTGCGAAGTTGTCCTAGGTTAAGTGCACTGCAGCCTGGTTTGCTGGCGGGTGTCCAAAGCTTGACTTTTCCTAAGCACAGTATAAAAACCCCCTGAGCCTGAGCTGCAGCAGGCACAGGATAGGTAGAAAGGCTCAGGGCTTCATCTGACAATGCCTGGCCAGAAGCTTCTCTGGCAGTTTACAGATGCTTTCCTGCAGATTTACTTCCTCTGGGGATCCTCTGGGATGCTGTGATTGTGCAGTTATTTCTCATAGGGACTGATGAACTTCCCCTGATTATCTGTTTTGTTATCAGAGAATCACAGACTGGCTCAGAGTGGAAGAGACCCTAGAGATCATCTCTTCCAACCTCCCTGCTACAGGCAGCAATGCCTCTCAACTAGACTTGGTTGCTCAAGGCTTCATTCAACTTGGCCTTGAGCACCATGAGGAAAGAGGCACCCACAACCTCTCCAGGCAATCTATTCCAGAGTCTCTCCACGTTTGCATAGAAGAACTAGTCTAAACCTACTCCCCTTCAGTTTAAAACCATTTCCCCTTGTCCTATCACCAGATTCCCTTGGGAAAAGCCCATCTCCAGCCTTTCTGTAGATTCTTTTCAGGTATTAGAAGGCAGTCGGGGACCTTTTCCTTAGGCTGAGCAACCCCAGCTCCATCAGCTTATTCTCATCACAGTGGTTCTCCTACCCTTGGATCATCTTTGTGGCCCTTGTCTGGACTCAATTCAACAGTTCTGTGTCCTTGTTTTGTTGGAGACATCAGAACTGCACGCTGTATTCAAGGTGGGTTCTCACAAGAGCAGACTAATGGAGGAGAATCACCTCTCTTGCTCTGCTGGCCACACTTTTGATGCACCCCAGGATACGGCTGGCCTGGGCTGCCAACTCACACCCCAGTTCTATAAGTTTTGTGTTTTCTCATAGCAACTTGATTGACATCACACTTCTTGCACTTGGTCAAAACACTTGTGGGTGACATCATAGCGAAAATTTGTAGAAGTGAGGTGACATTTTTGTCTGCTCAAAACCAGCAAGCACAAACTAACTGGTGTGAGAGTCGAAGCTGAAGATTAGGCAATGACTCAGTAAGCTCTCCAGATCTTTGTAAATTAATGAGTACCCAGGAGGGAACTGCACGTCCTAGAAAGTATGTCTTACAGGCTTTGTTCCTAGATGTGTAATTTTATGGGACCCATATTAAAAAATGGGTTGTTTGCTAAAGCTCAGATGGTTCAAAGATTGCTCCAAGGTGCTGCCCTGTCTTCAGGACCTGTCATTCCCCTCGTTCATGTGTTATCTGAAAACATGAGCAGCAATGATGTTACATACTCTTTTAGGTTTCTAATAAAAGTTTTAAATTGCTAAATCGTAATTCACGCTTAAATCTCTTAGTAAGCACATCCTGCATGAAGATGACACCTTAGAACGACATTTTGAGACCAATTAGTCAACACTTAATCCTTTTAATGTATGCTGTGCTGCTAATTTTGCAGCAGTGTCTCTGCTGGAAATGTCAGGGGTTACCAAACCAAATGTTCTATGGAAATGTAGAGCTCTATTGGGTTATAGCTACTTTTACTCACCAAACAAGCGGCTTGATCTCAGATACTTTTTCCAACAACCTTAGTCAAGGGGAACTGGTGATGATGCTCCCCCTTTTCACTGCCAACTTTTCCATCCCAGAGTAGAGCTGACAGGTCTGCATCAGCCACGGCTGCTTTCACTTTTCCAACCAACCAAACCAAGAAATCCCCACCCACGAGTACTCTTCCAGCGATCCACTGCACCTCTCTTGCTACTGATTGCAGAATGGATAACGTTGCAATTACTGGATGCAAGTTTATCCAGAGCTACCAATTTTAACTGGAGCTGTTCTTGTTTTACATTTTCAGGCTTGCATTGGAACGGAAAGATTCTGTTCCCATCCTGGAATATTGCTCCATCATCTGTATTCGACCCCAAAACAGGACAGGATCATTTACTGAACAGGTGTGTTTCTTTTACGTCTAGATGAATGGGTCATTTTTTTCACACAAGATCAGGAGAAGAGTTAGTGCTGTTTTGTTTGAAATATGTATAAACATGAATGTAAAATACATATAAAAATCAGAAAAACATCACTTCACATGGCTGCCCACAGAGCTCCTCTTCTTTCAAGTTCTTTACCACTTTTATGATTTTGATTTTGACAAATTCCTGTTAATTTTTATTTTTTACTCATTTAAATGCCTCCTGCAGTTACCTTTCTAATATTCATAGAATCACCGAATTATTGAGGCTGGAAAAGACAGCTCACCCAGCCCAGCCTATGACCTGTCATCACTACAATCACCTCAACCATTGCACTGAGCCCCATGTCCAGTCTTTTCTTAACATCTCCAGGATGGGGACTCCACCACTGCCCCAGGCAGTCCATTCCAGTGTGTGATCACCCTTTTCGTGAGAAAGGGCTTCCTAACACCCAGTCTAACCCTCCCCTGGTGCAGCTTCAGGCCCTGCTTTCTCATCCTATCACTAGTTGCCTGGGAGAAAGAAGAGCCTGATGCCCACCTGTCTACAGCTTCCTTCAGGTAGCTATAGAGAGGGAGAAGGTCCCCCCTGAGTCTCCTGTTCTTCAAGCTGAACAACCCCAGCTCCCTCAGCCTCTCCTCATAAGACTTTCCCTCCAGTCCCTTGCCCAACCTCATTGAGGGGCAGGACCCATTCCAGTCCATCAATCTCTTTCTTGAAGCAAGGGGCCCAGAACTGCCCCCAGTATTTGAGGGGAGGCTTTACCAGTGCCCAGTCCACAGGGCGAATAGCATCCTTAGTACTTCTGGCCACACTACTGCTGATCCAAGCCAGGACATCATTGGCCTTTCGTGCCACCTGGGCACACTGCGGGCACCTGTTCAGCTTGTTGTTGACCAGTACTGCCAGGTCCCTCTCTGACAGTTCACCAGTCAAGACTGCGTATTTTTATTTTTAGTTTTGATAGCTTGAGATATTGTTGTTAACAATCATTTGCAAAAGGATGTGTTTCAGTTTCTTCCTGTTTCCAGCTTTCTGAAGTTTCCCTGTAAACTATCAAACACTTGCATTACTGTTCTGGCCCATGCCTTGTTCATCCATCGCAGACAACTGGCTGCTGTCCCAGCCAGCATTACTTTGGGAGTTTCACAATTAATCCTTTGCCAGTGCGGATGAGAGCAAACAGAGATTTCCCTTGCTTGTGAACTTCTCTTTCTGAGTCAGGATATTATTACTACTCCTGTTGGGAAGCTTGGGGTCATTTTAATATCAGCAAGAGGAGACTTTCAGCATAATTTGCACAGATAGAAATCACACACAATGACGCATCCTTCCCCCCTACACAGAGTAAAGAGGGAATTCAGTAGCCAGCCACTCTGCTCTCACACCTGGTGGTCTATAGACAATATGTGCTACTACATGATCTGTGTTTTATGCCAACAGAAAAAAAAAGAGACATTTTCTTCCTAACCCAACCGTGCTGGCAGCAGAGAGAGAGCCACAAACCAACATGCTGCCTTGTTCCCACTGAGAACAAACTAATGCAGCCAAGGTGGCTGTGGTGCCCTTTGTATAAATACCCTTAATTTTGTTCAGGTAAAACAAGGCAGACAGGCTTCAGCGGGCTAAGCAGGGGGCACCTGCCCACAGTCTCTGACATCGCCCGCCACTACCCATTCAAGTGTTGTCAGCACAGCTGCCAGCAGCCAGAAAACAAGTAAACCCAGTTTTACAGGACACAATACTTTTCTTGCCAGACCCTGACCTTCCTGTCACAATGGCCTTTAACATTAGAGCCGCATAGGCCACCTCAGAATGTGGTTAGCTGGGGTCTATGTTCAAGTGGGGTCTGCCTGCTCACTCTCCACTTGTTTATCACAATGGTGGCTGGCGCTATAGGTCAGCAATTAAAGGTCACTCTCCCTTTGCATCTGTCGGTGTCTCAATTCATTTTGTCCTTAACACTATGCTTGTGGGCTAAATGAGTATTCGTCTGTTCCCTCTTTCCCTGGTCCCTTCTGTTATTAGATTCTCACTCTCCAGGGAGACCAACTCTAATGGCAAGGAACCCAGCGTTTCATCTGACGCTAGCCAGATGCCTCAGAGACCAGCTCCGCTGAGGTATTTTAATGAAAAATATGTTCCTGATGAAGTCTGGATGGGATGTTAACAAAGACAGATCTCAGTCCTTAGCATCACAGCAGGTGTGTTATGTGCAAACATAATCCAGTGTGCATCAAAGGGTTTCATAATGTAGCCCGTGTGTTTATCCCATGCTCATCCACCTGCTATCTGGGGTTGTTACAACTTACATCCTGTAATCACAGAGGCGACTTGTACTTTTTAATCGCTATTTTTTAGACTCTGAAAATTTCCTCTTGGGTATGTTGACCCAACAGTGAGATGGATCTTAAAGAAAGCATAGAGCCAGAGCACAGTGAGCTGCAGTCTTGGTTTTGTTTCTGGCTTTACAATTTGAGCAGTCAGCTCAAATCAAAAAGCAAATCAGTTTACTCCAGCAGAGAAACAGAGATGAACCTTTACGCATCAAGAGTAGGAAACAGACCGAAGATCACTCATAAAATACTGCCAAGGCCATTGGATCAAAAGCACTACAATAGGTGCAAAACACTGTGGTATGAATAAAGCACCTTGTACCACATCTTCCCGTCTCTCTCCTGCTGTGTGGATTTCTTTACTGTCTCCTCTGCATTACGATGAAGGGAGGGATTTATTTTTTTTTCTTAGTGATTAAATTTTTAAGAAGCTGTGTTCATGGGCATGGGATGCTCCTCAGCATTCAAAGGAATCACAGAATGGTTTGGGCTGGAAGGGAACTATGAAGATTATCTAATCCTAGCATCCCCTGCCACAGACAGGGACAACTTCCACTACATCAGGCTGCTCGATCTTGAGGATCTTCCAAGGACAGAGCATCCATAACTTCTCTGGGCAACCTGTTCCAGTGTCTCACTGTCCTCAGAGTAAAAATATTTTCCTCCTGTCCGATCTAAACCTACCCTCTTCCAGCTGTTGCCCCTTGTCCTGTCAATAACAAATCTCTGTCTTTCCTGTAAACTCTCTTTATGGATTGAAAGGAAGGATTGAGCTATATTACTGCAAGACACAGAATGGATTGTGTAGCCACATTTGCTGCTGTAATTGTCTGACAGTGAAATTCGATGACCTTCACTTACCAGACTACACATGCACATATATCCCTTCCATGAAGCATTAAACATTGAACAAAATCCTACAGGCGAGAAAAAGGCAGCAGGGTGAAAAAAGCTGCATCCACCTGCATTAAAACAGGAGTATCAGGACCTTGGATTGTTTAAATACACCCCAAAAAAGCCTGGAAAATCTTTACGACACATGATTACTTCCCTTTTTACTGTCCTGAGAGTTTATCTCACCTTCCTGGAGCTTTTTGACAACACTCCACGTGGCAGTGTGCCTGTGAACCACCAAAGACCCTGGCTGGCACACAAAGAGGGGTTTAACATGGCAGCAACCCTAATTGGCCACTCAGGGTCAGCATTAGACAGGGGTACTTGTGGTGACTACGGGTTTTATTTCCTTGGTCATAATAGATGATACAGGTTAACGAGAAACTTTATGGCTTTCATTTTGGATACCAGTAAGCTGATAATTACTTCCTTTTGGGCCTTTATGTCATGCTCACACTTCTGGTAGATGAATTAAAGAACGTAGGAAGATTCATTACAAGTAACGCCAGGCAATTGAAATGCCCCTTGAAATCCCGTACTAGCTTTGCGGGCGTGTGGCTATCAGTGGGTCTGTATTTAAGTCACAGACCCCATGTCAGGGCAATAAATTTAACCATGGTTTGACATAACTGGTTAGTCTGGGGCATAAAAACATAGGAAAAGTTGATTTGTAAAAAAAAAAGAAGGCTCTCTGCAATCCTCTGTCACAACAGCCCCTGAATATTATAAAAGCTTAGTGGCAGACGGGCACAGCAAGAAGCAGGTGCAGATCCTCAGTACATTTACTACCCTTAGTAAATTCACAGATGACACCGAGATGGGGGGGAGTACGGATCTGCTGGAGCGAAGGAAGATGCTGCAGAGAGATCTGGACAGGCTGGGTGGAGGCCAACAGGAGGTTTAACAGGGCCAAGGGCAGCGTCCTACACTTTGGCCACAGTAACTCCCAGCAGAGCTACAAACAGGGGGCTGAGTGGCTGGAGAGCGGCCTGGCAGAGAGGGACCTGGCAGTACTGGTTGACAACCGGCTGAACAGGAGCCAGCAGGGTGCTCAGGTGGCACAAAAGGCCAATGGCATCCTGACTTATAGCAGCAATAGTGTGGTCAGCAGGACTAGGGATTTCATCCTCCCCCTGGACTGGGCACTGGTGAGGCCTCCCCTCGAGTACTGGCGGCAGTTCTGGGCCCCTTGCTTCCAGAAAGAGATTGGTGGGCTGGAGCAAGTCCAGGGAGCAAAGAGGTTGGACAAGGGACTGGAGGGAAAGTCTTATGAGGAGAGGCGAGAGAGATGGGGGTGTTTAGCCTGGAGGAGACTCGGAGAGTATCTTCTCCCTCTCTACAACTACCTGAAGGAAAGTTGTAGGCAGGTGAGCAGCAGGCTCTTCTCCCAGGCAACTAGTGATAGGACGAGAGAGCAGGGCCTGAAGCTGCACCAGGGGAGGGTTAAATTGTATTTTAGGAAGTCCTTCCTCACAGGAAGAGTGATCAGACACAGAAATGGACTGCCCAGGGCAGTGGTGGAGTCCCCATCCCTGAGGGTGTTTATGAAAAAACTGGACGTGGCACTTAGTGCTATAGTCTAGGTGATTATAGTGACGACAGGTCATAGGCTGGGCTGGATGAGCTCAGAGATCTTTTCCAGCCTCCGTAATTCTGTGGTCTTCCCCAGCAAACTGAGATGTAGAATGGTTGTAAGAAATGTTTTACAATAAGGGAGGTAAAACACTGGAACAAGTTCCTATGGAAGTAGTGGACACCCTATCCTTGGAAACATTCAGTCAATGCATTTTATGTTTTCATGAGATCATCTGATGCTGCTTCTTCAGTGTAGCAAACTGACTCTGGAAAGTGTCATCCTGTCCACTTGTTGCTTTCTTCATAAGACTACAATCCAGACCAACGTAGAGGATTGTGCAGGGATGGGTGCATGAACCAGTAACACCCAACAAGAAGGAGGAGGCTGATTTTGCAGTGAGGAGTCTTCACTGACTTTAAAGCAGATGGGGAGAAACAGTAGAAACACTATCACCTCACAGAATCTCTGAATGTCTTTGGTTGGAAAAGAAAAGACGTTTAAGGTCATCAGGTCCAACCTTCCACCCAGCACTGCCAGATCCTCACTAAACCAGCTCCCTCAGCACGAGGCCCGTATGTTTAAACCCCTCCAGGAACGGTGACTCCACCACTGCCCTGGGCAGCCTCTTCCAATGCCCCACAACCCTTTCTGTGAAGCTCTTTCCTCAAGTTCTATGGGCTGTCTGCCTCCTCACTCCAACCTCCTTTCAGACAGCTGTAGACAGCAATAAGGTCTCCCCTCAGCCTCCTTTTCTCCAGGCTAAACAACCCCAGGCCCTTCAGCTGCTCCTCACTGCACTTGTGCTCCAGACCCTTCACTAGTTTCGCCGGG
>VZRI01002315.1:207417-248503 GCA_013397515.1 Upupa epops | reverse complement strand
TGTTTAGCCTGGAGAAGAGGAGAGTTCAGGGGGAACTTATCCCTCTCTATAACTAGCGGAAGGACAGTTGTAGACAGGTGAGCATCAGGCTCTTCTCCCAGGCAATTAGTGTTAGGATGAGAGGGCAGGGCCTGAAGCTGCACCAGGTGAGGGTTAGGTTGGGTGTTAGGAAGCCCTTCCCTATAGAAAGGGTGATCAGATACTGGAATGGACTGCCCAGGGCAGTGGTGGAGTCTCCCTCTCTGGAGGTGTTTAAAGACTGGATGTGGCACTTATTGCCATGATCTGGCTGGTGTGCTAATGTCAGGTCACAGGCTGGGCTGGGTGATCTCAGAGGTCTTTTCCAGCCTCAATAATTCTGTGATTCTGTGAGGTTAAATGTTAAATTCCCCTGTCCCAGGAAGTGAAGTGATTGTAGTGCCCAGTGGTTCTTGGAGAGCCAGTCCTGTAGACATTCACAATTAGTTGACTCAGAGGTAAAAGCAATTATTCCTGAACTTTATAAAGCATGGCAGAGCAAGTAATTACAATGTGCCATTAAAGAGGTAAATCTGTGCTGCAAACTTCAGATGCCTCATCCTTTGCTCTATTTCTAGTTAAGGGGTAGTCTGCAATTCAGAAAATTACTTCCAAACATGTCTGCATGTTCACATCTTTGATTATCCTATCATACGCTTACCTAGTTTTTAGATAACTGTTTCACTCAGATAATTATCTTTCTCAGCCCAAGACTTGCTTTTTAAATGATCCAGTATTCTCTGTGAAATTACTGTCACGCTAAAAAAAGCTCTAACATACAACAAACCAGTACTGGAGTTTCTTACCAGGTTTTTTACTGTGTTTGTTCTTCTTAGCTCTGTGCTGCTGGTGGTTGACAAACCAACAGTACAACTCAAGTTAGCGTCAATGCTGTTAAAAATAAATACATACCAGAAGAGCACCCTCAAACAATTATCTCTCTATTGAAATCAAGGATTTCCCTTTTGATCTTTCTAACAGTGAATTGTATGCAAAGACTCCACTGGCAGGATGTTGGTGCCACAGCCAAGCTCTGTTCACTGGGAGACCATTGTAATGACAACCCAAAATAGACAGATGCATTGGGAGCTGCCCCTGCTTGCCTGTCCAAACAACTGGGACCGAGTTATGCCATGTAACACAGTCAGGCATGCACAGTAGGCTGGAGGGCAGCTGAAGGAACTTGTGGTGGAAGCTGGCTACTTCTGACACCTCTGGTGTCTTTTGGAGCATCGTAAAAATACTGCCGTGAGTGCTGTACATGACTGCGAAGTTCTTGTGTTGTTAACCAAAGATGAGAGGAAGGGATGCTGTGAATTGGGGTGCACCAGTTGGAGCTGTACAGTGCTGTAACAGCATCCTCCAGTAATGCTCACTTTCCTCACTTCCAGAGTAGTCTGCAGGAGGGTTGATGTGAGCTACACAGCAGTTCCCTGGCCTCTTTCCAATCCTCCCACACACATACACAGTGGTGTGAATTCTTGTTTGGGCCATTGCAAAGAAAAAGTAGTACAGGAGAGCGAAGACAGTTGTAAAAAACAACAGGGACAGTAGAGAAGTAGGTGCAAAGTTCTATGCTTTTCATTACTATCACTTCAATATTTTTTACTCTTAAGTTTAAAGCTTGAAGTTGCGGTTTTCCATGCTGGATTTTTGCCATGGTCTCATTTTTTCTCCCTTGTAATATTTCAATTAAATTGAACTTTCAGGTCCACATGGGAGAGGTTTATCAGGGGAAAAAGAGTTCTGGGGCAGGACTGGATTCAAAGGGGGGTGGGTTCGAAGTTGGTGGGTGTGTGCCGGTGGGACAGAACTCTGGTCTTCATGAAAACCAGGAGGTCTCTTGCTGTCCTAGGGTGAAATCGGAGCACTCAGCTCGCTCCCTAAAGTGCCTGTACACCAATGCATGCAACATGGGGAATAAGCAGGAGTTAGAAATCTGTGTCCAGTCAGGTGATTATGATCTGGTGGCAGTTACAGAGGCCTGGTGGGGCAGCTCGCATGACTGGAATGTGGTCAGGGATGGCTGGGTCCTTTTCAGGAGAGACAGGTCAGCAAGGCGAGGTGGTGGCGTTGCTCTTTACGAGAGAGAGACTCTGAAATGTCTTGAGTTCTGTCCAGGGGTGGATAAGAGACAGTTGAGAGTTCTTGGGTGCGGATCAAGGGGCAGGCTGGCATGGGTGACACTGTTGTGGGTGTCTGTTACAGGCCACCAGATCAGAATGAGGAAGTTGATGAGGTCTTCTACAGGCAGCTGACAGCAGCCTCACAGGTACAGGCCCTGGTTCTTGTGGGAGATTTTAACTACCCTGCTTTTGCTGGAAGACCTACTCAGCCAGCCATCCCCAGTCCAGGAGGTTCCGCCAGTGCATTGGGGACAATTTCCTGATGCAAATGGGGGAGAAGCCCACTAGGAGAGGAGCGCTGCTGGATCTTGTACTGGAGGGTCTGTTTGAAGCTGTGAAGGTTGAGGGCAGCCTTGGTTGCAGTGGAGTTCAGGGCCTCATGTGATAGGAACAGAATACCTAGCAGAATCACTACCTTGGACTTCAGGAGGGGCAACTTTGGCTGTTTCAGGCAATTGCTAGGGGAAGTCCCATGGGACACGGTAGTGGCAGGGAAACGGGCCCATGAGAGCTGGTCATCATTCAAAGACCACTTCATTGAAGCACAACACAAGTGCCTCCCAACAGGAAAGAAGTCAAGGAAGGGAGCCAGCAATGTGCTCTTGTGGCCAAGGCGGCCAACAGCATCCTGAGGTGCATCAGAAGTGGGGTGGTTAGCAGTAATGGAGATAGGGAAGTACCCAAGAGATACTGATAGCAGGTGACAGTAGGAACAGGCCCAGAAAGTATGGGTAGGCATAGATAAGAAAAACAAAACATGAAGATCAAGAAGAACTTGTTGCTGGGCAATTTAGAGAGTCCTTTTTCACAGGCATTCAGAGCCTGTTTCCTACTGAGCGTCCAAGTTTAGATGAATCTTACTTGGATGCAATATGCTCCCCGCATCTGGGATCAATGAGATCCTGCTTCAGCCATATGAAGGACTATTGTATTTAAAATCAGGTGCTGGGTTTCTTAGGGCATCCACAGCCGTGTGGTACTTGACAGGTGTTACACACTTAGTGCCTGTGCCTTGGTTCCTAATGCATTAAACTAGAATAATGACAACCTATTACTTTTTGTGGATATTGGAAGGTTAAACTAATTAATATTTCTAATGCACTAATACACTAGAATAAGAGCATGACAAAAGAGTCCAGGGGGAAGTTAATAATTCTGTATTATCAGGGTGAATTTTGGACAGTGTGCAGTCAATAATACATGGGATCACCCATGGAAGAATGAGAACAAGCACAATCCTCCTGCTAAATGAAGCAGTGTCTTGTGGAAATGCAAACCAAGACCTGGGTTACAGTGCATATATGTATGAGCTTGTGCACGATTTACACGTGTAAGGCTGTGCTTACCACCTTCATGCAGACTTTATGGATGTGGTTGGAGGTGGCTATTTTAAGGATGTTCTATAGCTGATGGAGAGTAATAGGTTCTAGTTCACACTGTATCTCCCCCTGATGTAAACATCTGTAGCTGGGCAGAATAATTTCTTTCTGAAAATTTCCTTGCTGACAAGAAAGTGAATCTGAGGTGACTAACTCAAACAGAAGCTTAGAGTGGTAGGCGTCTAATACTATGTGAGATGAGTCCTGCTACTTCTGTGTGCTTGCCTTGGCACTTGCAGTGTTTTTCCAGCACAGCTTTCTTTGAGGTAATCTATTAAGACATGTGTAACAGATTAACAAGTCAGCGTATTGTTAGTTGATACTACTTATGAAAGAGTTGCTTTAACTGAGAGTTTACACTTCCATAGCATCTTCCAACCAAGACTCAGAAGCCTTTTCCCAGGCAATTAAATAAAGATGTCTTTCAGCACATTCTCTGTCCAGAATAGATGTGTGCACTTCTCATTTCCTCGATAACCTTTCTGGGTCTGAAATCCTCAACTTTCAAGCAACACAGAAAAGCTATCTGAGCTGAGAATGGAAATGTGATCTTCTAATCCATTGCTTCAGATATCATCTAACCCCACTAGTTACAGCATGTCTCAGCATAATTTCGGAACTTGCTCAAATGTGGTGATGCAAGAAGTGCATTCAAAAAGACTGCGCCATTTATAATGAAATGATGTCATCTAGACATGTTGCACCACATCTGAGACAAGAAAAGTGCTGCAGTCACCATCACTGTTATTTTCAGCTCTTTCACTCAAGTGTCTCCGCGATGCAAATGAGCAAAATGAAAGATTCATAAGCCAGAGCAAGAGGAGAGGCTTCAAAAAGCATCATGCAGACTTCCCATTTTATTTCATTCGGTGGGCGTTTTTCACGTTTCTGTAGAAAGAGACTGCCCTCCTCTTCTTTGCTGAGTTACAGCTAAAGCAAATGGAACAACAGCTGGCCACTGTGAAGTGGCCTTGAAGTGTCTGCAAGTGAACAGAGTTGCAGAGTTTGAGAATCTGTCCTGATCATTTGAGATTTCAGGGAATCATTCAGGTTGGTTTCTGTTAAAGCTTGTTTTTAACCTTCCCGAACATGTTACTGCAGTGGACCTTGAGCTGCTTCCAAACCGCATCCCTTCACAGAGGTTGTGAGCTTTAATTGGTAGAGCTAGGACCTTTTTGGTTTTTGAAGAACCACTTCTTAAGTATCAGCTTTATAAATCTTTGTTTTCTTCATAAGGTAAATAAACAAACAGTTGTCTCTTTGGTTCTTAATGCTGTTGTGAAACTCTTTTCCTTCCAGTTCTCGGTGAAGCGGAGTATCTCCAGTTGGAGCGCCCAGGTCATGTAGCCTTCAGCAATGACACAGTTTCTGTGGAGTATCAGTACTACAGCAATGGTAATGTAACAGCAGAGGATCTGTCCATCCTGTTGCTGGATGCCAGCACCAACAAGATAATTGCAAGAAAACAACTTCCAGCAAATCAGTCACACGGCAGGATGGAGTTTGAGTGTTTCCACTTCAAGAGTGCTGGGGACTTCTTCTTCAGAATGGTCTCACCCAGTGACAACAGTAGTGCTGCCCAGGGGAGTGGGAGAAATGTGTCCACCCTGCACGTGGAATGGCCTGTGTTTCACATTGATTTGAACAAGAGTTTGGAGGTGCTTGGGACCTCTCTCCAGGTTGGGCTTTTTACAAATGAGCAATTGTGTGCTGTGAACGAGACAGCGGTTTCACTGGATGTGATATTCACCAGCACCCTTTATGACTTGGGAAAAGTAAGTTCTGATGAGACTCTTGGCATTAGGACTAGCAAAGGAATCCTGCTTTCTCGGTCCCAGTGGGTAGAGTTTGATTGCCCACCCATTGGTCAAGAAACATACATCACTGTTTTACTGAAATCGCTAGAAACACGTTCCGTCATTGCCTCCATGGGACCCATAGATCTCCTCCAGAAATTCGGATATAGACTGGTTGTGGCACCAGAAGCAACATGCAAAACTTTGGTTCAAGTCTTCATAGTCTCTCCACCTTGCACTTCTATCAGTGGAAGAGTTGTCGTCTATAAAGAGGCCCTCAAGCATCATAGTCAAAGAACAGCTTGGCTGTATGAGAACACCCTTCGCCCAGGAGACAACAGGACAGAATTTAACTGTACTTTGTTTGATGTGGGGAAGAACAAATACTGCTTTGACCTCTTTAATTTCTCAAACCGAAGCTATTTTCCAACAAGAGTTAAGGAGTGTATGATGATCCAAAGGAATATGGGTTTGTACTGATGTTTGTCCTCTTTTTAGCCCAAATCAGCACTTTTCCCAGCCAACGTGGGTAATGCTAAATAAGTTTGATTGTGGTGCCCCCTATTGAATAGCTGGTTTTGATGGGTCCCCTACACCAGACCAAATAGTAATGTCATACACAGATGGGGACAAGTTGCAGTAGGCCATTACATAGAGACATGTGCAGGTACATTTGGGAACACATGCCTCTGCGGTAGTTTAAACCTACGTTAACGCTAAGTACCAACCAAAACTGCTGGGGCCATTCTGAGTGTTGTATCTGTCTGGTCTGGGGGAAACTGCAACTTGGCCCTCTCTGTGAGTTAACAAGCTACTAGATCTGACCTACTGGAGATTAGTCATAGAATCATTAGGGATCAGATGGGACCTTGAAAGATCATCTAGTCCAATCCCCCTACCACATCAGGATCACCTAGACTAAGCTGCGCAGGAAGACACTGAGGCAATTCTGGAATGTCTCCAGAGAAGGAGACTCCACAACCCCCCTGGGCAGCCTGTGCCAGTGCTCCATTACCCTCACTAGGAAGAAGTTTCTTCTGATATTTATATGGAACCTCCTCTGTTCCAGCTTGCACCCATTGCCCCTTGTCCTATCACCAGATGACCTTGAGAAGAGCCTGGCTCCATCCTCCTGACACCCACCCCTCACATCTTTATAGACATTAATGAGGTCACCCCTCAGCCTCCTCTTCTCCAAGCTAAAGAGATACAGCTCCCTCAGCCTCTCCTCATAAAAGAGAGGTTCTACTTCCTTCACCATTTTTGTTGCTCTACGCTGGACACCCTCTAGCAGCTCTGTGTCATTCTTGACATGAGGGACCCAGAACTGGACACAATACTCCAGATACGATCTCACTAGTGCAGAGTAGAGGGGGAAATGGTTTTTAGTCAAGAGCCACAGGCATCTCACAGGGTGATACGTGGGCTGAATCCTCGCTTGAGTGTATTTTGTGTATCCCCTTTGCTATACTGTTTAGAGTCCATTAGATACACAAATTTTGGTGAGGTGAGTCAGGAGCTGGCCACAGCGAAGGGCACTGTTGTGGGTTTTTCTACCAGCCTTTCAAACACGTCTCTGCTGCTTTAAACAGACCAGGATGTTTTCTGACCTGTGAGAACACCTGACAGATCATGGATAATATTCTTACAGCTAAACATTTCCTCCCAGGAACGATTAGGATCACATAAACTACCAGGTAGGGACTGTGTGTTGTCCATATCACCCAGGCATGGTCTGGGAGAGTACTGGTTGGCCCAATCCAAAGCCGTGTCCAGGAGTATGACTGATCATGGTTAAGGAGTGACCACAGTTAAAAACGATTGCAAGACAGAGCCTGAGCCTATTTCTCAGCCCTGTTTAAGAAACATACTATTTACATCTATATAGCCAAAGCAGTTGTAGCTTCACAGGAGTCCTTGCAGAGTCTACAAATCACACTAGAATGATAGAAGAGGAAACCTCCTCATCCCCAGTTCCTCCAAGGCAGCCACAGTGAGGAATAGGCTGTATGGGCATGAAAGAGTTGGGGTTGGGATGTGCTGCTTGAATGCAAAACTAAATGTTCTCATTTGGAGCAGGCTTGTGTCTGTAGGTAGTGAATCAGTCTCCCAAACTTCAGAGAGTTTGAGTTGCACACCATTTTCTACACCTCCTTGCTCTGGTCTTTCTGAAATGGAAGTGCAGGATCTTGAGCTAGAAAAGGGTCACTGTGCTTGAAGGGCAGGTATCCAAGCAGGGTCATCAGGAGAACAGGAGCGTGGGGCATGCTCCATAGTGCACATTCCAGACTCAACCTGGCTTAATTAGTTTCCTGGAATCGTGTGGTCTTACTTTGTACTATTTCATACATTCTAAAAGTGCTAGCTAGCTGTTTAATTAACACTCTGTACTAAAAATGACCTCTATTTTCACCACATGCCAAACACAGTACGTAGTTCTCTTCATCTTAACTTCCCATCTGCATTCTCTGCTGGCACTTTCTCTTTTCCTTTGGCATAAGAAAGTCTATCTAAAAATGAAAGCCTATTATTTTCTTCATAGAGATAATTCTTAAGGAAAAAGGAAGGGAGAGTTCTGACTCTGTGCTTGGGTGGTATGTTACTCTGATATGATCTAGATAATTACCTTGACAGATGAATACCTAGGATATGACATAGATACGTTTCTGTGCTCAGTATTAGACTGTTTTAATTGATGAAATCCACCTTGAGCAATGACTCCCTGCAATCTGCTTTGTTTCTTCGGGTTCCCCGATAGCACTGTCCCTGCAACCACATTCAAAAGAATCAGGCTGTGCCTGTGAAGAGTGGAGTTAAGTCAATAGCTGCCAAGTTGGAAGTGTCAAATCTACAAAGCTGATGAAAGCAAAACCACCCCGTGTAGCCGTAAATAAAATGTCAGCCTGAAATTAATTAGACTGCAGCACATCTGACTTGGTGCCTGTATCTGTGAGACTTCAAAGCCCACAGACAGCGTTTGAAAGGAGTGGGGTGTTCTGGGAGGGGTGCAGCAGCCTGAAGCCACGCAGTCACAGTGAACCTGTGCTGCCTCTGATGCCCATCTTGACTGCATTGGCAGGTTGTCTCCTGAGGCAATCCTGAGCCCCCTTGCCCTGCTGCAAGGCACTGTGAGCTGGCATGCAGAGACCCTGATAACTGTCGATGCAAAACGTTCGACTGCTGCACAACAGGCACCTCTCCTCAAGTCATTTATTGTCTGCTTTGGACTTCCCAAACTTGCTGTGTTTGAGGCAAGGAGAGGTGACATTCAGGCCTCTAGTCTGGGCCAGTGCTGCACGGGCCAGTGTTTTTCATTTACTTCTGCTGGTGTTGAGCCCCACAACTAGTGTTTGCATTTGATTGCCACTTTTCCTCCAGTGAGCCAGCCAGGCTTTTGCTGAAGGCACCACAAAGCAGAGACCTTTCCTGAAATTTTTCTAATTTTTCATTTTTATTTCTTTACAAAAGGAATATCTGTGTGTTTCATAACTAGAGCACATCTAGCTTTATCCCCTAGAGACTGGTTCTTAACTCTGCCGCTCTCTGCTAGAGGAGACAGCTGTTGCCTATCCACTGTCTTCCTGCTGCAAAGATGTTTGCATATCCAGATGATCTCAGTCCTGCCAGATAACCTCAGTGCTCTTTTTAATAAACTGAAAAGATTGAGTCTTCTATTGGAAAATATTTTTTTCATGGTGAGATTAGTTTTTTGTTGCTTTTTGGCTTCATTTCCATTTTTTGAAGCAGTCTTTTTTATTTGATGGTGGGGTTACCAGCTTTGGGTGCTGTGTTCAGGCATTGCCCTCACTGATGCCACCTGAGCAGTAGCACTGTCCTTACCGCTATTCACTCCTCATGTCCTGTCATCTCTACCAACTATATTAGCTCATTTTGCTGTAATTTTTTGCCCCATAAACTCTCCCTGAGCTGTTTTTGTGGGTGACCTTTCACTGCATAGTCTCATCCTACAGGTACAATTTATATTCCTTCTTCCAGCATTTTGCTGATTTACGATCTAATTTGCTCACGTTATCCTAACTTAGCAAGTAACCTACCTTGCTCCACAGAACTGCACTAGCTGCTTCTGTCATCACAGGAGTGACATATTTTCTCAGTAATGGTTTTGTGTTTATTTTCATGTCAGCTAGGCAAGCGTCCTACAGCATTGAGCCTTAAACTAATCCCTTTGCAATCTCTACAAATACATTCCCACTCAGTGATGGATTTATGTTGACAGTTGCATATCACATCTGTCACTCAGCCAGTTCTTACTTCATTTATCCTGTGCTCTGTTCTTGTGAAGCACACAATAACCCCCAGCAGAGCTACAGACTGAGGGATGAGTGGCAGGAGGGAGGCCTGACAGAAAGGGACCTGCCAGGACTGGTTGACAATCGGCTGAACAGGAGCCAGCAGGGTGCCCAGGTGGCACGAAAGGCCAATGGCATCCTGGCTTGGATCAGCAATAGTGTGGCCAGCAGGACTAGGGCAATCATTCTTCCCCTAGACTGGGCACTGATGAGGCCTCCCCTTGAGTACTGGGGGCAGTTCTGGGCCCCTTGCTTGAAGAAAGAGATTGAGGAGCTGGAACAGGTCCAGAAAAACAATGAGGCTGGGGAAGGGACTGAAGAGAAAGTCTGCTGAGCAGAGGCTGAGGGAGCTGGGGGTGTTTAGCCTGGAGAAGACGAGACTCAGGGGTGACCTTATCACTCTCTACAACTCTTACTGCCCCGGTCTAGGTATTGTGTTGGTGTCAGTTCACAGGCTGGGCTGGATCTGAGAGGTCTTTTCCAGCCTCAATAATTCTGAGATTCTGTGTTGCCTTTTAAAAGATCAGAGCTCCTAATTCAGTGACATTATGTTCATGCCAACCACAGAGGATGAGATAGAAGGTGACTTTGCTACACCCATTTTCCATAGATCAGACATCAGTTTTATTTCTGACTCCTTATCCATCCGGCTGTTTAGGCCAGGATTAGTACCGCCTGTGGTACACGAATCTGGTTTGTGTCTGGAGTAGGAAGGCAAAAGCTCATGGTGGCCCTGCACTGGCCTGGGCAGCAGATCTTCCAGCCCAGGCCATCAACTTCAGAACAATTACTGCAAAAAATCCTGTGCTATGTCTCAGACCGTGAATATATCTATTCAAGGTAGAGAATGCATCTATTAAATGTGAGCCAGCACTTGTGCAGCTGTCTGTAGAGTCCAGCTGGAGAACATGTGAAACAGTAACAGCAAGATCTGAATCACTCTGTCCATCTCAGTGGGGTGTTAGCTGTTTCACACAGGTGACGTAGAGAAGTCACACAGATAATTTTTCCCTGTGTTTGACCAGTTTATTTGAATGCCTGAGGTAGGAAACTCTGTGAGATCATCTCACCCAGCAACAGACAGATGGATTGTAGGCTTATTCTTTTCAATGCTTTATCCTGCACTGTGCTCATCTGGGATTTAAATGTCCCTAGCAGTGACATTTCTGTGCTCCTTAAAAGGATGTTGCTTGTCCTAGCCTGCATCTCTCTTGAAACATTTGGGATGACACTGATCCACTACCGCACAGGAATGGATGCCTTTTCTTCATGATGAGGGTGCTGAGACACTGGAACAGGTTGCCCAGGGAGGTTGTGGATGCCTCCTCCCTGGAACTGTTCAAGGCCAGGGGGGTTGGAACTAGATGATCTTTAAGGTCCTTTCTAACCTGGACCATTCTATCAAGCTATGAATCTTCACATTTTTGGTGTTAATTAGCTTCCTCGTGCAATTCTTAGTTACACTTTGAAGACTGGTTTCAAATGTAGTGACTCCCAGTGAGGTCTCTTGCACTTGCCAACAGCAGAGATGAATTTTGTTCATCTGACTGTTGCTGACTGTCAATAAAAGCTACCAGGAGATCAGTGGTGAATAAGGCAGGATCAAGTGTATTATCTTGAGGTCAGGCAGGGGTAGACAACTTCCATGAAATCCTTACTGAGTAAGACTGCAGGAACCAGACTAGTCTATCTGTAGAAAAATCTGGGAATCGATTAGGTCTATTGCCTGAATGTTTACCTGGCTTGTGTTTGTTTAGAAGCAGACTGATGCAGGGGATCTGAGTATGCCAGGGCTGGTTTGTACCCCAGCTGCTTTTTCTGTGTTAGTAAATGCTTCATCTCCACACCTCCAACATTTTAGGACTCCATCTGGGCTCACTGTGGTGGCTTTTAGCCTCTGAAAAGAAAATTGCAGGCCTCTGTAATTGTTAAAGAAGCCCATTTATGGGGAAAGTACTGTCATTTGCCCAGGCAGAGGCTAGGTTTTCTTCCTTGAAAGGGATCCTTGTCCTTTCACTGTCCAAAGTAGTAACCTGTTGGAGCATGCCACTGTTTCAGTGCACCCAGGCTTCATTTCTGTGGAAAAAGAGAAAAACAGGACAGGTGAGAAGGGTGTTCTCTCAGGTTGTACATGATATAATGTCTGTACACCCGGCTGCAGCTTCCACAAATGCCCTGAAACCTGCAGGCTAGCAGAGGCATTTACATGAGCCTATAAATAATCATTGCCTATGACCTCTATCACTGGTCTCGATGAAGTGCTTAGGACTATGGTGTGTGCCAGGCTGGAAGGATGAAGCCGAGCATCCTTCTGACCAGTGCTGCTGGATAGCACTGCGTGCTCAGTCTTTCGAATGCAGTACTTCTGAAGGGAGATATTTATGCAGAGCAACAATTAACACAGTTAATTGCGTTTATCTTTCATGTTGACAGATCTGCCAACTGTCAGTTATTTCAAACTAACTCATCAGTTAGATGTCTTCACGTTGATAATTGATTCCTCAGCTGCATGTGAAAAAAGTCATACTCATTAGAGCTGGTTCGCAGCACATACCTTCTGGTTGTTCCCCTGGCACTTTGGATCTGTCTTAAATGGAGGTTAATCATTTCATTTCCTACGGGGAGAGTAAACCATGCCTCATTTTCTTTTACATCCTGTAATTGCAGGAGGTTGCAGAACAAGTTGCAGGAGTTTAAATCTCCTGTCTTTCATGGGAGCTGGAGCATCTCCTGCTCTCCTGCTGCTTAAGGCACACAGTCTCAGCCCCAAAACTATGGATGCCAAGTGGTTTTGCTGAGGAACTCTGTGCCCTCAGCTGAAGCTGAAGCCATTGAAAAGCGCCCTGGAGTGATGGGCACATCGTAACTTCTACGTCAAAGATAGAAAATTACTCATCTACTAAATGTTCTTGTAAGTTGAAGCTCACTGGCACTAATGCAGAGGCTGCCCAACACTCTCCACAACCAACAGTGTTGTCACTACAGGCAATTAGAACCTTTCTGGGTTTGGCTTTGTATCTGACTATAATTAACAGAAGTTTAACTGAGCTGATAACGTAGAGGGAGAGAAATGAGCTAACTTATGTCCTGGAAATGATGGCAAGCATTCATCAAGCTGTTCACATAAAGTAGTGTATGAAGAGGTAGGTGCTTCTCCAGCTAGTCTACTTCCCTCTGGCAGTGATGAGGGACCCTGCTGGAGTCTTTCATGATACTGATATGAAGAGAAGTGTAGTGAGATCCCAGATACTGCGGGTGCCACAAAGTCTTTCCAAAGAGCAGACTGTGAGCCTTGGACTGACTGTTAACTGTGGCCGGCTTTCTTGCTCTGGTACTACCTGGTGTGATTTTGCAACTGCTTGAGGTCTGTACCTTTGTGGAACTACTTACTGCAACAAACTTCCTTGATGCTCTTCTCCTTGACATTTTCTGACTCCCTTTTCTCCTGACACCACACGCCATCCAGTGTTAGTCCATTTCAAGTTTTAGTGGGATCTGGTATGGCTGCAAACTGGAGGAGTTTGAAAGCTCAGCCTGCTCTTCTCCGCTGCTGTAGCAGCTCTCTAGCTCCAGAAGCAGAGGAGTGAAAGCAGAGAAGAGCACAAAGTTAAAAGGCAGCTAGAGATCATGGACATCACAGTATTGTGGTCGGGCCAGTGGCAAATAGCCAGGGAGGCCACTTGGGTTTATCAGGGCTTGAAACACCACCAGGGTGTCTCGCTGTGCCCATCTCTACCTTGCATTAGGCAAGGCAGACTTGAACGTGCATGCACACGGATGGGAGATGTGCCGATGCACGTTGTACTACTTTGGCTGACAGCACACACATCAGCTCACAACTCTGGGCCCCATCCTACAACACAAGTGAGTACCTGTACCCAGGAGAGTGGCCTCACTGCTTCTGTTATGAATGTTATTCATACTGGTGTGCTCACAAAGATGTGTAGGACACGGTCCAAAGAAGTTCAACTGTCAGGTGTTTTAAAACACTCTGATATTTATTTTGGTTAGAGAATTCTACAAATAATAATAGGCTGTGAACAACTAAGAGAACCTGAAATTGTAAAGCCATTTCCAGTCTAGTCCTCCTGTCTTTCCTTTGTTGTCTCAGAGCCTGTTCCTGTACCCAGACTGTCTCCCTTAGCCAGAGCTTGGGAAGGGAGAACAGTGAGGGCAGAAATGTCCCTCTCTCTAACATTGTAACGTGGTTGCTGGTCAGGAGCTCAGGATCATGCTTGCAGCAAAGCAGCTGTGTGATAGAATTCAACATCATGCAGTAGCAACACCATGAATTATTTAAAAGAGCAAACTTTCCTAAACCTAAAGCTACTTTTTACAAATTATTACTATTATTTGGCTGATTTTCCACTTTATCTGTGTGGAGCCAAATGGAGCTGATTTTCTTTCTGGCAGACTTCAAAATGAGACAACCAAGTCAAATGACCTGTGGGAGAGGTCCCGAGGGGTTTTGTCCTTTAAGATGGTACCTGGGCTCACGCATTAGTTTGGAATTTAAAGTTGTGGCCCTGCTTCAGTAGCACAGCTGCCAGATATGGGTGGGAGCAGGAGTGGTGCCTTTCTCTCTCTTGAGTTCTTGCTGCTGTGAAGTTTGAGTACTGAATGCTGTGTGAGGATGTTGTTGAAGCAGAAGAGGGATTTCATTACACATAAAAAAAAAATACGATGTGTGAGGTAGCATTAGAACCCAAGGCTGCCTCCACTTAAAATAAATAAGTGAGCCTGCAAAATTGCAGCTCTAGTTAATTGCCTAACCATAAGCAAGAGAACAATGGGACCTGTAAGCTGTCACACGAATGATTCAGTAACACATTGGTGTGCTGAGAAGATAATAAAGAGAAAAAACAATATTGCCATTTTATGAGGCCTTTCAGGCTTATCCTCCTTGCACAGTCACATCAATCAGCGGTAACTACGCTGGGGTCGATGGAGTGTACCTGCTGCAAAAGCACTATTTGTTGGGCAGGAGTTGGATTAATATCTACATTATGAACCCATTCCAGAGATCTGTGGATTCATTTCCATTTGCTGTTGTTCCAGGCAGGTCCTGCCAGCCTCGGTTAACCGTGTCACTGGCTGGCACTGGAGTGAAAACAGGAAAAAAGAAAGTGGGAGCATTGCCCCAGACTCTGATGAGAACAAGAATGGGTCCCTGTATTCTGCTTGCTCTTCTGGTGGTGTTTCAGTATTTATTGTTGGCTTTCTTCAATAAAAGAAGATAAGTGGCTGTGACATCCCAAGTAGGGTTTCTCATTGCTGTGAGCTTGTGTATTTGCAGAAACATGGAGCCCATGGCAGCCCTGGAGCCCCTGCAGTGTCACCTGTGGGGACGGTGTCCGGGAGCGCTTCCGAGAGTGCCTCACCTCTTCACCAGCAAAACCAGGCTGTGCTGGACCGCCAAGGGAGACTTCATTGTGTTCACTGGAGGAGTGTTTGTGTACGTAGCTTTGCTGTCCTCTTCCCTGCAGTCACATGTCTATTATCGCAAAAGAAAGGTTCTGTTATTAGAAGGGCTTTATAAGCAGCAGCATCTGATCTCTCCTTCAGTTTATTGATTCTGGGGAAGTGTCACATCCCTGTGATTGATGGAGTAGGGCATGCTCCTGCATGTGTTGCTGGGACAGGTAGAGACAGGGCTCGAAGGCTTAAGAACATTACTGCATTCTGTGTGTGAATGCCACTGGAAGGAGGTTCAAATATCCAGCATGGCCAGGTAGTGGAGGTGGGCTGAAGGAATGAACTTAGGACTAGCAGCACATTCTTGGTACCGAAGGTCAAAGGCTCCAGACAGTGGAAACCTATTAAAAAGTGAAAAACCTATTAAAAGACGGCTGGTTCCATTTGGGACCCATAGTGTAGGGCTCCTGTTCTCAGAGTTTTACGTGCTCCTCCTGCTCCATCCTGGCACTGCTGTTGGCCAGTCACTGGGTCAGTTTGGCTGGTACTGATGGGTGACAAGTGTGGGCAAACAGAAGAGACCTGAGCTGTCAGAGGGTGTTAGAGCAGCTGCATGGCTGCTGCTGAGGTTGACTGAGGCTGTGCCAGTACTGTAATCAGGTATTTGCAGCCAGCATGAGGGGCAGAAGTAGTCCCTTTTAGCGGGGTAGTGGTGCTCACTCCATGCAAATGTTTTAATTCTTGCAAACTCCTTGCTGAAAAGGAGGCTGCTGGTGCCAACGGGCCCTGGAGGCCTGTTGAGTCAGAAACTGACTGACCTACAAGCTCCAGCGGCTTCATGGGCCGCAGGGGTCAGGGATGGAGAAGGGAAGATGCCCAGGGACTGTGCAGGGTGCTAGGCTCTCAGACTGTGATTTAAAAGATAATGTAATCATGACAAAGTGAGCAATGCCTTAGCCTTGCTTTGGCTGCTTCCATGTGCTTCCTCATGCTGGCAGAATGTGAGGGAGAATGTCTGGCTGGAGAAGGAAGAGCACAGGACTCCTTTTTTGATGGAGGAGCTGGCTTGAACAAGCTTCTGAGTGCTTGTTGAATGAATGTCTCCAAAGTGTACAGGCAGTACTGAAATGTGTTGGGAAGTGCTGTAAGGGGTTGGTGTTGATCAAGGAAGGCTGGGTAAAAGCTACACCCCGTGAAGCCAGTATTTGTCCTGCACTTGGGAGGTTCTAGCATTTTGTTGTTAAGGCATCTGATGTTTGTAATGACTGGAAAATGCTGTCTCTGTGGGTTTGCTTACTTTCTAAAGCTGTGACTGCAAGTGGAGAGGAACAAGTGAGATGTTTAGGGGTCCATCTGAAAGCCCTGCTCTAGGGCTAGTTGTCTTCTCTAAGCCAGACTGTCAGATTGCTGCCACCAGCGATGCTACCAGCGAAACGCAGTGGGGCAGTTGGTGTATTTCCAAAGCTGATGCAAGCTGTAGTATTCGGTGCCTCCCGTTACCTGCTAGAAGGGTATTGCCTTCAGCACAGGCTTTGGCTTGGCTCCTTGCTTGATGTTTTCACCACATTTCCTCTGGAGCAATAAGAGCAGACCTGATGCACAGAGCTCCCTGGAGCTGGGTCTGTGATTTGGTGTGCACCTTGCTTTACCTGCAAGTAGCAGTTGCACAAGAAGTGACAGTTGTCTCTGGTGCTTCTCAGAGGTGTCACTCTTTCCATGCCCACCTGCAGCCATACAAAGCTTATGATGGTGTCCAGAGAGGTCACAGAATTATTGAGGCTGGAAAAGACCCCTAAGAGCATCAAGCCCAGCCCATGACCTAACATCACATCAGCTAGACCAGGACACTAAGGGCCACAGCCAGTCTTTGCTTAAATGTCTCTGGAGATGGGAACTCCATTACCCCTGATCAGCTCTCCTGGGCTTACGCAGTGCACATGCCTGTAGCCATCTGGTTAGAATTACTGTCTTCCAGAGCTCAGCAAGTCTGGACAGTCCTCAAATTCCAGCAGGGTCTCTGGGTTAATGAAGAAGGATTATAATTAGAAAACCTAGATACCAGAAATCCTGCATGTACAGCCAATGCTGTGAGAACCAGAGGAACTACCTCACTTCTGTCCTGCATGTGGTTTCTAATCCTTCTGCTCCCACATCAGGCAGCTAGCTTTATGGAATCACATACATTATTTCATCTCACTGAATCATAGGTCACTTGAGAAGGGGCTTGGTGCTACGGTGTTCATTTGCTGTCTGATCTCAGGCTGGGAGTGTCACTCCTCCCCACTCCACAACTCTTTGGCTCTTTCTGAAGCAGGGAAGGTTTTTTGTCAGCAGTAACTCTGTTTGCAGTTGTTAGTCCAGCAGATGGAGCAAATGGCTGCATAAATGAAACCTGCACACAGGCTAGGGCAGAGGTAGGTGTGGTGGAGAGAAGCAAGCCTAATTGGCTAAGTCTGGTTTCAAACCCTGCGGTTTCTAGCTGTTAGCTTTCTCCTCCAGATGATACAGTGCAGTGTGAGTTACAGACACAAAACTGGGTTTTCTGAAAACAGCCTCTGTGTGAGACTGAGAGAAGGGTGAGCAATGCACTAATTGCTCTGCTGCGGTGCTCTGCTGTAGCTGAGCAAATGCTGGTCCTGCTGCCTTCTCCCCTGGGGTTGGTGTGTTCATTCCCCACTCAGGCATCCAGAAGGGTGGAGCCTGTGATCCAGGCATGATAGCATTGGGCTGAATAGGGATCCTCCAAAGAAGATTCAGCAGACAGTTGTCTTGTTCTTTATGCTGATGCCAAGCTCTCAGAGTGACATAGAGATCAAGGGTCATCCCATGGCAAGATTTTTCAAGGACTTTGGACTGTGAGGTAGCCGTGAGTCAAAGAAAAAGGTCCCCTGCCCACAGAGCACCAAACTCTTTGTAGCAGCCTGAAACCTTCTGACCTGTTTGCCAGCCTATCTGTGCATCCTGCCTACTTGCTGTGCCACCAGCTTGGTTTTGAAAGTGTTCTTCTGGATTATGGGTGATGTCTGCTTCCCTTTATCGTGCAAATGTGTTTCCTATGCTAGATAGTCACTGTGAACAGCAGGTTGTTCACCACCCCGATGGAAGGTTTGTGTTCTGGATACAATTAGAGACTGGGAGAAGGTTGTTAAGTGGTTCAGTTCAAGCTCAAGACAGCTTCATGGCCAAGTCAACAGAAGGCAGCCTTGCCCTCCCAGTATTTTCATGGTCTTGAAAACCTCATATTAGGCCATGAGGAGTTGGGAAATGAGGGCTACCTGACAGTAAAATTAGCTGTGGGACCAAACAGCATCGGTTGTGCTGTTCTCTGCTCAGGGCTGCCACTGAAATGCTGGGGAAAAATTACTAGTCTCTCATAGTTTCATCCTTATGTAGTGTGGTACTGTGTGCAGGTGAGACATTGAAATGGGGCTGTGGAAAGCTCTGAGATTTCACATTACAGGTCTGCAGGACATGCTTCCCTGTTTGAAAGCCCATCTCCAGTCCATGTTAGACATCTTAGTGTTAACTCTGGATCGCCAGGGGCACCAGAGCAATGGCCTTCTCAGTTAGGAGCCAGCTGGGGAGGGGAAGGTTCTGGCCTTTGGGGCTGTGAGGCCAAACATTAGTGGATGAAGTACCCTCAGCAAACTGCTTAGAAAATTCACACTGCCCCTGCTAGTGCTGCCTTTCTGTTCTTCAAACTCACTGCAATTTTCACACCCACCCAAGCTAGCTTAAAAATAATTTTAAAGTGATACCTGAAGTACAAGCCTGGGCTGGGTTATTTTTTCCCTTTTAATCACACTTTGCACCAGGGGATCAGAGTGTAGTTCATGAAACAGGATACGTACTTTTTTCTAGTTTAATATCACAGAATTGCAGAATTCTTGAGGCTGGAAAAGACCTCTGAGCTCATCCAGCCCATGACCTAACATCACCACAGCAGCTAGACCAGGGCACTAAGGGCCACATCCAGTCTGTCCTTAAACACCTCCAGGGATGGGGACTCCACCACTGTCCTGGGCAGTCCATTCCAATGTCTAACCACCCTTTCCATGTGGAAGGGCTTCCTAACATCCAACCTAACCCTCCCCTGGTGCAGCTTCAACTCCTGCCTTCTCATCCTATCACTAGGTGCCTGGGAAAAGGGCCCAACCCCAACCTGTCTACACCTTCTCTTCAAGTAGTTATAGAGAGTGATAAGGTCTCCCTTGAGTCTCCTCCAGGCTAAATATATGTGTGTAGGAATGCCTTAGAGAGATGGCAGTGGAAGCATCAGTGATGGTGACACTTAACAGGCCCATAGGAGCCTTGGCTTAAAGTAAGTAGATCTGTTTCTGACAGCTTGAAGTTGCCAGTAGTAACTCATCTACAGTAGGCAAATGTTACCTTCTGTACTGCACGAGTTGGCTGTTTTTAATTTGTAGTAAAGTGTCCATCTTAAACTACCAGAGCTCTGATGACAGCGCCGCTCTGAGAGACATGTGTGTGCTCTTTGTTACAGCTATCAAGCCTCCCACCCCACCTTCTGCTGAGCAAGGAGAGGACCAGAAAGCGAATAATATAGTCACTATTACAGGTATTTCCCTGTGCTTGTTCATCATCTTTGCCACCGTCCTCATCACCCTTTGGAGAAAGCTCTGCAGAGCTCAGAAGTGCAGCACTGCTGTGCGGCGAAACTCCATCCATTCCCCTGGCTTCCGCAAAAACTCGGACGAAGAGAACATTTGCCAAGGCAACAAGCAGCGGGACAGCTTTGCTGAAGGAGGGGATGCCCCTGTTAGCATTCCTCTGACCTACAGGCGAAGTCTTGCCCAAGAAGATGATGCCTCTGGAAGTGAGAACTTCCAGCCAAATGCCCAAAAAATAATCCCTCCGATTTTCAGCTACCGTCTGGCACAGCAGCAACTGAAAGAGATGAAGAAGAAAGGACTGACAGAGACCACCAAGGTGTACCATGTCTCTCAGAATCCCCTCACAGACACAGTTGTTGGTGCCACCACGATGCTTCCCCTAAGCGGGGAAAACCAAGAGGAGGTGGCGGCAAACAAATTTAGGATCAAATCTCCTTTTCTGGAGCAGCCAGCCGGTCAGCCCAAATTCCTGGGGGAAAGCTCTCACCCCAGGCTGGATCTTCCATTCTCACAGGCCAATCCTGCAATGAGCCCTACCCAAACCCTGATAAGACGAGCTCATTTCAAGCACCAGGATAACAGAGGAGACTTTCCTGAGAGAGCCAGTCACAGAAACCCACACTTTAGAAGAACAGCCAGTTTCCATGAAACTAGAAAGGCCAGGCCTTTCAGAGAGAGAAGCATGTCCACCCTCACCCCCCGACAGACTCCTCTCTACAGCTCCAGGACCAGAACATGGGATCAGGGTTTGGAGGAGAGGATGCGGACAAAATCGAGAAATGCCAATCCAGCGTGTGAAAAGCCGGATCAGCCCAGCAGCACTGCGCTGGGGTGTGAACGACAGGGCCACGGGGCAAAGTGCCACCACAAGGCAGGCCACCCAGTGAAGAAGCTGGAGCTGATCCCTGACCGCCAGCCCGTCAGTCAGGAGAAGGCAGCTGATAAGCCTGAGCCCAACCGAAGTAAGAAAGGTCCTTCGTCTAACCCCAGAGGCGTGTGGCGGAAGGAATCAGGCTCAACTGGCAAAGATAATTCCCAGAGACGCCCAAGTGTAAGCCCTGGCCAGTACCGAAGGGACAAGTGTCAGAGCTTCCCCTTGGACCCCGAGTTTGCCTTTTATGATAACACTACCTTCGGCTTAACAGAGACAGAGCAGCAGATGATCAACCTCCCCGGGTATTTTGGCTCAAACGAGGAGGATGAAGCAAGTACTTTAAGCATTGAGAAGCTGGTGATCTGATGTGACTAACCAACTGCAGCCCTGCAGGAGGGCCATATGCAGGAGAGGATCTGTTGGCTTATGATGGAAGGAGCAGCGAGAATCTTGTTCTCTGCATGGAGTGGGGGGCAATAATGGCTCAAGTCTGGCTTGTGAGAATGCACTCCTTTCTAATCCCTGGGAAGTGCTGCTGTATCGTTATTTTTTGTAGGCACGGGTGTAAAACACACACAAAATCCTCTAGGAAAGTGGGTGTTCGTGAAGGTGTCACCCAGGAACAGCCAGTAGATTTATTGCCTCACACATGATGAATGCTGATCTAACCTTTCTCACCTTGTGGACCACGTACCAGTAGATGATGATGTCCTAACACATCCATTGTACAGTATCCTGAAGCATCTGTCCTATGTGGTGAATCAGGTAGCATTTAGGAAACATGAACCTCGAGTTGTGAGCAGTTTTCACCTCTCTTCTGGTAGTCATTATTGACCAAGCCGTGTCGATTCGTGCTAGTTGCTGAAACCAGTGATGATGATTCCTTAGAGCTGGTTGCATGAATGCGCAAACAATGCCGAGTACTCAGAGTGAATTCAAACTCGAAGGGGCATTTATCACCATTCAAGACACTGACATTTTCTCTCCACCAATATTTATACCATGAAAACAGCTGTTTGCAGGAGATGAAGACAAAAGGGCCTGCGGCTGGGAGGGCAAAGAAGATGGGTGATAAGATTTTAGGTGTCACTGAAGTATTACTGCAGTTTAAGTGCCAGTAAAAGGCAGTGAGAGAACTGTTGAATCACCCGTCCCTTCTGTAGTAATCTCTGCCTTTACTAAACTTCTTTTTCATGTAAATAAATGGACAATAATGCTACTACAGAAAGCTCTAAATAAGTTATGAACAAAAGCAGCAACCAACAGATTTCTCTGCTGACTGCCTGTTGTGCTAACAGAAAGAATAAATAAAACGGCTTGAGAACATCTCAGGGTTACTGGAGCATCTTACGGGAAAGTACAAGAGTTATGCTGGGATTTTTCTGGTGTGATTTAATGCCAGGGATCACAAATTGGTGATTACACACTGCTGCAAGTATTCAGAGCTGGGCTGAAACCCCAATTAACAACAGAGACAGAGCTCAGGCCAGCGAGACTGAGTCAGAGGCTTCGCTTGGGTTTTCTAGGATAATCGTCTCTTCAGGGAGCTTCCAAAGACTGGGGAACAACTACTCGGCAGCAACAAGGAAAGAGGAGATACTGCTCAGGGAATCCAGAGAATGGAGTGAAAGAAGGTAGGTTCAGACAGAGGACTGTCAACATTAAAGAACTCTCTCAGAAGGAGCCCAGCCCTACTTGCCCTGTAACCTGCCTTGTGGGAGAGAAGGATAAATTGGTCTGTGCTCTGCTCTCTGGCAGAGAGAACAGAGCACAGCTCTTTCTCAAAGCTGGCTTTCTCAGTGGAGAGAGAGATTTCCCAACCCCACACCTCTTCCTTTTTCTCAAAACCAACACCAGTTTTAAAGTGAGAGCAGTACTGCTGCTTGTTGCCTATTAACCAACGGCAGCTCATGTTAGGTGTCCAGGTAACTTGACAGGCACAGAGCAGGAGGGCTTGCTGGGACAGCCGGAGCCAGACCCTTGGCATGTGGCTGTCCCAGTCAAACCTCAATGTTTGAGCAGCCTTTATGATGGGGAACATTTTGCAGCTGGTGCTGGAGCACTGGATCCAGCTCAGAGGGGGATGTGAGCCCCCTGTTTCCCAGGAGCTGCGCCAGCACTCTGCGTTGTCAGCAGTCAGCCCTTCGGCCCAGTGTGACTTTTGTACTAGCTATGCATTCCCATAACCTGTCAGCTTGAAGTGCTGTTTAAAGCGTTTGAGAACATGTCCACCCTTGAGGGCCAATCCAAGGCTAATCGAATGTAATGAGTCTTAAAATTGATTTAAATGAGCTGGAAATCAAAGCAATTGCTGCTCAGGTTACTTACCACCCCTGTGCTAGGGTAAACTCCAGCTGTTGTGAAACATCTTCACCCTGAAGCACTGATCTGTCAGCGTTGGAGCTACAGTGCCACGATACCCATTTATAGCTTTGGTGAACCTCTCAGGGACTCACCCAAGGAGACTCTCTCATGCAGGAGGCCCAGGAGAATCAGATCTAATGTATGGCACAGCAACATTCAGCAAGCCTTTCCCTAGCCTTCAGCAGAAGTGATCTGAGTGTGGCAGTAGCCCTCAGATCAAATGAGTCTTCTGCTAGTGGCATTTTAGCCTGTAAATGAAGAGGGTTCTGAATCACTTCCTAGAGTTTGCTGTGGGAGTTGCAGGGTCCTGCAAAAAGCCATCTGACCCCAAAGGGTTCCGTGCACGGTACGAGGGCAGTGGAAGGGGAGACTTGCTCTAAGCCAGATGCTGCTTCTTACAATCTTGTCTCAGTGTCTGGCTGCATTTAGAACAGCTGCTGTAATGCATTTCATGGACTTAGGACCATCTTGTATCTGAGACAGCAAGGCAGATCCCTTCTCTCCCAGCTCGCCAGATCCTTGCTTATTTTCATCTCAGCGAGAAAACTGATGCTGGCTGAAGGTGGGCCTGCTGTAATGCCTGCCCTTTCATATCAACATGTGCTGGAACAGGCTCCCTACTCTGGATTTAACATTCCTCACTGGGGAACTGGATAGCAGTTATCCAACTAAGGCCTGTTGACTTTTCTCTCCTGCTTCATACTTCATTATCAGATGAGTGATCATCTGCTTAATGAACTTTTGAACCATTAATGATGTTGCTTTGGTGCTGTAGTCGATTTCCAGCATGTAGAGCTGAGCATCAGCAGCCAGTCTGTAACGCTTCCCTAGTCCTCTAACTGAAGAATGGGATTGAGCATCATCTGCCAGAAGGGCTCAGCTGATTTCACTCACATTTCTCTGTGTCTTCTGCCCAGATGAGAATAATCCTTAGTGCCATCAGCACTGCAGTGGTTGCCAAATGATTATAATGTGTGCAAAGTTAAGTTGCTAACATGCAGTTAAGGTTGTACTAAGGTTTTACCAAAGCAAAATAGAGAAGTAGTTATCAGAAAAGAAACAGTAAGTGCTGGCTGTTCACAGCCCTTTCTCTTCATTTCAGAGATGTACTTTTGGTCCACATGGGTCCATGCTAACTCTTGGGAAGAGGGCAGCAGTGCAGCCTTGCCAGGGCACAGGCTTTGGCAGCAGCACTCCCTGGACTGCCCACCCATTGTGTTCCAGTGTTCACATGTGCAGTCACTGGGATGTCTAGATAGGAGTGAGAACAGGGTTTACTTCTTCACAAAGCAGAACTAAACCAAGTTTTACACTGATTGTTCACGTCTCTGCATTGTCTCTGGGATAGCTTGAGCCATGGAAATGAAACTTACCTTGCAGACCTTCTCAACTACCCAGGACAGCGAGTGCAAAAGCACTGCAGCTGACATCAAGACAAGCATTTCTCATCGTGGGACCTTTCTCACACTTTTAATCCCAATTTCTGTTCAAGTACCTGCTGTGGAAAAGCTAGTACCAAGTGTGAAGTCCTGCTCCGTTGGGTTTATTTCATCTTTTATGGATATATAAGACAAATGACAAGCTGTATGGATGTAAAAGCAAATAAATGGAAAAGAACGACCAGATTAAAGAATAACTGTACATCAGGAAAACTAGAGGCTCATTCTCCAGCACAGCAGTTAAATGGATTGCATCAAGCTGGTATTACTGTTCATTTCTAACTGTTACCGATAACTTGTGGAAAATAAATGTTCAGTATTGTGTCTCTCTCAGTCATTTGTGCTGCTCTTTCATTTCACTCAGTTGAGGCAGTGAAAGCAGTGTCTTACAGTTCAATCACTTCCCACTTTCTAATACCCCCTCCCTAATTCAGTCATCTGGTAACTTACACAAGAACATACAAATGAATCATGGCCACATTTTACCAACTTCTAAGAGTATCTGTCTGTGCTTGTCTTACATCTAGTACAATCAGCCTAATTCTACTCCTCTGGCTAAGTCTGCTTGGCAGCCTTGTCCTTGTCTGCATCGATGTGTCACAGTGTGCTGTAGAAGGGGGTCTGCAGCAGGAAGCTGTTGGCAGTGAAACCCAGTGTCCACATTGGCCATGTCATTCATGGGGCCTTACTTTGACATCACCTTGGTCTGGATGCATGTTGGCGGTTGGAGCATGCCCATCCACTCGTTTGGTTTCACACACTTGGGGAGCGTTTGGCCGCTGAGATGTAGCACTTCGGGACCATAGGAAGAGTTGTTTGAGAACATTCTCCTGATGGAGAGCAAAACACTAGCAAAGACATGGCACATGAAGTCCATTTCCCCATCACCTTGCTGTTTCTATCCTTATGTCCTCATAACTGAAGTTAAAATCAAGAAAGAAGAGTACAGATGGCTACAAGAACATGCTTGAACACTCATGGTCCAGAGAACTTTTCATAAACGCTCTCTAATTAAGTCCTAAAAACTGCTGAAAAAGTGAACCAGTTATTCCATAACCAAGATGCAGATGTTTTCCATTAAATGGTTATCTGGCTGTGCTCAAACCGCTTGCGACATCAGCTTCAGCTAATAGAAACAGGTGCAACCTCCAGTTACCACAGCACAGGTTTGGCGATTGGCAGTAGCAGGGGACTGGCTATTAGACAGTTCTTTCCAGCCTGTTTTTTTCTCCCCAAAGCAGCAGGATTCATCTGCCCTGGCTGTTCTCACCATCTCCGCTCTCGCTTTCCACAAAGAATGGAGCCCTGATTTTCATGGCTGAGTATTTCAGCGAGTACCACATCCCATGCCACGTAGACCAAACAATGCCGTTGTCATGGGTTCCGTTGTACCGCCCTGTTCTGTAGTATCGTCCATTGAGGTTTACAGCATGGCACCTTGTAACGATGGAGTAGATGGAGTACAGGAGATTAGGTTTAGCATGAGTGGATATTGCATCTTGGCACTGACGTAAGATTTTCATACATTATATGTTTAGAAGCACCACAGCGGGATTCATGGGCAGATCCAGGCACCCAAGTAGATCTGTCTGTACTGAACTGGTTATCTAAAGTCCTACAAGAGCCTATTGAAATCTGGTTAATGCATTTACTGGAACCAGAGAAGTGTGTGGGTCATCCTATAGCAGACATCTACACTGGTCAGATAATTCAACCTGTTGACCCCTTCAAGTGTACTAAGTAGGGATGTGACCCAGTTGCCTAAATGCAGAGGTGTGGTGTGATTTGGTAGGCTATAACTCAAGCTATATATTGAGACCTAGAAGTTCAGATGACTTTTAATCAAGCTAAATCCCACTATTGATGAATATTTTTGTAGCCCCACTGATTTCAGTCTGTATGAGATGGGGCCTGGTCAAAGAAGAGGATCATCCTTCTCTAAAGCAAAACAAAACGGAGTGTGGTGTGTCCCAGAATCATGGAATTATTGAGGCTGGAAAAGACGTCTGAGATAATCAAGCCCAGCCCCTGACCTAACATCACCACGAGTCCGTGCTGCAGATCTGGTAAGCTAGAGTCCCTCCCTGCCTGCTGCTGTGTAGGGTATGCCCAGCTAGCAAATCCACCATCAGTTAAGCCCCTGGACATGCTCAACAACAGAGAAAAATGCCCCTTGTAGACACTTCACCTTGCAGTGACTGTAAATGTTTTCCTCCCTGGGATATAACCCAAAGCACTTTAAGGAATTTTAACGGGAGTCTTTTCCTTCCAGGTCTTTTCCCCCAGAGCATTTATTCTGATCCATTTTCTTACAATGAGTGCAACTTACCTGCTGTGCTTCATAGCAAAATAAGCATATTTGCTTTCCTTTGAGGATCTGTAGGAGTGAACACTTTAGATTTTGGCTGTGCTGAGCGGCAAATACACACAGCAACATCCAGCTGCTCTAAGGTAGTCAAGTCCTTTTGGCTGTACAGCCACCCACACCGTGTGCATCTGGGCAGAATCAACTGTTTTCCATACCTGTTAAACCACCAACCACCCGTGTTCTCTGATGCACAGTTTCCTGCCAGGAATCGGTCATGATCCTTGTCAGAAGTGGTGAACTGCATCCCTCTGTGAGAGGCTGACCACTGATCTTCAAAATTGTTCCCACCAGACAGAGCATCACCAGCGTTGCCAGAATAGGTGCCAAACCACAACCTGTAACTGTCCTGTGAGAATACGTGAATCATGTCTTTGATACCGGCTACTCCTGGCCTTCCTCCCATTTCTGAGCCCAAATTTGCTCTAGCCATTATATGTGCTGTCAAAGGCATGACTTGAGAAGTCAAGGGTGAGACTGACCCCATGCTTTAATGATTCTACGGGATCAATATGGGGTTTATACTTCCAGAAGGGATTGCTAATTACTGCTGTGCTGCAGAAGGCTTCAGGCTTTATCGTCTTTCAATAACCATTTGATACACTATAAAACAAGCTGGAAGGCTCTGCCTGACTCAAGAATGACTTGGAAGAGAACTGTGCCAGTTGCCTTCATTAAAGGAATAACAGCTTAGGAATTTTGCTGCTCCAAAGACAAGAAGTCATCTGATTCCTAGATAAAAGGTCCTGTCCTGGTAGGAAGAAGAAGAGTTCCAGTGTGCACTAGCAGATCAGTTTCACTGTGCCTAACTAACAGGTCTAAGATACCTTTGTTATGAGATGGATTATTAATTTTGTGGGCTTTCTCCTCTCATCATATTCCACTTTTTAAATGAGAAACAGCAGTAAGGTGTTAAAATAAAGCTGATAGAACACCTAATAAGAAAATTCTAAATGCAAACAATACAACGTGTACATTGCTGGGGCAGTGGCACCAGTCAAAACTAAGATAACGCAATGGAATCCACATCCCTCAGAAAGGAAACCCTGCTGTGAGCAACATCTGCACTGAGTAAGACACTGTCTAAAGCTAGAAAGCAAACACAAAACACAAGAGATGTGTCTGCCTTTGGGCTTTCTGTGTCTGTAGCACAGAGCGTACAGCTACAGGTATCTCTCTTCAAGATAGGAACTGCTCTTTCAAAGCTTTGATTAGAGTTTCTTATTTTCTTCTAAAACAAAGTAAAAATGGCTTGTTCTGGTGGTGGTCTTTTATGTGGCAGCCTGAAACACTCTTCTAGGATGTATGAGAACAGGGCAGAGGTTCAAAAGCTTATCTCCTCTCTGGGAGGACACTTTCAACCATGAGACTGTAGACAAATGCTGCAGCAGTTAGCAAGAGAGCAGGGACATGTGCCTCTGTCACACAGTGTTTGGAGCACTCAGTGGTTGCAAGGAAGAATTCCCAGCCTTACATCCCTGTTCCCTGGGCTGTTTGTCAGGCAGCCAAAGCAGGAATTCCAGGGAACCAGTTTTGCACAGCTGTAATTACAACCCCAATAACAAAGGCCTCATGTGCAGATGCCCCACTTGCACACATGAGGCAAACTGCCTCTCTCTCCGTTCCTTACCTGCTCATCTGCAAGCTGGAAATTTTCATAGACTGCGTAACGTCTTTCTCCATGCCAGTCCATCAGGTCGACCTTTAATGAGGTCTCCCCTAAAGACAAAAGTGCCATCCTGTTAGATGAACTAGCTCATGCAAACTGGAAAGAAATCTGTGGAGGGAAAATACTTGCACCTCTAGCGAGCAGGTCGTAGATGTGGTCATTGCCCAGCCAGTATTCATCATTCCTGCCCTGGAATTGCCCAAAGCCCAGTTTGTAATCATCCCATTTCCTGCAGCGAGATACAAATAGCAGTTTCAGAACAGGAGGAAATGAGGTTGTTTGTGACAGCTGGCTACGGTAACAAGTAGAACTTCATCTGTGTCTCTAGACGCTGCTTTCTCAAAGTATCTGATTCATCACAAGCCAAGCTCAGGCATGCACCTCTGCCTTGGAAGCAGAAACAACCTGCAGCTTACTGCTCCCACTGAACCTGTGCGCACACATATTGGGATCAACCTTCAAACCAAGCCCTGAGGTGCAGGGCTCACAGAATGGGGCTGTCAGTCAGATGGAGAGGGAAAGCAGCAGCTACCATACTGTTCGTCATCAAAATACCTGCTGTTGTTGTTCAGCAAGTCATCAATAAAATGCCCTCCTGGCTGGGAATGAATGTTGCAGTCTAAAATAGGGTATGGTGATGAATCAGAAACTCAATAGAAGCTGCAAACAAAAGCTTCCAGATGATGTTGAAAGAGAAACAGCTGGGTTTACTTTGTGCTCCTGTTCCATTTAAATCTGCTTTTGATTCACTGACCACTGTCACCTTTGCTTTTTTGCAGGATCACTCTTTGGATGAGGCAACTTGTCCTTTAAATTAGATATGCTTACTTTTCACCAGCATGTGTGGCTTCATCTTTCTAAGAGGTATCTCCCATCACTAATTACTTCTCATCATTTCATTCTCTTTCTTTCTCTCATCTTTCATTCTCTCCTCTGTTATTTATGTATTTTATCTCTGATACTCACATCTACTCCACGTGGACCATCACTTCCAGTTTTCCTGACATCCTGTTTTTTCTCTCTCACGTTGTTCTCAGGCATATTGATTCTGCCTGGCCTACACACTAGTCAATGTGCCTCTTCAGGATGCTTCTTATTCACCTGTGCTGAGAGCCGAATGCCACAGCCAGATACAACAACCCTGTGGGAAGCCAACTTACAGCCAGCTGGGGCAGTTCTGCAATGGACTGCACTAACAGACTCTAGGTGAGCTCTGAAACTGTGTGTGCTCTGACAGTGAAGTAATCTGTATGCTTCTCCTTTACTGTGCTGCCAGACCAACGCTGCTCCTGGAGATTTACAGGTGAAAGTCACCTCTCTGGGATTTTGCACAGAAAAAGGACAATCTGGATCGGTGCTTTGTGATCCTTTTGAATGATGTGAATGCAGAAACAAGTGGGTTTGAACCCTCCTCCGTTTGTTATGTGGGCCCATTAGCTCATTAAATGAATTGGTTACTCTCATCTCAGGCATGAGACTGATCAGCCGATTACAAGGACTTGTAGGTCCTTTCTGAAAATGGCTTGCTGCTACAACCACTCATCACCAGACTGTCCTGATGCAGTTAGAATCACTAAAGTACAGTCCTGCATACCGTGATTTGCACATGTAGGGTTTCATCAGGCAGCGGGACGGGGCTGGGAGCTGGAGGCCTGACCGCAAGCCCTGTTGATGCAACCTCAACAGACTCACCTGTTGAAATTCTCCTTGCCGTTACTCCGCCGCTGAATGACAGTCCACCCCCCGCCATCAGACATGTCACAGTACACCAGGAAAGGCTCTTGATCTGCTCTGGGCCTGATGCGGTAGTAGCCATTTCGGGTCTTCTTCCGATTATACACCGCGGCACAATCTGGGCAGAACAGTATCGGTTTGTTAAATGGAGCAGGGGGAAAGCAAAGGGGGTATGCAGACAAGAGAAGACATTGCTGAGAGGCGGTGAGGGTCAAGGACAACTTGGCCAGCCTGTGTGTAGCGCTTCTAGCCCTGCAAAGCTAAGGCAAACAGTTCAATAAAGTAGTAGCAACAACTGTTTTGCAATCTGAGATTGCAAAGGCTTGAGAGCCTTCACGGCCATGTCCTCTGAGGGAGTATTCACAAACCTTTGAAAGCAGCACCAGGCTGGCACTGGCTCTCTCAGCAACACCATTCGCAGGGAAGCTAATTTCCATGTGGAAGCTAGGCTCAGCTGAACTTCAGATTGGATCAGAACTCAACATCTTTAAAGTAGCAGGCCACGCTCCTGTGCCCAGCCCCACCAGGGCAGTGTCAGAAACCTGACTTTCAGGACCTCAGTGCTTCACACTTTCAATTTAATGCCCAGGAAGGATAAAATCTTACCCTATGGTTCTGTGATTTGGTACCAGTTACAATCATGTTCTTAACTAGACATCAAGGAACTAGCCTATGCAGGCTAGTTACTGCATCACAGAAGTTAAGGAGGAGCTAAGGAACAGAAAGGCTGAGCTCCTCCAAATGGCTTTCAGTTCCCACAGCAGAGCCAGGCACGCTAAGTCACTAGGAGGTAATGGGCTCTTCGAGATCAAGGCCCATCTCCTCCTAAAGCAGCTGTCTAAAGTAGTTCTGATAGGAAATAGATGAGAGGTGCCTGTTCCTCTCTGCACCACAGTCCCAGATGAGAAGCCTAGCTGCAGGGTCACGATTCTGCCCTTCTCCATCCTATGCATCTAACTATTTTAAAACAAAATCTACCTCAAAAATTCTAAAACTTCTCTCAGAAATAAAATCCAGCACATGGAACACTGTGAGGAGAAAGAAACATCATGGCAAGCTGGAATTTCCACACACACTCCTGAGAACTGTACCTTGGTCATAGACGATCAGATTTCCACTGGTGCTGGGTAAGAGTATCTCATGCTGCATGCTCCTGTTGCCTGAGAACAGACCGCTTGTTGCTCTATGGTAAGTGTTCTCCAGGATGTCCTTCAGTTGCAGTTCATATAAGTAAAGCAAGCCTTGAAGGTGTTTTAACCGTTGTCTCAACATATTGTTGTCTAGGAGGCAGATATCTTTTTCCTATGAAGAAAATAAAACAACCCCCATCAGTGGTGGGAACAAAGAGGCAGAGAGAGGAGCATCTCTCTCCTTTTGACCATAACATGTCACACTGTCTCTGTGGATCAAGGCAATTTGATGGTGGTCTCTTCCAAAGATAAACAAGTCTTGCACCTCAAGGGCTGTTGAGTTGACTGCAGCAGAAGGTTTTCTGCAGAGACCTTGCCACTGCTCAGAAGATTATGAAATGCACACAAAACGACTCTGGAGAGAAACTGTTCTGACTCCCGTTTAATGGACTCAAAAGGAGGGCTTGCAGACTGAAACTGCTCAGGATAATCAAAGGGGGGAAACCTGGCTCTTGCACTGCAGCCAGGCCAAACCACTGAGGTTCCAGAAACATCTTCTGGTAAAACTAGAAGATAAAAGAGCTGGTATTTGGGGCAAATCAGCTGAAAAACGTGAGCCAACAGTGGGAGAAGTTCAGAGAGGCACTGCCATAGCCAAAATGAGAATCTGACCCACAGTGACTCTTCAGCAACAGTCCAGTCCATTTAAAACATAACAAAACAGAGCAGTATCTCTTCCAAGACTACGAAGCAAACCCCTGCAATATGAATCATTGGCTGGTTTTGCTTTGAGCAAGCTGCCTTGCATGGTGTCAGGTCAGAACCAGTTCTAGGCGTGAGCAAAACAAGTAGTTGCCTGTGACAGCAGAGTGCCGAGTGTGCTTCCTTCTCCTAGACCTGTTGCTTTTCCTCCACAGAGAAGGATTTCCAGGCGGGAGGCACACAGGGACCTGCTGCAGACAGCTCTGAGCTCTCCAACTCTCCTTGCCAACTTTGGGGATGCTCATCAGAAGAGTACAGACTGCCTCAGACTGCACCCACTCCCTCTTCCGCTTCTTGCTTTTTATCTCACAGTGAATAAACGAAGGCAGTTGTCCCTGAGGGAGCAGAGTGCAGTGTTTCTTCACTGACCATAATGTTATTTTTCAAGGGCTTTTGTCATTGCTTTTCATTTTTGCCAATGAAATCCAGCCACCCAAAGAGCTGCACAGTCCCTAACGCCACAAAACCCCTGTGTTATCAGGACAAAGAAGGACCTTCCTTTAGCTGCAGGGAGATACCATTTTTCTCTGTTCTTGCAGATCTCCACCTGTTCTGTGGGGAACCAGTTACCTCTTCATGACTGGGCATGATAAAGCACTGAGAGGTTGTCCAGACATTAGCTAAAAGATACGCACCGAAACCCTGGGTGCAGGTGAACCAGAGTTGACCAGGAGAAGGAGCAGCAGCAACCAAGACATCATCATATGCATTTCTTCTCACCTGAAAAGAAGCACTGACAGGCTGCACTAGAGGTTTATTTAGTTCCTCTCACAGTTCAATCCCTCCTCACAATCATGTGGAGGAAATTGTTGGAAACTACAGTCAGGAGAAAAGATACTGTTAGGGAGATGCTGGAGCACCAGAGCCATGTACAGACAGGGTGACTGAAGCTTAGGGCCAAGCTCCTGCTTCCCAGAGTGACTCTCCAGCAGCCTCCGCCTCTTTTTTCAAGCACCCACGCACATAGGAAGTTGCTCAGCAATAACACCTCCACAGAGTACTTCTCATGAAACTCACTGGCCAAATCCACACAGTCCTTTTTCAGTCCAAACATCCCAAAGGTAAGAGGAATTCTGTCTCCTGGTTGAGTGAATGATTACCCCACCTTGTTCCACAGAGTAGTCTGCCACAACGGAACCTCTACCTTGGAGGCAGAGGGCAGCCGTCACATGTGGGACAGGGTGGGCATAGGACACTTTTTGCTTGGATTTCACTTCAAGAAATCTCTGCTGCTGACCAGCCCCAGTGCACAGATGGGGCTTGTTGGAGTCTCGGCTAGAAAAAACAGCCACTGGGAACATGCAGCTGAATGCGAGTGAGCTGTACAGATTGTCCCAGCATGCTTGCACGGTGCTTAAAAAACCCAAACCAGAAAGAATTTAAAAAATCTAAACAATAGGCTAAACCCAGCTCCCCCACTTCACATCTGGAAGTGCAGCAGGAACTTAACTACCCAGCAATGTCTCCAAGTTATGACACGTTTTGTTTCAGCTATGGCTCCATCAGCATCCCCACAGCGGCCGATGCTGCTTCCAGAGCTGGCAAAGCCACTGCAGCAAGGAAGCCATCTGCCACGCCAGACAGGCAGGGCTCAAAGCAAGCTGAGAGAAGAGACGCCTTATGGAAGTTGCCCATCAAAGGTGTCATGCAGGTGGGTGCCCCAGCATGTGACATTTTTTTCAGCTCGTAGAGAGAAGGGTTATTAGAGCGGGGAAGCTGCCAGCCTGTGACCCCTGGTGTTATGTGTGTCAAAGCAAAAGGCTAAGATGAAGAATGAGTCTGAGTGACAGCTCCTGAAAAACAGACAGTGCAGACCAGAGGGAAAGAAAGAATCTACACCTCTAGTAACACATAGCAAATGCACATACCTGCAACTCGTCTTTCTTTCAGATCTCCTCCTGATAAGGTTATTTGCCTTAAAAGTGAGCTGCAAAAGAAAACCATCATAAACCTGGCTGCACTTCTAGAGGTTGATTGGGACTTCCCTCTCAAGGTGGCCCCTGTGAAGGGCATAGATGAGGAATGTTTCATGGCACTAGGCACTTCCACAAAAAGCCTGCTGTCCATTCCTCATATGAAACAATTTCTCAATCCCCAGGTTATCTGTTGGTAGCCAGTCCTCATCCATCTGCCTCCCAGGGAGGGTAAAGGACAGGTTTCTATCAGCAGGGCTCTCCATAGCAGAGGGGCTCTGCTGGTTGTGTACCATGACTCACCTTATTTGACTGGAAAGCTCAACCAGGAATGACTGTTTAAAGTGTTTGTGTGAATCACGCAGACTAATGCTTCCCCTGTTTAATACAGCCAGGCTCATTCCAGTAAGTCCTGCAAGGTGAAAACAGCACAGCTTCTCCGCTCAGCGTTCCTTCTGCTGTTTAATCTGGTTTGTGTGTAAAAGGACAGCACAGCTGTAACACCAAAGGAGCTGAGAATCTAAAGCAAGAAGGCAACATTAGAGTATTAAGCAAGACTTGTTATTTGGCTGAAATCTCAGGAGGTTTGCAATTGTGTAACCCTCCTCTGAGCTGGATGATTCCATGTGCTAGTTAATACAAACAAGGGCAATGTGGAAAAGAGGAAAAAAGACAACAACAAATGAACAGATGGGTCCCTCCCTTTGCATTATGGCCTTGGAATCACTGATTATGATAAAGAAAACAGCAGGAATGCTCCATTTTACAAAGCTGTGTTCAGAGGAAACACCATGGAGCCAAAATCCATCGTATACTTCTGTGTTACTCTCCAGGAAAGCAGGAGCGTTGCAGTATCCCCAAGTACAGCACTGCTGTTTAGTTCTTAAAACCTGTGTTCCTCTACTCCTGCAAGAACCACTGACCCATTGCCAAAGGATTATGTAAACACTGCTTTTCTTCACACTCATTCTCCACCCCCAGTTTTAGGCTGGCTTTGAAAGCTGTGAAAGTAAGTGAAACAGTTCTTCTCCTTAGTGGGTACTCAGCTCTTTATTCTACCCCCTACAGCCAACAGTGGGGTGCTCAGGTACCGTGCTCCCAAGAGCAGAGGGGCTGCATACCATCCGCTGGGGCTTTTATTCATGGCAGCATCTCCTTGGCTGGAGCCAGCCAGCACTTGTGACAGTTTATCCTGTTGCCTAGGTGGTTGACGTCCTCCTCAGCAGTGAGCACCTCCTGAGCCTGGGTGAGATGGGTGGTGGGCCTGGGTCTGCCATGACAGTGCTGGAATCACAGGGTGGGCAGCATGGTCAGCCCCCAAATGGCACAGCCATTTGGCAAAGGAGCGCCCCTCCACTTCTCTAACTCCTCTTAGTTCCTGGTTATGAGGTGCAGGTGGAGCTGCAGACCTGGTAGAAACCACACATGTATGTCCTGTTAAGAGACTGCAGTGGTGCAGAAGCAGTACTCAAAATCCAGCCCTTCCTCACAGAACCCCCAAATGTCTCTCAGAGCCAAGCATACTTGCAGCACTCTCTTTCTTGAGGACTCTACCAGTCTTAGCCTCACAGATGTCTGCATGTGAAAAATGCAGACACTTGGAAGGTGTTTCGTGCATACCTGTGTCACTATGAACTTACTTTCACAGGCTGGACTAAGCTTTAGAAACACATGAAACACAAGAAAAAAGTTGCCACGAGGCTGAGTTCACGTGAGGTGGGTCTAGCAGTAGGGTGTGTTCATGTACTGCTCCACTGGCCCAGAGATAAAGCACTCAAGTCATGGCAAAGAACGCGGACACTGTGTAATCTCTGATGCTTCCTTGCAGTTGTTGAAGTCCCCAGGCAATGGGACTGCAAAAGATCTTTTTTTTTCCTGGAATACACATGCTTCACACATAGTCTGCAGTTCAAATTCCTGTTTAGTTACTTGGAAGGAGATCAAATTCCCTCTTCTTAAGATACTCAGTGATCTTGTCAGCAAACAATAACAAGTTTCATTAACTAAAAACCACCCCACCCTGCTCTCCTCCATCTCCTTCCAGCACAAGCACATAGGTGCTGAATAACAGTCATACAGAACTATAATTCACACAGTAAATACAGACAGCAGGTGGATAAACATGAATGAAGAGGGTGGCTCTGTGGCAGCTGCAGTCATGGGGTGTTGGGCTTCCCCAGATAGGGGATGAAGATATGAAGGTGATGCCTGATGGACTTGCACTCCACAAGGGTCCAGCGGAATACCACTGCATCTAGAAGACAGTGATGCCATCCTACAACTCTCATAAAACAAGCTGTTTGTTTGTCCTTAAAGGAGGAAGGGAAGAAATGAGGCAGACTGATTCAGACTCCAAAGGAGGTTGAGAGACCTGGGGTTTTCATAGCAAGACTCTAACTGCCTACATGTGCCCTAGGAAAATTCAGAGTAGCCTAGAGCCACCTGCAAGTAAATCAGCTCACTGGCACAGAAACCACGTTTTATGCCCTTGCCATTGGTTTTATACTTCTCTATCACATCTCATCCTTCATGAACATCCTGCTCCCTGGGAGAGACTGTAGACCAGGGTCCTTTGCAGTCACAGCAGGTCTGGGGGTACCAGGGGTCAGCAGGCTCTTAATGTGTAAGCTATTATACATCTTCTCTAGGAATCTGGGCTGCCAGGATCTTTAAAACAAAGCGAATTTATGAGATCTGAAACAAGTATTTCTTTCTTTTTAAAATCTAACAACAAAAAGCTCTCTTCAAAAGATAGATTTTAAAGATGAGGATGACATCCATCACTATAGTTTCGATCTATGAAATTACCGAAACCAGTGCGTACCCATTGAAACTCTGTGGTTTATTAGGAAGTGGGAACCACTGAGATCTAGGTACAAAGGGGTAATGGTGGCAGACCATCAAACATGCTAGATCCAAAGGCTTTGATAATGTTCAAAGAGCAAAGGCCTAACTGACAAGCCTGCATGCAGCCTGTGAGTATCTGATGCGTTGGCACAACAAATGTAATTAGTTTATAAGTTCCTGAGGGCAAGCGCAGGTCCGAGCAATCTCATTTACACCAGGAATAGGTGTACCAAAGCGAGTTAGTCACAAGGCTGGAGGGAGCATGTGGATTATCAGTGTGATCTTCTGTCTACCTCTGGTCAGAGAACTCCCCTGACCTAATTCACTCCAGTTTGAACTTCATCATCTTTTTGAGAAGAGAGACTTTGAAGTAAGAAGTATGTTCTGAAGCTGGAAGACAGGAGGTTCCACATCAAGATGAGAAGAAGTTTCTTCCCAGTGAGGGTAGCAGAGCACTGGAATGGGCTGCCCAGGAGTCTCCTTCTCTGGAGACATTTAAAACCTGCCTGGACTGTTCCTGTGTGCCTGGATCTAGGGAATCCTGCTCTGGCAGTGGGATTGGAATGGATGATCTTTCAAGATCCCTTCCAATCCCTGACACTGTGATTCTGTGAAAATATTCAGTGCTGAAGACGCTGCCACAGAACACAACATGCTCTTCCACTGCTTAACTGCCCGCATTGTTAATTATTACTTGGTTTCCCCTGAGTCTGAATGTGCCCAATCTCAGCCTGCAGCTTTTTAATCTCATGAAGCCTTACTCTGTGAAAGGGAAGAACGCTCTGCTGCCAAATGTTTTTCCCCTGCTTAAGGCTAGCTCCAAGTATCTACAAGCTGTGTGCCTGTCCCTGGCTGGGAACCTAAACCTTTTGCTACAAACACACATGCTGGGGGAAAGCCAGCAGGGTCATGGAGAGAGGGCTTGTACAAAGCTGGGCAAGGCTGGGCACCACGGCACACAAACATCCCAAGGGAAGAGCATGAGGAGGTAGGGCACTTAGCTGGCAATGGAACGGAAGTAGGCTAAGAGCAGGTTCTGCTCCTAGAGTGATTTCTTTCCAGGCTGTTTAATGCAGAACACATACACAGACCCCCATGGCATACACAGGAACACAACTGCTGGTTCTGAGGAGATCTCTACTGCCCAACAAAGACAGAGGTGCCAAATTAACTGAGTTGTCTCTAGAGTTAGGCAGCTCCTGAAAAAGTACCTGTCTAGGTCTAAATTTTGAAGCTTTATGCCTACTTACCCCACTTCGAGGGCACCTAGCCCTTTTTCCAGATCCAGCCCTGACTTACTGTGATTAAGATGCTCCTTTTGTTTCAGAGGGCCAGCTTTGAGCTCCTTGACCCGGGTGTGATGAGGTGTACTTCACAGCCTTTTACTCACATCGTGGCTCGCTCTTTCTTTCTTCTGTAGTTGTGGTTGCCAGCACTGGAGACCAGAAAGCACACAGGATCCCAATAAGAAGCTCAAGCCGTATTTCCAACCCAACATCTTTCCTGATTGTGGATCCAAGGATCTTGCTATTCCTTTTGCCACAGAAGCACAATCACCTGCGGCTAGTTACTACACACCGCTGCCTCAGGCCTTTTCAGAGTTCCCAACTTCTGTAACACAGTCGTTCATGCTCCAAGCATGACCTGCCATCTGCATAGTTGTGATTTACAACATGTGAGAACTTAACTAAGAAAAGCTGGCCAGCTTTCTGGCATGTACATGCACACCTGTGGCAGGTGGCAAGTGCATCTCAGGGACAGTGAGTAGATTGTAAGTAGAGCAAGGATTACTTTTAAAGACATTGTATGGTCCTTCAGGTACTGAGGGCTGAAAAGCACCATCCTGAGGGGCTTTGTTCTGAGATTGACAGTGGATGTGTGACAATACACACTTGCTTGCCCATGTGCATTTACCAGGTCTTACAGTTTGTTTCTATACAAATACTTTTTAAGCCCGTGGGTCAACTGCAAACTTTATCACTCAAGATTTTATCCAGGGCACAGCTTAAAACATAACAACACAACACTAAACAGCATAAGACTACACCAAATCCCTATCCAGAACCTCTCTGGAAGGGAATTGCTTAAGGATGGTTCTCCTTTTATGAAGGAGTTCAGCAGGAACTATTTTCCATGATCCATGTTGATTGGTATTTTTGGTAGTATTCGTAGTTTTGGAAGGATGTCATCACCCTTCTCTCCTGCTCTCTACCCAGAAAGCAACTGAGTTTTTTCTAAACATTTCAATCTTTCCTGCATTTTGTTGGCAATTCTGCTATTTTACAGTGACGAATGATGGGATCAGAGCTGGGTTCGAGTGGGTTTTATAGCAATTTACCTACATTTATAACTGTCAGCAAAATTTACCTAAAGGTCTTGAATTAAAAACAGATTTTCAATGCTTCCTTTTTCTTTTTAGCTTTACAAATCTCAGATTGTGTTCCTAAACTTTTCTCTAGAAATCAGATTAATAAAATAAAAAAGAAAGTTGTTTTATTTTAGTCACTTGACTCCAAAATTGGAGTTTTAACAGAACAGATCAACTGCCAGGAAACTTACGATGATGCATGTGAGCTGGCATCACCAATGCTGTAAGGTTAGCAACACTGAAAGGAGCAGTTATGGTGTTATCCCTGGTAATATCATCTCTACTAGATGAAAAATGGAAATAATTGTCTTTCCTTTTAGCCTCTAGTTTATTCAGTCTGAGTGCAGCACTGGAATCCTCCTTCCTCCAGTCCCTGCTTTGGCAGGCTGTTACAGGTTGTTCTGTGATGAGTCAAGTTCAATACTCAAATTGCCTTCACTCCTTGGTGTCCCCAGAGCCCAGGACAGGGGATAACAACCTTCTGTATTTCTACTCTTCTCTTATATGGTCCTCCCTGTGAAGGTGCTCCACAGGCATAAGCTCCTGCTGAGAGTAAAACACAGCAAGTGGTTCACAGAATCAAACTGGTACTAAACATCCTGCACACGTGACCTTTTTTTTGCAGAACTAGGAGTAAAAGAATTATTTCTTATTATCATCCCACTTAGTTTCCATCCATCCATTTTTAGCTGCTTTTCAAATTAATAATTAATATTTCAGACATATTTAGCTCATTATTTGCTACTGCTGTCAGTAGTAGCTACTTACCCGGATACGTGAGGGAGAAACTTTCTATTGAGTCTCCTGCACAGAAAAGCTCCCTGTGCCCAGCATTCTTCCTAAAGATTTTATTTCTTTTGGCCATGGAGCATGTGAAAAACCCACGCCATCAGTTAACCGCATCCTCCTCGGACCAAACCCCAGCAGCCTTGCCAGCAGCCCCCAAAGGCTCGCTTTGAGCTCCCTCTGCTGCCGACCGTGCTGCAGAAAACCTTTCCAGCGCAACTCTGGCCTCGTCAGGAGTGTTCCATCGTGAGAGGTGCACGCTCAGCGGCTGCTGGTCAGCGATGAGGCAGGTGTGACGTCTCCACAGAGCACAGGGTGAGAAATCTGCCCCGCGGGCTCTGATTCTGCAAAACGTAAGAGTTCAGTGTTACGTGAAAAAAAGAGCCCAAGGTTGTGTGTCTCTGCTCTGAGTGGAGGCAGTCACACAGAATCCCCTACCGGTTGGGGTTGGAAGGGACCTCTGGAGATCATCTAGTCTAACCCTCCTGTCAGAGCAGGTTGTCCTAGTGCACATCACGCAGGAACACATTCAGGGATGCTCTGAATGTCTCCAGAGAAGGAGATTGCAGCCTGTTCAGTACTCTGTCACCTTCAAGGTAAAGAAGTGTCTCCTTATGTTTAAATGGTAATATCATGTCTATTAGACTGTGTTCTAGTTCATGTCCATTGTCCCTTATCCTGTCACTTGGCACTACTGTGAAGAGTTGGGCTCTGTCCTCCTGAGACCCACCCTTTAGATATTTAAAGGTGTTGATGAAGTCCCCTCTCTATCTTCTCTGAGCTCAAGAGTTCAAGGTTTCTCAGCCCTTCCTCACAAGGGAGATGCTCCAGTCCCCTGATCATCTTAGTGCCTCTGCACTGGACTCTCTCCAGTAGTATCTTGTCCTTGTTGGTCCTGATTGAACTGGGATGCTCAGAGCAGGATACACCACTCCAAATGGACCTCTGCAGAGTAGAGGGGGGAGTACAACTTCTCTCTATATAGAACTTGCCTCTATCTACTGGCTACACTCTTAATGCACTCCAAGAGACCACTGGCCTTCTTGGACACAAGGGCACGCTTCTGACTCCTAGTCAGCCTGTGGCCCACCACGACTTCCAGATCCTTCTCTGCAGTCACTATCGCAGGCCGTGGGTGCTTGACTGCCCGCAACCCT
>VZRI01002315.1:151082-207150 GCA_013397515.1 Upupa epops | reverse complement strand
GGCTCGGCGGGGAGGGGAGGGAGCTGCTGCTGGGGGCTGCAGGACCCCGTCAGGATGGCGTCTGCGGGGCCGGACCTGCCGCGGCTGTGGTGAGTGCGGGACTGCTGCTGGATGCTCGTGCTCACAGCTGCTTGTGCTGCTTTCTCTCTCTAGTCAGGGGTGATTCTCTGTGGCCAGCAGGACAACACCAGAATGGTAACTGTGAGGTACGAACAAGGGGCAGAACTGACCAGGTGAGTGGAAGGAGCTGTACCCGTGCTTGGCTCTGGGATTGGTGTCTGCCCTCCCTGTGTGTGGCCCTCTGTCTGGAGTTTCTTAGTGGCCTCAATACAAGAAAGAGACTAGTGCTCTGATGCTGAGGTTTATATAGTATAGTCTCTTTTTTTTCCCTTTCCTCTTCCCCTCAAGTGTTGTTGGAGAGGAGTGAGGTTTTTTGAGAGAAGTAACACTGCTGTGATTGACTTCTTACAAGTAGAAGCTCTCTAAAAATAAGAACCTCCAAACCTGATGTAATTTTATGGTGGTAAGGCCTGTTGTCTTTTAGATTCCAGAAAGAAACACTGCTTAGGCTTTCTGTAGAGCAAGATGCCATTGCTCTACACTCCTCGAGGCTGAAGCTCCCCTCCCTGCTGCTGTGAGCAGGCTTATGCTCTCTATGAATGTATGGGGAGGGAATAGTTCTTTTGGTATTTCCTTCTTTTCTGCTCTTCCATCCCCACTAGTCAGAGACTAGATGCTGTAGCCTGTGGCAGACAGCTTGTTCCAGCCTGAATATCAAGTACATCAGATGCTCAGCAAAACAAACTTGTTCTGAAGACAGCATTGTCTACAACTGAATTTTTGTCAGAGCACAGTGGAAATGATGCTCTCAGACTTGGCATCTCTTCTTGTGGTTAAAAAATTGGCTTCCTAACCCAAAATACTACTGTTACTCATTCTTATTTTAGCTTGTTTTAATCACAGTTGAAGATAAGAGGGTGGTATTTGGCATGCTTCAAGTGTCTACAAGTATAAGACCTGCAGCAAAACTGCTGTAGCAGCAGGTAACTGCTTTAATGAGTAAAGTATTTCAGCTGTACATTAAGTGGAAACTACCAAGAGATTATCCCACATGAGAACAACTGGGTAGTGTAGATGAATGGGCATGTGTCATGATAGCTTTGCTTCAATTCTAAAGACAAAGTGAGGATACTGGTGTCTAAAGATACTGAAGCCAAAAAATTAGCTATAAATAATGAAACTGCCAACCCCTCTTTCCCCCCAATAATGATTCTTCTCCTCCTTGACCTGATATTGGGTGCAGTTGGTGATCCATCAGTAATTGCTGACAATGTAGGAAATGCATCCTTAGACTTCTTGTTTAATAGGGGTGTTGACCCACCCTGCAGCAGCAGTGCTGATATGTGGATCCATTCTGGAGAATGCGGAATACTTGGATCCTGAGAGTAGTTGCAATAATGTTTCTAACATGCTATGTTGCCTCAAACAGCCTTGAAACTTCAGTATTGAACATGTGTGTGTAGTTGCTGTGCTGGGGCAGGCCTGTGGTAAACATTATGGCTGTGCTGCACAGTTGCAGTGGAAAAAGCTGAATTAAGCTCCTGGTTCTGGATGCTGTAGCTTATTTTCTTTTAAGTCATCATGTAGTCTTCAAAATTTCTCAGGTGGCTGAATGAAAATATAATCTAAGGAGAGTCTTTTAAGGAAGTATGGCAAGCAGCCATGACCACCAGAAAATGCTGTTCTAGCACTAGCTCAGCTGCTGCTGTTCCTTCTCTGGTCTTCCAGTTTCCGGTCTGGTATCCTGCTCTGCATAAAAACATCCCTGTGCTATGACACTTTCTGCTATAGAAACATGAGTTCTGTGAAAGTAGTTTACTGTAACAGCATTTGTGTTGTGAAGCAATTTTGAGTATGTATGTTTTCCAGAAACTGGACTCCTAAGTCCTCTGCAGACTCTTGGATGCTTTACTTCAAAGCTGAACACATCTGTTTCCTTCTTACCCCAAAAGGAACATTCAAGATGAATTTGATGGAAACTAGGCCTGTAAAGCCAAGGGGTTTGGCTGTGCAAGCATAAGGAATGTCTGTCTTCTGCTGGCACTCTACATGTGCTCTGGCCTAGGCTGCTGCTTGCTGCTCAGTGGGCAGCTGATGTTTTCCCTTGAACAAAGGGTAGCAATGTATAAAACTTGCATCTATGCGAGTTATTTTGTTCTTGTTTCAGCTCTCCAGTAGTAGAAGAGGCCACAGTGAAGATTGATGATGGTTGTGATGAAGATAATGAGCCAGACAGCTGTTCCAAGTAAGCCAATGGTAGACTAAATGCATTGTTTACCCCTCCAGAAGTGGTAACTGTTGAGCCAAAATAAGAAGGCAGATGGCTTGCTAAGGTAGAGATAAGCCCTGTAAATCACTTGATCTTGATGCTTGGTGTAGTACACAAAGTAAGTTCGGGAAACCTCTTTATGTCGCTAGAGTTAAAAGCTCAACCCAAGAAGTAGTGACAAGTCCATAATATTATGGAGAATGGGTGGTTTGAACCACATTGACTAAGAATTGCCAAAAAAAAATGAGTTTGGGGAAACACAGAACAACTACTGGTGAGAAAGTGCAGTGAATGAGAATTTGAGGCAAACAAGCATAGTTACTTCATGTGAAGTAAGCAGACTGAATTTTGCAGTGATTGTTGCTGTTTGTGAAGCAGTTTAACACTGTTCTTGTCACCAGATTACTCTCAGCATGTGTAGTTAAGTCAGGGATAAATGACTACTTGTTCAGCTGCAGGTGCAGGGAAACAGTAAAACTAAGCCTGTTATCTCAGGTTTCATTTGAAGACAGCAAATTCTATGAAGATGAATTTAGCCATTGTGAAAGGCATTTGGAAATGCCAAGGTGTTTGAGCAAATGTGCCATGTTCCCTTCAACTGACATAAAATGTTGGCAGGCCGAATTGGAGGGGGGGGGTGGTATATGTTTGTCTTTAGAGCACCTAATCAAGATACTTGTCCTTACACCAAGACTTTAACTTCCACAGTTTAACTTACACCTGCGTTGTAGGATTGACTGAGCAAAGACCGAGACCACCAAAAAGTTAGGTACTTACTGCAGTGCTTTCTTAGGTATGCAGAGAGAACTTCTTGTTAGGTGGTCTGCAAGGCAAGACTGCTTTTATGCCCTTGGCTTACATGGGAGAAGTGGATATTACACTTTGAGTAAGCATCTTCATCCTTATACAGAAAGTTCATACTTTAGACTAAAAAGTGGGTTAATTTGGGAAGGTCTGGAAGCTGCTTCATCATCATTTCTAAGGCATGTAGCCTTGTCTTGGAGTGGGAGGTGAAGATACACACTAAGGTAAATACAATGCTCTGGTTATCCTAGAGGAAACAAGTGGCTCACATGGGAATCACTGGGGTGCAATATGCATTGCTGAGCTGACAAAGGCTTCCTGCAACAGTGATAGCACTAATGCTGATGGGGAAGGGAAATATAGCAATTGTATAGAACAGGAAAGATGGAGTAGATGGGTGAACAATACAAAAGGGATCTGTTAGTACTTTTTCTTGTAAGTCAGAACTCTTGGTAGGTCTGACTGGTAATTGTACACTCGGAGAAGGTATCTCCTTTTACTTGTTCAAGTGTCTAATCCAAGATTACTTGACAGACTAGCAGTTTGTTTTTTCAAATGGTTGGAGCCTGGGTCTTGCAGGTAATTGTACTGTAGTTTTTGGTGTAGCCTAAAGAGGACGTTGAGATAGTGAGAACTCTTCAGTCCTAGCTTTAAACCAGGAAGCTTAAAGCATACCAAAGAGGCAAAAAATTATCTTTGGTAACTGTAAGCAGGAGTTGAAATCCTGCTAGAGCTGGAGATAAGTGTCAATTGCAAGAGCTTAGATTAAGTTGGTTGCCTCTGAAGAGGCACTTGAGTCTTTAATCTGAAAGGTAAACCAGTGTTTTCTTTTAAAACACTGGTGGAAGAGATTAATCTTGCTCTGTTCCAAGAGTGCAGAAACAGCAGTCAGTCTATTCAAGTACTGCTTTTCCCAGTCCTGGAGAAAAAAGTCCTCTGACACAATAAGTTTTTAGTGTCTTGAAGAAAGCTTGAGAGAATGTTTATCTTCCTTTTGACTGATAGGAAATGGGCTTATATAATTAAGTTTTGTAAATCAGTAGGCAGTAAGGCAGAGCTCATTGGAATTGTGACACAAGTATTATGTATGTGTACAGAATGCTGGTGTTGTGTGGTCTGTAGCTGATGAATGCTTTTTCTAGCAGATGGTCAAAGCATTGCTTTAACTGTTTAACTCACCGGCTTCATGGATGCAACAGAATAATCTACTCCTACAAACTATACAGTAGTGGTTTTCCTTTAAAGCAAAAGAGTTTAACCACAAGACCATTGTTATAACTTGTTCAGTATTGGTAGCAAAATGTCACTTGTGTTGATTCCAATTCTCTTCTCTTACAGTGCCATTAGGAAAAAAATATCACCATTTGTCATGTCATTTGGATTCAGGTAAGAGATTGTACTTGTAATGGTGTTGGCAGGGTAGAAATAGTCCTGATTTCTGGTGTAAGATACTTTTAAAAGTGACTACATTAAGTGGAAAAGCACTAAATCTCCTATCACCCCCAGTAAGGTGACTTGAGAAAAATACTGTGGGGAAGAAATCTTTGTCTACCACTGTTCCACACTTATTTCAGCTAATAACTACAGCTGAGCCTGAGTAAAGCCACAGTTTGTGAATGATGCATGCTGTGCACATCACTTAGATACAGACATCACTGTGTCTGAAAGAGCAGACACTTGCTGGAACAACCTAAAACAAATCTGTGCTTGTGTTCCTCAGTCAAATGTCAGGTATTTATTCCTACCTCTCAAGTTAACTTGTGCTTTTCCTTTTTGCAGAATATTTGGAGTTGTACTCATCATCGTGGACATTATAGTAGTAGTTATGGATCTGGTTATCAGTGAGAAGATGGGTATTAGAGAGATTCTTGAAGGCATTTCCCTGGTGATAGCCATCTTCTTTCTCATTGATGTTCTCCTGAGGGTCTTTGTTGAAGGGTAAGACATGGCTTAAAATGGTCAGTGGGGCAAGTTCTCAAGCTTGTAAGGAAGTAATGCTTCAAGCTTGGACTATGAACACAGATGCTGCGCAGTCTTTTCTGATCATACAGTGGCCACATTTTTTTCTTGGCTGTGTACATTGGCTGTTAGTCTTTGTATAAACTAATCTGTAAGGTGCTTTCAATGTAAGTGAGCATTTGGAAGCTGCATCAGCTTTGCTTTGTGTGTAGGCTAGGTCTAAGATTTTCTTAGTGTGTCTTCAGCTTAATGTTAATCATTACAGGAGAGCTTGTCTGTAGCAGTACCTCTTCAGGAACAAAGTCACCTATGTAGATCTGTTTCAGTGTCTGCTGTTCATGTGGGTGTCTATCTAAAACCTTCCTTTGTTTCAGCTTCAGGAACTACTTCCAGTCCAAACTGAATATTTTGGATGCGTTCATAGTAGTGGTCACTTTGTTAATTAACATGACTTACACCTTCTCAGAACTTGGTGCAGCAGATAAGATACCAAGGTAGGAATGATATGACAGCTGTTAAACATGAGCTCTCTTCCTGTTGGTCTTAAGAACTTTCTTTTGGCACTTTCTGGCACTTCCAGATGTGTGCAGATCAGGCAAAGAGTATGGACTGTAATAGTAGCTCATGGTGCAAATTGAGGGATAGAGGCATCCAAATCTGTAGTCAATACTGTGGATTCTTCCTGCCTTGAAGACAGATGATTGAAATGTAACAATTGAGGGAGCCAGAAGTGACAGAGTCCTTCAAATGTTTTTTGGGGCAAGTCCAGATAAAGAGTATAGAAGCTCAAAGAGGAGTTGATGTCCGTGACCTGACATATGTGCTTCTTAAAAATACATGCTCACATATTCCTATGTTAGTCCGCATTAGTTTGTTCAAGTCTCTAAGGGTATGTGAAAGCTGCTCCTGTTCAGTTGTTTCTGTAGAACCCCTTGCATAAGCATCTTGCCTGCTTCAAAGTTCAACAGCAGTTCAATGATTAAACATGGGGTTTACACTCATCTGTTTGGGTTTCTTAAGGCATGGTTATGTATTTCTTTAGCTGCTTTTAGCTATAAACGTATACTTGAGAGCAGGCTTCCAGGAGCTAGGATTTGGGAGTAATTATGTAGGTAGTGTTAAGTGAATATTTTGCTTGCTGGGCAGGGATGTCCAAAAGTCTGAGCAAGTGGCAGGGGTTGCTCCTAATTCTGTTAGCTCTTCAGAAGGTGTACTTTCAAAAAAATGTTAACAGAACCATGATATTCTTCAAGCAAAGTATTCTTTCTCCAAACCAGCCTGAAGAGTCATGGTTCAGCATAAAATGCTTAAACTATCTGAAACAGCTTTTACGAGTCTTTTGTAAGCTTTGTGTCTAAGTTTTAGTTGTGTTCTTGCTTTTTCCCTATGGTGAACCGGACTCCCATCTAGAATGGTTACTGTCCTTCGAGTTCTGAGGATTGTCATCTTAATAAGAATATTTCGCCTGGCCTCACAAAAAAAGCAACTTGAAGTGGTGACCAGGAGAATGGTTAGTTGGCCTCTTTCAATGTTTCTAGTTTACTATTACTGTTTACAACTCTCTCTTCCTCCAGGCAGCCATATCAGTGGAAAGATTGCCCACAGCCTAGTGGTCTGCAGTCAATATTGCTGAAGCTGTGTCTTTTCCATGTCCCTGATAGGGTGCTGGAGTTTTGCCTCTACCTTCAGTGTAGCTAATAATTCCTAATTATGCCCAAGTAAGCAGCAACCTTGACCTGGAGTATCTAAGTGATTTGCAACACCATTGTGTCTCAATCATTTCTAATTTGTGTGATACATGGACCATTCCCCCATACCCCCCATAGGGGAGGACTACAGGAGTTCTAATGCTTCTGCTGCTTATTCCAGGTGAAAACAAAATAACCTTGCTGCTGAAGCTCTAGGCATTGTACAGCCTCTTATTTTCATCAATTGTGCTGGAGTGGCATTTGAAATTTGGAGTATGTTGTCTGCCTTGGGATTAACCGGTATTGGTTATGTTCCCTTGGCTGCTTTCTTCCTCCTTTTAGCCCCCAAACACTCAAATTAGCAATGGTAGATGCATGCTGTAGTCTGCAAAGGATCTACAGTGTTCTTTCCATTCCAATAGATTGATAACTTCAGGGTAAACATTCTGCATGGAGCTTCTACCAAACAGCTAGCACAATAACCTGGCTAATGTTTGCTGTAGCAAAATGAGGCTCTGCTTCTCATGACTTCAGAGTCTAGAAGGCTGTGTTTTTGTTAGGTGATGCTTGCTGATCTTTTGACTTTTGGAAGACTAACTCTGCTGCTTTTTTGGCAGGTCTCTGAAAACAAAAGGCGTTATGTGAAAGATGGCTTTGATCTGGATCTCACTTATGTTACTGGTTTGTAGAAGCAAATGATACTTCACAGCATGGTGTGTTCTAGCACTGGTTAAGTGTGTGACATGAAATACAGACAGTGGTTCAGACCAGTGAAACTTAAGTATGAAGTCAAACCAGGCCTACTCCTTTTGTGTGTGGTTTTGAAATATGAATTCCTAACTGATGCTTCTCAAGGTCTCCCTTCTAGGGGAGAGGTAGTACATGCTGTACTGATAGCTCTCTTGTGGCCTAGGGAACACAATTTGGCTGAGGAAACAATTTGACTTTCAGTGCTTTTTCCCTGTGGTTCTATAGAGGCTGAAAATAGTAGCTGATTCTTCAGGAGGCAGCACTCTTGTGCTCTAGCTATACTACATACAGAAGAAAGCATCTCAGAAATGGATAGGTGGCTTTTACAATTGGGGTAGAAATAAGCTGTTTCATGATCCTGCTGCCATTCATTTAGTGTCTACCCATGGGAGGGTTTCTGTTACTTCTGACTGCCGTTTCTTCCACAGATCGTATTATTGCCATGTCATTTCCATCTTCTGGGAAGCAGTCTTTCTACAGGAACCCTATAGAGGTACAAGTCTCCTATCTACCAAGCTCAGTATTTGAGTGCTGTTTCACCTCTGGGTTCTCACTAATCTGGTGACTAAATGGTCTGCATTATGCTGTGCTGTTGGTGTTGTAGTCTCTTAGCTAGGCTTAGATGCATCTCAGTGTGCATGCACTGGTGCTCTTATGCTCCTGTTCTTTGGCCATGATTCAGAGAACCAAGTCGGTTCTGTCCCTCGCTAGTAAGTCTGAGTGAGAACTGTCTATTTATCTAAAGATGCTTAAAAGCTGTGTTAGTGCTGTGCTGCCTGATACTGTGGAAACCTAAACATGCAGGGCAGGGAAGATTGCTGCATTAGTAATTTTTATTCTAGACCTCAGCTTTTAGGCTGGAGATGACTGCTGTCTGAGGGCTGTTGATAAGTGTCACTGTTGATTTCACCTGGGGACTAGGTAATGAGGTGCCCATAGGCATAAGGAGTAGGACAGTAACTGCTCTGAACTTGTATTTTTTTTCTTTACTGCTTTAGGAAGTTGCAAGATTTTTGGACACCAAACATCCAGACCACTATAAAGTCTATAATCTCTGCAGTGAGTATGTTTAGCTGCTTTAAAAGCTTTTACATGTGGCTAAAGCAATGACAAATACTGTTTCCCCCTCTCCTCTGCCCTGGGCAGACCACATCTGGAATATTGTCTGGTTCTGGGCCCCTCAGGTCCAGAAGGACACAACTGCTTGAGAATCCAGCACAGAGCCACAGAGATAGAGTGGAACATCTCCCTGATGAGGAAAGGCTGAGGGAGCTGAGTCTCTTGAGCTTGGAAAAAAAGGAGTTTGAGGGATGATCTCATGAATTTTGATCAATATGGAAAGGGTGGGTGTCAGGAGGAAGGAACCAGGCTCTGCTGCATGCAGTGACAGGACAAGGGGCAATGGGTGCCAGCTGGAACAGAGGAGGTTCCATGTCAAGGTGAGAAGAAACCATTTCCCAGTGAGGGTGAGAGTACTGTAAGGGGCTGCCTAAGGGGGTTATGGATTCTCTTTTAGAGATGTATAAAACCCTCCTGGACTGTTTCTGTGCAACTGAATCTAAGGGCTCCTACTCTGGCTGGGGGGGGGGTTGGACTAGACCTCAATATTTTGTAATCCACAGTAAAGCCTTTGGATCTAGAGGCAGGCAGATATGGCATGACAGCATCAATACTGAAGTCCTGAAAAAGTGTAGCTGTTGTGGCTAGCAGGGGGGTAGATGAGGTGTCAGGAATATGGTAATACCTCCTCATCACTGTGTAGGTGGTCATAGCTGTGATTGTGACAGTGCACTAGAACACTTGCTTTCATATTACTTAACCTTCATGGAAAGAAATGGCCTGGAGATGAACTGTCACTGAAATGAGAAATATGAAAGTAGATTCAGCTTGCATTGTTTCAGCTGAATATATCATACTCTTTTGCTTTACAGTACTAAAAATAGATCACTTTAAAGACGAGTATACACTCAAAAGCAGTTGCTTGTGTCACAAGGCTCTATTTTTTTTTTAAGACAATTGCCTTTCCTGGCATAACTCCAGATCTCTTTCTAGGTGAAAAAGGCTATGACCCCAAGTACTTCCACTACAGGGTGGAAAGGATCTTTATTGATGACCACAATGTCCCAGCTCTACAGTGAGTCTTGCCAAGAAATACGTGCAGCATGGTAGCTGTGTGTTGCTATTTCTTTTAATACTTTAACATTTCTTTTGTCTAGGGACATGCTGAAATTCACTGCCAGTGTCCGTGAATGGATGAGTCAAGATGAAAAGAACATCATTGCAATCCACTGTAAAGGAGGCAAAGGTAGGGCTGTGTATACTGCAGGCTACATGCAATTTCTGACACGGCTTCTCTGGTGCTGACGTGGCCCTAAGCCATAGCATGACATGGGTTTACAGCGTAACTTGACAAATTCTGCAGACTGACTAACATGATGGTGCTGTGTGTCCAGTATGACAATCCCAGTTCTAGGTAGCCCTGTAACTGGTTATTAATCTAAGCTGGCATCTTCAAAATTATCTTCAATAACTTCCCCTTTGGGCTGCAGGGACAGTAGTCCCCCAGGAAAGGCTGAAGTTATGGAGCCACTGGACCTGCTGTTAAAAAATGTTAAGCCTCTGCTTTGGCTCTCTGGTCACTGAGATCCTGTACTGCAATGTACCTCAAGCTGCTTGATTTTTTGCAGGGTAGAGGTGGAGTGTTGCAGGTTCTGCAGGATCTCTAGTTGAGGTAAACAAGGTATTTTACGTGATCATGTAGTGTGTTCTGATAGGGACAGGCTAGTGAAAGCTATTGCACCTGAGCTGACCTGACCTGGGGTACTACTTGCAGTCCACTGTAGTGTAGGAGCTGTTGAAGTGTGTAGATAGCTATGTGAGTAAGCCAAATTTCCCAGCAAATATTTGCCATGTCTTTAGCTGCCTGCTGTTACTACTTAGATATTTAAGATACTTACCTTAAACTAGGTGGTGCTTAACAGAGAAGGCTCTTCCCCCTGCTCAGAACCATAGCTTAAAAGGTTTTGCAGAAGTGGATGTTGAAGCTGCCTGCTGGCTGAAACCAGCATGAATAAGAGTAGGGTGTGTAACTTGACCTGTAAGACTTTTTAAGTCCAGAACTGAGACTGTTAGAGCTGCTTGCAGCCTTGGTGCTGCTTCAGCTTCAGTATGGTTGGTGGAGGGGGAAGGTTGAAGCTGAGGAGTAACTCTTGAGCCTTTATAGACTGACACTTGCTAGCACTCTAACCTGATCAGTAGTGTGTGGTTGACTGTGTCCCCTGTTAGATGGAGTAAACAGATGTTGGCCAGCTTCTGTAGGATCTCTAGGAATAACACAATTGTGAGCCTGATTTCAAGGAAGTTCTCTTTACTGTCTTTAGGCAGTATCTTTAATTCATTCTTCCCAGAAAATACAGGCACTATGCTAGTACCACTTTTTGCTTTTAGCTCTAATTAAAAAGCTTTAACCTCAGATGTCTTTAAGGATAATTTTTGTGAACTCCTGTAGCTTAACCTGGTTTGTATTTCTAATACAGGCAGGACTGGAACAATGGTTTGTACCTGGCTCATAGACAGTGACCAGTTTGAGAGTGCAAAGGTAAGAACTGGAGTCTACTTAAGTCTTACTCTTCTAGTGTTCAATACCATCTCGCTGGTGAAATGCACTAGTACCCTGCGAGAAAGCTGTACTGGAAGAAGGATTATGAGAATTTGTTTTACAAAAAGTCTTGTGAATCTTGCTACTGTGTCAGTCCCTTTCTGGTGAAGATTTTCTGGAAGAACTGGGAAGTTGGAACTTAAGAGGGGGGTGCACTTGAAGCACTTTTTTGTTGGGGCATGATAGACCCAGCACCTTGAGCAACTACTTTCTTGCTGTAACTGCCCTCTGCACACGCTGTAGAGGTAGCAACGCTATTTTAAGAGCAGGGTTTTTTCAGCCTCCAAGTTGTGTGAGGAACTGAGAATTGATTTATCTTAATGGCAACATTACTGCGAGAAGCCCTTCAGGATAAAGGGGTCAGCAAATCCCAGCTAAGGCTGCTTTAGTCTCCCAGATGTGTATTAATCTGTAGATTTAAGTTGCAGGAAGCTTGGGTCAGTTAAGATAGTCTGACCAGAGTGTGTATCCACTTAATCACTTGCTTTTGTCTGTGGCTTGTGGAGATCTGAACTAATGTTCAACTTGGTCTGCTTCAGACCGCTTGAAGAAACAGATGGTTCAAGGTAGTTGCTTCAAAAAGCTCTTCTCATCAGTGAGCTGTATTATGACCTGTCTCATGTGACAGCCTTTAATGTAATTGATCTCCTAAATGGTTCTTTTTTTACTCTAAGACTCCTTTTAGAAGGTGCTATGATGCTATTGCACACTTTCAACATCTGGAATTGACTGCTGGGTTTGTAGCTGACAATTCTCAGGAATGGGAGTTGGCATGGGATGAGTATCTTGATCCTCAGTATTATCCTCCTATGTAGGAAAGCTTGGACTACTTTGGGGAAAGAAGAACTGATAGAAGCACAAGTACCAAGTTCCAAGGAGTTGAAACTCCATCCCAGGTAAGCTTGGGCAGGTCTGGTAAGAGTAACCAAACCAACACTAACCTTGTGAGTACTTATGCTACCCTACCTCCCCTGCTTTGAGATGTAGGTTCTTGACTCCCGAACTCTCTGTACTTGTAAGAGTTGGAAGACTGTCATCTGGTAGACTTGTGCTGGATCTGTCCCCTCCCAATTTGTCAGAGCACATTCCTTTTGTCCTTCTGTGTGATACTGTCAAATCTAAGTGATGATACGTAAGGTAACAATTTCTGGGACTAGGGCCTTTCAGTCTAACCTCTACCATTCAAGTAGGGAGAGCTAGAGTGGGCTACCTCTAAGCTTAGGTCTGACTGGACAGAGCCCATCTCCACAATCTGTTACCATGGTTGCCCACCCTCATGGGGACATGACCCTAGAAGAAAACTAGGCTATGTATCAAAAGTGTCCTAAAGCCTGTTGCCTGGTCTGGGTAAGGACCCCAGTACTGCTGTGCCAGAGTGGAGAAACATCATCTTAGAGGACGCCCTCACAATTTTGTGTTCTGTGAGATGAAGCTGGTCACAGATATTTCACTTGCTGGCATGAAATAAAATGGGAGGACAGCTGTCCTTCAGAATGTGCTTCTGTAAAATGAAACTCTTTGAATCTAAAACTCTCTGCCCCTTAGAAGTGTAAGGTATAACAGTCCTCACTTGTGTAAATCAGGAGTACAGGATTCCTTTTGGAACATGAAGCTTAAATAATGGTTAAAAATGTGGGTGTGTCTGGAGGATTACTTGAGCTAGGGAGGGAAAGCAGAATGAGTGGCTACCTTCTTGGTTTTGGACTAATGAGAGTGAAGAATTAAGTGTATAAGATCTTGCTTCTGCCTAGATCTCTAGAATAGAATCAGTCTGCATAGCTGTGTTGTGCAGAAACTGCATAATGTGTCTGGTTTTATTACAGAGTAGATATGTTGGGTATTATGAGATCCTGAAGAACAAGTATAACTTGAATCTCCCACCAGAGAGACAACTCAAAATAAAAAACTTCAAAATCCACTCTATACATGGTAAGAGATTTGGAATGTGGGCACTTCTCTATCTGCGAGGTTTCCTGGTAGCAGTAGCTGATTTCTCTTACCTGTCTTGCTTAAGCTCATGCTAGGAATGTAGACTCGACAGAATGTGAGGTTTTTGACTGGCATGGTTAAGATACAATCAAGAGTATTTTAGAGTGCAGTTGCCCCATGTGTGTTGTTACTTTCTGGGTCTTTGGTCAAATGGTGGCTCACATGTCCCTGGTTCTGGTGTGGGAGGGGCATCACATACCAAGTGATACTAATGCCACTGGTGGTACTGCATATACTGTTCTCAGTGTATCCACACATGTTTCTGTACATGTATGTTGATTTTGGTCAAAGGCTGAAAGTTGAGTGCAACTTCAAGAGGTCTTCAGTCCACTGTTCTTGCTGTCATCTGAACTAGGCCTGATTTTAGCCTGTTCCTGCTCCACTGGTAGTATTCACTATTCCTTTAGTGGTTGGACTTAAGATCATTAAAAAAAAAGTTTGAAGGTTTTTTCCAACCAACACTCCCCTGATTTAAAATCCAGGGTTTGACCACTGACTCTTGAGCCACCTTTAGTATTTGAGTTCTCTAAAGTCTATAGCAAGGTATTACTGAGAGAATATGATTACAGTTGGTTTTCATGAGGACTTATGCTTTCACCTAATGTGTATTCTATGGAGTAATGCAGCTCTCTCTTCCTAGGAGTTGGGAAAGGCAATGGAACTGATATGCAGGTGCAGATAATAGTGAGGAAGCAAGTTGTACTAGAATGTGTATGTGCCAGTCAAAGAAACTGCAAGGTGAGAGTACTGCCAAGTCCTGATGGTTGAGTCTCAAGCTGAAAGCTGATGTACAGATCAAAACTGTCTTCCCCAAGAGACCTAATGGACACACAATTAGCTTTGCTAAATCACAGAAAAATCACCAAGTAGTGAAAGTTTGTCCTGGAAATCAATTAAATGCTATAGCTCACTCTGACAAGAGTAGCTCAGATTGTTGGCTCTTATTCTAGCACTGCTACCGTACTGGTAAACCATGAGTGAGTAGCTGGGTATTGTCATGATGTTGTCCCTTGTGCTTCTGCATTAACTTTAAAGGTCATATTTTTTTGTTATCCAGCTCTTCTTTGATTCTGAAAGTAACACTGCAGTTATTAGCATGGAAGACTGCCCCGTTATAAGTGGTGATGTGAAAGTCAGATTTGAATCACGTTCTGTAAGTATAACGTGAAGACCTTGGATTGAGTGTGACCTGGAGTGTGCTTACATGGTGTCTGCAGCCAGATTGTCTGCCTTTGATCTGTGGGTTAGAATCCATGGTCTTAACCAGTGACCCTTGTTGTGTGGGGTGGTACCGCTGTAGAGGATGTTATTGCACCCCTGTACAGTGAGTGGTGCAGCAAATGTTGCTGCATCAGCCTGTACAGGTCAGGGAGGTATCTGTCTGTTCATATAGTACAAGCAAGGCATCTCAGTTCAGTAACTGCTGCTTCTAACACAGGCTTCTTACTTCATTGACCTAGTCCTGAAAATCAGTGAAAATGAGTGATCTAGGTGTCAGAGGTCTTATGTGCTGACTCTGGCACTGTGGCTGTGTAAATCAAACTACTGAGGGCACTTCTGTCTACAAAAAAAAGACATCTTTTGTATATTGGAGTCTTGAAACAAGGTATTTCCCTTTTAGGACCTCCCCAAAGGCTATGATAACTGCCCATTCTTCTTCTGGTTCAACACTTCCTTTATTGAAAACAACAGGTAAGTGATCATAATGGCTGCTTTCAGATCTTTTCTGGTGCCTGAACAGAGCTAAAGTTCATAAGCATAGCACAAAAGCTGATACAGTGGGCTGATTCTATCCTGTGGTGAGTCCTGCTCTTTGATTTGCACCCAGAGGGCAGTCATTTGTAGAATGTGACCCCCTAGCTTAATCCTCTGGACTCTCTCTGGCACAAGTGTGTTAGTGACCTCAAGTTTGGTCATGGACTATGCAACCCTAAAGCAATTCTAGTGTCCATCGTAGGATGGTCAGTATAAATATCAGAAGGAACCTCTTCACGGTGAGGGTAACACAGCGTTGGAACAGGCTGTCCAGGCAGGCTGTGGAGTCTCCTTCTCTGGACATGTTTAAAACCTGCCTAGATGTGTTCCTGTGTGACTTGGTCTAGGTGATCCTGCTGTGACAGGGGGATTAGACAAGATCTTTTGAGGTCTCATCTGATCCTTAATGATTCTTTGATCTTCTACAGTGTAGTTACCTGAGAGGCTCGAAGTCATTTGTGAGCTTTCCAAGTGAACACTAAGGTTAATTTTGGATCCTAAACATGAGTACCTCTAAGAAAGGCTCTTCAACTTAAGCTTTAACTCCATGAGAAGTGCTGAGTACTGTTAGTTGTTCTTGCTGAAACTGTCTCTACCTTTTGGAGATGCAGCCAGCAGAAGTTGGGTTTGTTGGTCTTGCCAGGAGAGTGATACAGAAACATGGAGACAGTATATCTTCTCTTCTGACTACCAAACATGACACTTAAAAACACATCAGGTACAGGTAGTCTCTCCATGATTACAATAGGAAGGAAGCAACTTTACAACTCTAATCATTCACACCAGAGTGTGAGAAGTAGTCATGAGTTTGTTTATAACCTTGAGTTGAGCCAGCAATACACCTTGCATTCTAGGTGCTGACATCTGCCACTGGTTTAGCTACCTATGGGAAATGCTTTGCTCTGGTTTGAAGGGACCTTTTGAGATGGTCTACTCCAACTTCTCTGCATGAGCAGGGATGCCTCTCAACTGGGCTTGCAAAGGCTCAGTCTTTGTTTGTTCCCTCTCCCTTTCTGCCCAGAGAATTCTGGGTCTCGTGTAGACTAAGAATTGAAACTGTTGCTGTGAGGCAATGCTGCTATCTCTGTAGCTCTTGATTCAGCTGCAGATGATGTGCAAGTATTGCCAAGTGATAACCAGGCATGGATTTGGAGAGTGTGCCTGGTGAGCTTGAGTCCTGTATCAAGTCTCTGCCTGGTGAGGTGGTGTTCACTTGTCCAGTTTCTGCCACTGGCAGCCTTGAGACGAAGGTCAGTAAAACAAAGAATCTTGAATCTTGCATCTTGGGACTCTGAGTCAGCTGAGAACCAACAAACCAAGCCATAAACCCATGACTGTATGTTCATTAGACTACTTGAGGTACAAAGCTTTGTGCAATGCTTGTCTGAGAACAAGATCTGGGGCTATATTTGGTCATGCAGGGCTGAGATTGAAGTTCTCTTGGCTCTCTGAAAGGAGAAGCATGTCTTAAGCTATAAGAGATGCTACTGAATTGTCTTGCAGACTCTACCTTCCCAGGAATGAGCTGGATAACCCTCACAAGTCTAAAACATGGAAAGTCTATAGTGAGACATTTGCTGTGGAGGTCAACTTCACTGAGCCGTAAGGGGAACATGTGAAATTCATCTGTTGTGAAGAATGCCTCGCTGTTCCAGTGTAAAGGGAAGCAGTTTGTACTTCAGTGTATTTCTGTGAAGATACTTCTCAAATAAACTTAACGCACTTCTGTTGTGCAGAGCAATAATACCCTGACGAGTTACTTTATCAACTGACTGTCATGGTAACGAGCTGTTGGATGCTTTGGAGCTCTAAGGCCTTTACAGGTGATCCCAACTGTAGTATTCTAAGACAGTTGTCTGTCTTTTAAGCAAGAATCTTAACCTGATGGTGGGTGGAGGCCCGCGTTCTGCAGCAGGCTGGAGAAGTCTGTTACCTTTTTGGCATCAGGGCTTTCTGCAGGTCAACAGAATGAGAGTTTAGAGGAAGAAATATTTAGTCTGCCTGTATCAGTTCTTTTGGTAGAAGAAGAATCACAGAGTAGCTTGTTGGAAGGGACCTACTGAAGTTACCTAGTAAAACTCTACAGTGAGCAGGGGCTACATCTTCTAAGTACATCAGATTCCTCTGAGCCGTGTCTGGCCTCACTTGGGACATCTGCCAGCTTGCTGGGTAATCTTTGCCAGTGTTTGCCTTCATTGTAAATTATCTTCAGTTGTCTTCAAGGAAGTCTGCATGTACCTGCTTAGGCTAGAACCATCATCCCTTGTCCTGCTAGATAGTGGTAGACTTTTCATCAGAGCCTATCTTTGCAGCTCTTCAGTACATAAAGGGGGACAACTGTGAGGGTTCCTGGGAGCCTTTTCTCCAGTCTGAATAACCCCAATGTTCTCAGCCTGTCCTCATCAAAGAGGGGTTCCATTCCCTTAACCATTTTGGTGTCCCTTTTCTGGCCCTGCTCCACTTGGTCCATGTATTTCCTGTGCTGAGGGGCCCCGGAGACAGGCACTACTCCAGATGAGGTCTCTCCAGAGTGGAGTGGCAGGATCACCTGTCAGCCTGCCAGCCATTGTGCTCTTGATGTAGGCCAGGATATGGTTTGGAGCTGGAGGCTGCACAGGTACTTCTCTAGACCCTGTTTTGAGGTTAGTGTCTTGGTCCTTGAGTGACCTTCTTGGCAGGTTGCCTGCTGGCTTGCATCAGAAAAAAATGTGGCCAGAAGTAGAGAAGGGGTATTTTTTTCCCCCTTTACTTGACACTTAGTACTTGGGGTGTGGCCTCACTGTTCAGTTCTGGGCCCCTCACTGTGAGGATGTTGCATTTGGGGGGAGCTTGCTGGAAGAAAGGTAATAAAGCTGAGATGGATGGCCTGGAGCACAAGGCTTAGGAGCAGCTGAGAGAACTGGAGTTAAGTAACCTGCAGGAAAGGGAGGGTGAAGGAGACCTTATTGCCTACAACAACCTAAAAGGAGGTTGCTGTGAGGTGGGTGTCAGTCCCTGCTCCCAGGTAGCAACCTATAGGACCAAAGGAAATGGCTTCAAGTTGCACAAGGGGAGGTTTAGATTGGATTGGGAAGCCTTCACTGGAAGTGTTGTCAAGGGTTGTCAAGCACTGGAAGAGGCTGCCTGGGGGGGTGGAGTTGCTATGCCTGGAGATACTTAAAAGATGTGTGGATGTGCTGCTTAGGTCTGTGGTTTAGTAGTGGGTTTGTCAGTGCTGCATTAATTGTCGAAAAAAGATCTCTTAAGATCATGTCCAGTCTAAATGATTCTATGATTGCTGCTTTGGTCTTGTTATTGTTAAAAACCAAAAGCACCCCAAGGATCAGTACTAGTCAATATTAACTGATGACTTGGATGAGGGATTAGAGTGTTGTCAGCAAGCTTGCTGATGGCACAAAGCTGGGAGGAGCGGCTGACACCTCAGAGGGCTGGGTTGCTATTCATTGGCACTTGGATGGGCTGGAGAGTTGGGCAGGGAGGAACTGAACAGAATCCCTCAAGGGCAGTGTGAAGCCTGGCATCTGGGCCAGGGACCAGTCTAGGTTGGGGACTGACCTGCTGGAGAGCAGCACAGGAGAAAGGGGCCTGGAGTCCTGGTGGCCAACAGGATGACTGGAACCCAGCAATGTTCCTTTGTGGCCACAAAGGCAAATGGCATCTTGGGGTAGGGTTAGTAGAAGGAGAGAAGTTCTCATCACCCTCTGCTCTCCCCTGGCAAGACCACATCTGGAATATTGTCTAGTTCTGGACCCTGCTCTTTGAGGAGGACCCAAAGCTGCTTGAGAGAGTCCAGTACAGAGGTGATGGAGTGGAGCATCTCCCTGATGAGGAAAGGGTCTCCTTACCTTGGAAGGAAGGAGTCTGAGGAGTGACCCCATGAATGGTGATCAATATGGAAAGGGTGGGTGTCAGGAGGAAGGAGCCAGGTTCTACTGATAGGACAAAGGTTACTGGGTGTCAGCTGGAACAAAGGAGGTTCCACATCAAGATGAGAAGAAACTTCTTCCTGGTGAGGGTGCCAGAGCACTGGAAGGGGCTGCCCAGGGAGGTTGTGAAGTCTCCGTCTCTGGAGATGCTTAAAACCCTCCTAGTCTGTTCCTGCGTGACTGGATCTAGAGGATTCTGCTTTAGTAGGGGGATTGGACTGGATGGTCTTTGGAGGTCCCTTCCATTCCCTGATATTCTGTGACCACCTTAGCTTTTTCATAGCTAATAACTAGCTAATGGGATAGGTGAAGAGATTTCATGCCCTATGAGGGCCATACTTGAGGGTAGTGGCATGCTGTTGTACATGTGTAGACAGCTATTACTGTGTAAACACTGACTTGGTACTTAGGTGTTGGGCTGTTAGAAACTCAGAAATGAAAGCTGCATCAGTCAGCACTAAGTGTAGAGGTTGAAAGCTGTTTTGAATGACCCAAGAGGGTTCCACCAATTGTCTGCAGTTCTAAGTACAGGGCAGACTAAGTCTGGGTTGCTTCAAATAACCAGTAAAGGCAGCTGGAGCAGGCTCCTATGATCTAGTTCACATCTAGAGCTCTTGAAGGACAGGGATTTCACAAAAATCATCTTAGGACTATTTGTTCTTCCTCACTGCAGTTTTTTCTGTTTCAAGTTGGGGTATCTGCCTATTCTTGTGCCACTGCGTCTCTTCAAAGCCTGGCTTTTGTGCCATCCCATGAATGAAGTACTTTACACAGCACTTCATTCCTCAGCTTCTTGTTATGGGTGAACAAATGTAGCTGTCTGTTCTGGCTGCCCCTCAGGTTGATTTGGTATTGGGGAACATGAAGTGGGAAGTGATATTCCTGGTGTAATCTAAAAGAGGCAAGTAGCCAGCCAAGGCCATCTCATCTGCTGCTCTGTTGCAGCAAGGGTGTGATGGCTCAGGTTCAGGGTCTGTGATGCTGTCTTGCAGCCTGTTGTGCTGTTTCCCAGGCTTCAGCTATTACTACACCCCCTCAAGGTTAAGGGTTGCTGGTAAAGCTAACATAAACTGTGCTTTGGCTGCTGCCACCAGAGAATGAAACGTCCACGTTTAGAGGAGTGAGACTGTTGCTGCATCACTAGAGGGCAGTGGGGGAAGGCACCTAAGGTCTGTGTTCCCGGACTGAATGTGCTGGGAGCTAGCAGAGGACACTAGTGTGTAGCAGTTAAAAGCCGCTGATGACCAGGCTCCTTTTGGCTTGGCTCAGGCAATTGGATATCACCGACCTAGCATGCCCTTTCTGAGTGCCAGTGGGGCAATTAAGGTTGAGCCTTCTTCCTCCTTACAGAGCAAGACAGTCTTACGTAGCAGCACAAAGGTTCCAGTGGTAACAACCAGGCTAACGCCTAAGTAAAAACATGTGTTAGCAGGAATGAATAACAAGCAACAGAACCGCTGCATGAAGGACTTCCTACAGTTCTTGGGGACAGCCAAGCACTACTACTAAAGGATGGTAGCAGTATGTCCTAACCTTCCTGTAGCAGTGACCTTTTCTGGCTCTAGGGTGGCAGACGCCCACTCTAGGGTGGGTGGAAGAACTTGGGTGCTGCGTGCTGGATTCCTGGCAGGAAGCTTACTTGTGCGGTGTGTATCATGGCAATCGGTGACCTCAGAACTTGGAGTTGAGCCCTGATGGTTGGAGGTGACTTCTGTACTTGCAAACCAACAGGCCCTGGGCTATCATTTTGGGGGTTTATTTTTCCATGTTAGATGATGTAAAATTTACGGTTGTTTCACAGCACTCTGCTGCAGCAGGTCCTCTTTGGGTGTGAGGGTTTTGAATCTTCAGTGCTATTTCCTTATATTCTGGAGGTGGTGTGACACCAGTCTTTCTGGGCTTCTGTCAGACAAGCCTGATCAATAAACGAGTTAGGGACTCTGTTAATCAAATCCACCTTTATTCCCAGACCATCATTACAAAGTTCTTACTAGGAAACTTTTAGTCTACAGCTTATGCAGCTATGAATGGGAAAATCTGCTGTAGTCAACTTGAAAGGTTAACTCTCAAAATGCATGGTGTGTCTCAGCCACCAGCTGACTGCTGTAGGTTCAACTATGAATATCCTGCTTCTCTTGAAGCTTCAACTTTTGTATTAAAAACAACCACCCTGAGCTTTAAAAAATGAAAGCAAAGGCAAATCTAAGAAATAGATTGAAGTAGCTCACTGTGGAGCCAGTCCTTACCCTTTCATAACAAACATATACAGACAAACCATTTGTCTTGGCTACACAAGAGAAAGGAAGGAGAAACCTAGCAACTCAAAGCTTCACCCTCCTACCTGAATGATTGAGAGGCATGGTATACATGTCATTTGAAGTACTGGTGAGGCACAGTACTACTGGCCCAGGGTACTGGTCAGTCAAGGGCAAGTGATGCAGTGGACACTGAAGATTCTTACCTATTCCTCTTTTGGGTACGTGGACGGGACATGAACATGTTTTGCTGCAGGGCAAGGCTGGGGAACTGACTCGTTTGTCCCTTTCCTGGGAGAGGCTGTAACAATGCACTACAATAGCCAGTTTAAGTGCACCCAGGTTCCACTGGAAGGGGCAGCAGGTGCGGAGATGCTTTCAGCTACCCCTGAAGACTTTACAGCCTTCATCTCATCTCCTGGAGACAGAAGTGTCCTGAACTGAGCTGTTCCAGCTATAACTGACAACAGTCACTGACAAATAGTGTTTGCTATAGTAAGCTGCTTAAGCTATAGCTCTGACCTTGATGGGCTGAAGTCCAGGGTGAGTTCTCTCCGCTTTCAAGGAGAGTGGGCTCTCACTCAGAGCACATGGAGAACATCCATTCATACAACTCTGGGCCAGAGATGTGAATTTTTTGCTCTGCTGCTGCCTTTGCCTTCTCCCAGGACAGGTACTAGTTGCTGCTTACAAGGTCATGTGTGCTTGTGGAAAAAATATCCTCCAAGAATGAAAATGGCTTCTAGAGAGAGGCATTATCCAAAATGATGTGGTGATGCTCACTAGTTAATCAAGTGACAGGACCAGGCAGGCATGTCCTCCAGGGCTGTGGGTGACACAGTCACATGAGCTGTTTTCCACTCAGCTGAAGAAATACAGCAGGAGTCTGGCCCACCTAAGTGCCACTACACACTGGTGTCAGTTGTCTCTGAGAACTTGGTTCCTGGCAAGGTGACCCCCAGAAAAGCCTGCACAAAGTTACAGTTGTGTGTTCAGAGCCAGCAGCTATTTTGAGCAGTCTCCCTTGCACTGAGTATTTAATTCATGGTGCTTTGCATTCTCCAGCACTTCTGAAAAGATTGTAAATGCTTCCTTAACGCCAACAGCTATAAATTTCTATTGCCCATGCTCACTTTCTACTTTTAGAAGCCCATTCATTGGGACAGGGTACGTAACTCAGACACCAACTGCCATGCCCTTGGAAAGTCACAGAGCAGAATGGAGGTAGAGAAGGACAGGGGTCTAGCTGAGGACTAATCAGCAAAATTAGATGATACCGAGTCAGACATTGCCACTAACAACTGGGAGAGTTCACCACCTCAGTACAGATCTTGACATAGTGCCTTGCTTTAAACAAACCATCCCCTCCAACTGCATGTTACAGTAAACCCAAGAGGCTGCTGTAAGTCTCTTTAGCACCGTTAAGGGCAGGAAAACACTTCTCTAACGTGCAGTGTAGCTAGTGCAGAATCTGTAAGGTGGAGGTAGTCCTGCCAGTCCAATTCAAACAGCTCTCTGTAAAAGTCACCTGAATTTAAAAATTACAAATCCTAAACTGGATTTTAGTTCCTAAAATTAGGGCACTGATTTGGCCCTACTGTGTTGTGATCTCCAGGGTTTTGATTGTTTATTTAAAAGATCCTCAAGCAACCTTTTATTTTACCATCTGCTAGAAGGGATCAGTAAGAATCTATCTGTTTCATCATAAGTTTCCTGCTGTACTCATAGGCAAGAAACAAGGCCCCATTGGCCAAGAATGCACGGATCATAGTTGGCTTCAGTCCTGAATACAGGGCAAGTACACCTGGAAATGAAAACAGAGCCAGTTAGCCATTTATTCAATAGCCCATCAGCATCACCCCCTGTGCTTTAACTACCAAAGGGGACTTGTGGGCATGCAGAGCTGAACTCCCTGAGGCACCTGCTAACCACAGTGTCATTGGGTATTAATACAGGATGAGGGTCTAGAGTTGTGTTCAGCAATTTAAATGCTCTTATCAGCAGCTTATCTCAGGTGTATGATGAGATAAGACAAGGACTTCAGAGGGCTACTTTGGCAAGTGACAACAGCTGTACCCTAGCTGGCGCCAAGAACAGCAGGACTACGTTAAAGCTGTGCCCCAAGTCAGACTCCTGCTCTATACAGCGTCACAGAATAGGATAGGACAGAACTGTAGCACCTGTTAGGCTGGAAGGGATGTTAAAGGTCATCCAGTCCAACGCCCCTGCAGTGAGCAGGGATAGGTCAGACTGTTCCCCTAGCAACAGGGACAGGATTTGTATCTAGTGCCACATACAGCATCTCGGGAAGTACATGGCACAGGCCTTTTCCAGAGATGGAACACTAGGGTAGATGCCCCAAATCAGTCCTGGCTAGCTGGCAGCTTATCAGAGAGCTCTCAGTAAGCCACACAGGAACTTGCAGAGATGCAAAAAAGGTCTGTACAGAGCTCAACCAGTTCCTTCTTTTCACATATAGGCTTGGTCTTGGGTAAAAGAGCTCAGTCCTTCATCTGATTTTAACCTACACTGAACTCTGCTAGCTTTGAGTGAGTGGTCTCCTCAACCAAGAGGCACACACAGTACATGCAGCAGGTCTCAACTTCTAGGTTCTAAGCTTTCTAGCCTGTAAAATCAATATTTCCCCTCATTAGAAACAGCTACTGTCTATCTCTGACACCCAGGGACAAGAGTCCTTAAGCAGATTTTGTTATCAGAGGGTACAGATTTCAGTCTGTAGCCTACAGATTCAGTTGATAACGCTGCCTACTCACCTTCAGTTCTCACAACAGTTACAAAGGTTCCCATAAAGCCTGTCTGTTTTCCAGCCATTGAAAGGACCTGGATTCTGGATTTGACACAGTCCACAGGATACACAGCAATCCACAGACAGCTGCCTCCAAAACCTCCACTTAGTAGCAAAGGAATGGGACCTAAAGTTAGGAAATAAGCTTTTATATGCACATCACAAAACGTACACCAGCATAAATATCTAATGAATTCATCTATGAAGCCAAAGAGAACATTTCAGAAAAGCAGTTTCTGCTCCCACCCAAACTTTCAGTTAATTTTAAGCCTCTAGTAAGTTGCAAATCACACAAGAAGTTCAAAGGTTACAAGGAGTGCCTCTCAGACTATTGTCCATGCTACAAAAGCCTAACCTGGAGTTCTGTTTTGACTGTATTAAGGAATCAACTCTAACTCCAATGGCTAATTGGGTTAAGGTAACATTGCATCAAGTCACTAATCACCTGCACAGAGCTTGGTTATCTGGCACAGTGAAGTTACTTTGCGGTCAGTTCTTTTTCATGAGGCAGCCTGATTCTGTGTTTCAGATTAGACATTTAATAACATTTTACAACAACAGAGAGCAGAATGCAGGCAGCTGAAATCCTGACTCCCAGCAAGACAAAGTGTTACTGTTCAGTCTTTCAGCAAGAGACAAGCAATCTATTCTGGCATCTCCTTGTTTTTTTCATGTTTTCAGTGTTACTGTCCCTGTGATTACATCTAACGGTCAGTGTACACTTGAATGTAGCTGAAGACTACAAAATCACTCTAAACCACCGTTGAAATGCAATCCTTCAGAGTACTGGTACACTGTAGGGCCAGATATTTAAGTAGATTTGTGGTGCTGCTGTTAGTTCACTGTATATTCTGCTCCACCAGGAAGTGGTCATGTCACTAATTCATTACTATATACACACAAAATGCAGAACCTCCCTATCTCCTATGTCCAGTTGCCTTCACCTGACCTGTATTTTACGGCCACTGTGCATCACTAGTGTGTTGTGTGCTGCCCGCTTTGCTCCCGCTGACAGCATGGTAAAATTCACCTGGATAAAGAGGCACCATACCCAGTTCATCTTTTGATCTCCCAGAGGCAAAGAATGTCCGGCTCAGTTCATACCCTCCAAAGAAGAAGAAATAGCCTGGCACTTCCCGCAGCAAAGTACTTGACAGGCCGCGGTAAAATCCAAGGGGGCCATCCTTTTGAATAACTCCCTTCACTACCGACCAAACTGTACTGAGAGAGAGGTTGATCCAATTAGTGATGCTTAACCACCAGATAACGAGGTTACACAACAACAGACAACTGCAGAGACAAGGGTTACAGCCACTGCCTAGGGAACAAAATTCAAAGTCAAAAAACTTATCCTGCTTGTTAGAACAAGATCCAGAGCAATGTGATGCTGAGCCCACTGAGAATCAGAAGTACTAACCGCCCATGAAAGGGTCTCAGAGACACGGGGCAGGGTGTATACTTACTGATGTCCTTGGATTATCTTCCCTGACAACTGCATTTCGTGCATGGCCTGCAGCCGGCACTTCACCAGCTCTGTGGGACAGAGGACAAGGGTGGCAAAGGCAGATGCGAAGGAGCCCGCAGCAGCGTTCTGCAGATCACTGCAAGAGAGAAACTGCAGAAGGTATTTGGGCACTGACCTTCAGTGCAGCGGAACCACTGCACCAGCAATCAACTCCCTGGACCTGTTCCCCACATATCATACAGAGAAACTGATGCACAGCCTTGGGGGAGCAAGTCTCAAGGAAAATGGGCAGGTACTTTATCTAAAGGAGCTGAAAACCTGAGCTCATCTCATCCTCGAGGACAACTCAAACACATCCTTTTGATACCCAAGAGATTATATTGCAATCTTAGTCTTTTTTGCTACACCTTAATGACTGCAGCAGATAACAACACTGGAAAATCTTCCCCTTGGCTCTTACAGATTTCCTAGCCTTGTTCTACGGGACAATTTTTGGGTACTAGTTACTGCCTCCAAGAGAACAGGAGCAATCATCACCTTGTACCGATGTCAGGGGTTTGCCGTTTGCCTCACCAGCATTAATACAGCTTTTCAGTGGAAGATGCCAGAAATCTGCCAGTGAGGCACGAAGGACCACTGTGACCTTCCTGTGGATGTGCTGCCGTGAATGCAGTCAGGTGAGTCAGAGGTAGCACAAACATAAACCACAGCGCTGCCACCACACTATTCAAAAACTGGGACTTACTGTGCCACCATTGGATGCAGACTGTAGAGTCTGGGCTGGCACTCCAGCGTGACACTGCTTTATAACACACTCTAAACGTGCTCCTAGGGACGCCACTGTGCTGGACAGGAGATGCACGACAGCACAGAACAAGTGGAGCTTCTCTCTTGTTTTAGAAGTAGGGGAGTTGGCACAGATTACTCACCTCACCAGTACTGCACAGAAATTCTTTGCTTACAGTGGAGATGTTGGCCCTGTCCCCAGCAGATTTATGCATCCACAGTATCAGATTAAAGCTAAGACTTTTCACCGTACAGAAACATCACGTATCTAAAGTTGTGACGTGAGGGAAAGCTTATGAGGTATTAGGTGTGGTAGGAACTGTCTGCAGAGCAGCAATGGGATAATGTGCTGTAAATAAAAGATGGCAACACTGACTGCAGAACCATCTTGCAGCACATAGAGCTTGATGTAACAGGAGTCTGCAACGCGACCCACTCCAGGCTCAAGACAGAACAAAGTCGAGTTAAAAACAGACCATGTGGCTCAGCCCTGTAGTTATGAAGTTCTGAGCTAGAGCAAGGCATTGAAGAATTAGGGTAAGAAAATACAGAAGAGGAGCCCTTTAGGCACTACAGTGTGCACAGGATCCTTCCTCCTTCGGTAGACACAGTATCACAGTAATGATAAGGCTGGAAAAGACCCTCATGCTCTCAGAAACAATGATTCTTACACAGGTACATAAAGGACTAGATAAAGGACTAGATTCAGCCCTAATTCTCATCTTCTGTACTCTTGCCTGCTGATGTTTAATTCTACACAGGAAAACTCAGCTAGACCCGCTGTTTAGGCTTTGGTCTCTCACGCAGTGAGCCTCACTGTAGAAGTGACAAGCCTCAAATCCTGATCGAGTGCCCTGTAAACTCCAAATGCCTAATCCAATACTTGTTTTTTTGATGTGAGTTGTTTAGATCACACATCATGGGAACAATAATCTCCTACTCTTACAGTGCTTAGATTTATCTTGTTGAGTTCCAACCCCCCCAAGAGAAAATACCCTGGTGAAGATGAAGTTGCATTCTGAGGAAGTCAGTCTGACGTGAACAAGGATAATCTTAGTTCGCTCGGCTTAGGCTTTGGCACAGAAAACTGTGATTGTACTAAACAGATGTTAAAAGATCCATAGAATTTCGCGGTTCTCTCTCTCCGTTTGCTTTCTTTCTGACTCCCACACCAGCAGTGCTTATTTCTTTAACTGGAAAAACTTGATTTTTAACTGTCCTTATAAGGCCTCACGTGCAGAGAGAGGAGTATCCCTACGTGACTGAAAAGGTAACTCGAAATCCTAACTGTTAGAGCTCATTTTGAGAAATCTCAAGTATTGCAAAATAATGAACAAGCAAGAAGGAGTTGTTTAGATACGGGTGAGAAAAGTAGCCAGGTTCAGCTTGGGACGATGTATTTTCTTCTTCAGTCATGTCTGGAAGTTTGCCACCTCTTTAGGATTTCCTCCCTCCCTTTAGGATTTCCTCCCTCCCTAAGCACACTGCAAAGTCTTCCACAGTTAAGAATGGTGAAGACATCTTGAACAGACGACATCTACTCAGGGCATCTCAATACAGTTTTCTCATACATGTAACTTGTAAGATGCCTCCACAATGATCCACATAAAGAAATCAAGGGAGCAGCACCCAGACAGAAATCTTTCAAGTAAACTTTAATTCCTAAGTGTTTTGTCCTTATGCCACCATGGAGTCACACTATTTGCTCTTCAAACAAGAATGTATTACCCTAATCTGAAAAGTACCATTACCTGACCGAGGGAAGAAGGGTCAGACGTCAGTAGCACTTGCTATTGCTACACATCTGAATGACATTCCTCTTCTCCAAAGCTCGTTCCAAGAGGATCCCACAAGATGGTTAAGACACAAAGAATGCTGTTGTCAGACTTGCCTCCTACATTACATTTCAGTGGGTAGGAAAAGATAAAGGGTCTATAAGCTGACCACGCAGAAAGCCCCTGATCTAAAAGCAATTAAAACAAGGTGGGAACAGTATTGCCCTTAGCTCAGAAGTGCGGAATGCCAAAACAGTGAAAGAGAAGGCAAGGAGAGAGCAATTAATGTTTCTTCAGGTAAGCCTGACATGCGACAGAACACTTCCCTTAGCGCCATCTCTAGATACTTGTCTTGCACTCGTGTTGCTATGCTTATCATGACAGAGATCTCCAATGCAGAAGCATGCCCTCCCCAGCTACTCATCTCCTTTTTGATCTGGACAGGACAGAGACAGAACAAAGCTATTAATGAGAAGCTGATGATGTAAGGAAAGTATAAGAAGTCTCTTGCACACTATGGGGCAGAACAAGGAGAGAAGGTGCAGCTATTCTCAGTGCTGCAGAGAAAGCATACCTTGAGAAATGATCACAGTAAGGCACAATGACACTGCTGGACCACTCTAAAGTGATGCACCTGGAGAAAAGCTATCCTAGCTAGAAGACTACGATTGTTATATCACTGCATATGCTGCTTTTTCACGCCCTCAATACTCTGTACAGCTCTGGTCTCATAAGCTAAAAACCTGGACATAGTAGAATTACAACAGTTTCAGAGAAAGACACAGCTAAAGGGGCAGCTTCAGAGTCCTCGCTAACTAGGAGGGCTGAGATACCCCCATCTAGGAAAAGCCTCATGTGGGGAAGAGTGACATGGAGCAATGGATAGAGGTCTAGAAACTCCCAGGTAGCCTGGAGGCAGTGCGTAAGGACCAACTGTCTCTTCTAGTTACTATCACCTGTAGAACTCCCTGATAAAGTGTACTGCAGATGCATGGAACGTACAAGAATTCCTGAGAAGTCACTGACTGAATCACACCAGAATCAAGAAATCCTCTGTAATGAGAACGCACCATAGCAGAGGACTCAGAGTAAGTATCACTTAAGGCAGCCACTTGGCAATGCTGTAGACAACACACTGCACAACTAAACCTTTGGTCTTACCACTGTTTCATTCAGGCTTCTGAAAGTTAACTAAACTTTTAAACGCAAAGCAGTATTAGACACGACCTTTCCCCATAAGTATTCCTCCCTGTCAGAAGAGCCACTACCTCCACAGCAAAATCAAAATAAACTAGAGATCAAAGGAGTGACAACTTCAAGGTGTTGCAATGCTTATTCCCTTTGGTAAATGCATTCCAGGTCATGAATACTCCAGTTAAGTTGTGACTATCTAAACCAGCCAACTGCAGTGACAAGTACATAGCTCTGCTGAACATACACACCGTGTCCTAGCACAAAGGTCTACATTCCAAAACTTCCTACGCTGCATACTGTCAGACAGGAGCCTGGGGCATCAGCTGCACCCTGACAATGCACTGTTTGCAAGTAGCTGTTGCCTGACTTGGTCTTTTTTAAGGTATTTTAAAATGCAAAACAGATTCCTTTTACTCACCTGAGCTTTGTTTTCCTGTCTACTCCAACAATTCTTCTCACGATTTGTTGGCAAAATCCATAGCACATGAACAGAACGGAGTTCTCCGCAATGTTGGCCAGAAGTGCTGGTGTGGTTCCCTGGTAGAAGCCTCGAAACCCCACTTGCTTATAGGTTTTCACAAAACAGTCAACGATTCCTTTGTACATGTTGGGGAATGTCTGCATCTTCACCTTTGCAGTGTCAAAAGGCTGGCCAGTCACGACACATGCTGTCCCACCTAAACAAGCAGTGCAAGTTAAGAGGGGTGGCTGAAGGTTACTGCAACTGAAATACCTATACACAAAACAGCACTAAGAGGAAAAATAATCACATAGGGAGCAAGGATTACTTAATTCTCCACAGGAAAAGTCAAATACACTGATTTTAACACGATGGCATCACCTGTTAGTGGTGAATTTAGTTACCTGAAGAAAAATAAAACTCAGACATGAGACTAGTAGCAGCTTGATTTTCATAAAGCATTTCTTTACCCTCCTAGAAACAAGCATCTAAATGAATCACTTCATTTACGTAAGCAGGTACTGAATTAGAGATCCTGCTATCGAGTTCCTTGCATTAACAAGTTAAGAAACATTGTTCCCCTGCTCATTAATGCAGTGATTCAGGTTTTACTTTTATATTCCAACAAAAGACTTGTAGTCAAGTGAGACAAAGATTCCCTCAGAACAAGTGGCACAATGCTGAGGGAGAATCCAGAAGATTCTTGTTTACATTTATTCCCACATACTGGAAGGAAGTGTCCAGTATCAGCCACAAAAAAAAGGCCAAAAGGGCAAGGTTTCCCAACATGTTATCTTTTACAAACTGAGCTACAAGGTCAATGCCCTGAAAACTTGTGAGATATTCCCATCCATGTCATGAATAACCACTCTGCCCACATTGCAGTGTTCTGCAAGATCTAACTCAGTTCAGCCATCTGCAGAAAGACTTGATGTTACATTTTTACAGTAAAAAACCATCAGGGTCTGCTGACAGCAATCGATTAGAATCCAGTGCCTTACATAAACTCTGAGATTCTGCTTTTTTAACAAGAGAGAACGCCTTCCTAAAGCTGAAGCTGCTCTGTAGCCCAAACACAGTTGCCGTGCATACACTTTAAAGAGGGCAAGTCAACAGGTCGTTTTTTCAGCTATGAAACTGAAATAATTATCCGTAAAGAAACTGAAGTGAACCTGAATGTGTGAACCCAACTCAGACAAGTTATTTTTCTTCTAAGTGGGAAGCAGAAGACTTTTGTTTAACCAGAGTGGTTTTCAATAGATTTTACTCTTTGCAGGGACATTTATGTTACCGTGTTGTTGCTCCTCTGCAAAGAGGTACTTCAGAGTCTTTCAGAGGAACTCAAGATCCTACCTACCATAAAAGCTCGTTTGGATCATTAAAAGCTTCTGAGCAAACAATACAAGGAGGCACAAATTGCTTCTTGCCCTGGGAGGAATGCCTGTGAAGGAGCTAGCTCAAACCACTAATACCTAAATGAGCCTCAGAGCTTACATCTTACATGGCAGAGCTGGACAAGCTCAGACAGTGCTGCCTGCAAGCAAGTCAAGCAGATACTCATCTATGGGACAACTGCTAGGTTATTGTGTGAAGACAGACCTTAACCACCCAGATGTAGTAAAATAACCGTTGTTGGAAGAAGCCCAACTAAACCAGAAACTGTTTTGGGAATGCCTGAATCCCTGAAAAACAGGGAGCTGACTGCCAATGGCTGTTCTCTACAGAGAAAGGGCTCTCCTTACACTGTCAGTGCAAGTGGCACAAGCAGCCCAGTAAATTGCAGCAGTAAACTTTGTAAGCCCCAAGGTGAACATGAAAAGCCCAGTTAACATCTAAAATATTAAATAAGAAAGTAATCGTTCTAGTAACAAACACTTAAACAACAAACCCAAACCAAACCAGAAAAAAAAAAGAAGAAATCAGCCCTGCTTGAATGTTTAGACAAATATCCTAACAACAACGTGGGCACAGTGAGGAAAAGAAGAGTCTACTTAATCACAGAAGAGATTAGAGGTTGCTCAGATCCTAGGCAAAGGACTGTGACCCACAGGCAGCTAAATGACTTATTTATTATTGTTCAGAATTGACTTGCCCCAATATGTCATTACCTATCAGCTACAGTTAAGGCTGTATTGAGGGAAGAAGGTAAAACCTGGTCTAGCTGCTGTGGTGATGTTAGGTCATGGGCTGGATGAGCTCAGAGGTCTTTTCCAGCCTCAGTAATTCTGTGAATTAGAAAGTGTGACAAAAGCAGCATCTCAATCGCTCACACACTGAGTTCACTCCAAAACTACTTGTGACTGATGGTTAAACTCACATAAGCATGAGAACTAACAGTGAAACTTAAACCTCCTTCTGGAAGATTTTTAGTCTGAAATAAGGGTGGAAGGGGTTTCACCAAGGAGGAGAAATAATGATAACAGTTTTGACAGTGGCTGAGGTCAGCTGCTTCACCTCCACGTTTCAACTACAGAAGGTTTTATAGCAATGGAGAAAACTGCTTTTACACTTGTCAAACATATTGAAACTGTCCTTCAAAGCTTCTATGCAACAAAGTTATCTCCAGCATTACCTGCAGCTCCTGCTGTAAGGTCAATAGCAGCCTGGACCGCAGAGTTTATCCTCATGCTTTTCAGTTGTTTATGTTACTTCAGAGTGAAATCTCTCGTTTCCTGCTAGTTGTCGAGATACTGGTCTCCTGAGGGAAGAGAAAGATGCAACACACATGATTCACAGCAACATTCCAGACAGGCAAAAGCACCGGTGAACACTTTTGTTTCCACTCTTCTATTTAGCTTGTTCTAAACCATTAGAGACAGCAAACACTTGTCCTCAGAACTGACCAGTTTTGTCACATTAGGCACATCGTCTGGAGTGTCACTGTCTAGCTTTAGATTACTTGGACTTTCCAACTTCTAGTCTTAGATTCCTCAAGTGAAAGCAAGGAATGCCTCCAGGGAACTGTGTTGAGCCTTACCTTTTACTGATTATAGAAGCTCGGCTTCCATCGTCTAAAGCTAGCTGGCAGGAATATTTTCCCCTTGTCTCAGCTTCCCACCTATAAAGCAAAATAGAGAATTGCTCTCCTCATGGTGAACAGCAGGCAAGAAAACTGTATTCATGATAGCACAGGCATATGAGGCATTTCTACATGGCTGCCAGCAAGGCAGTGAATATGAACACCTACAACTGTGTTTGCCTGTCATGTTCCCAGTTCAAGTCAGACACACACCAGCACATTATAAATAAGAATTACATTGCACCTCTCAGAAAGGCATCTGGAAAACAGAACTGAAAGTAAAACGTTCAAATTAATTCAGTTCTCAAATTTGCAGCAAGGTACTCGCACTGAATGGGCAGTTAAAACAAGCTTCCTTATCTGGAGCCAAAGAGCTCCCACTGTTTCAGAACCATGCTGCAGCGCAAGACACTTGGCTGGCAGCACTGTCAAAAAAGTTGCCCGAGTCTTAAAAAAATTGAAATATCACAAATGCACACTTTAATCAGCCCCTCACTGACTTCTAAGCTTGGCTTTAACGACAAGTACATCAATAAAGAGAACATTTTTCACTCTCCTAACTACTGTAACACTACTTTAGAAGCCTGTGTCTTCACCAAATGATTTCTTTGAGTAGCACAAGTGGAAAAGAGTAGATTATATAAAAAGAAACAAAACCCACATTCTTTATATAACTCTCACAAGCACAGACACCTGCATTCAAGCGAGGCTTTCACAGCATCATTTAGGTTGGAAAAGACCTCAAGATGACCAAGTCCAATTGTTAACACAATGGTCCCAAGCCCTGTTCCTGAACTCCACATCTACACAACTTTTAAACACATCCAGGGATGGCGATTCAAGCACCATCCTGGGTAGCCTGTTCCAGTGCCTGATCACTCTTTTAATAAAGAAGTTTCTCCTTATGTTTAACCATTTCCTCTTATCCTATTGCCTGTTACTTGTGAAAAAAGGCCAACACCCACCTCTACAACCTCCTTTCAGGTAGCTGTAGCCAGCAGTGAGGTCGTCCCTCTGCCTCCTTTTCTTCAGACTAAATAGCCTTCAGCCGTTTTTCATAATGTTTGTTCTCCAGACCCTTCACCACCCTCGTTGCCCTTCTTTGGGCCTGCTCCGGCACCTAAGAAAGTTGGTCTCTTAAGCAGATTATACTTGAAGCTTAAAAAACAGTTGCACTTCATGATCCTATATGCACAGCATTCACACTGCACTCTACAGTCATGCTTCTCCTTTAGAAGAGCAGCAGACCAGTAAGACAGTCTCTGAACCAAGGGGATTACTAGGGAGTAACAATGGCCTGCCATCACAAAAACATACAACACACTAAGTGCTTTTCAGCTTGAGCCAGTGCCCAAAGGGAGCACACACCAAATCACGCAGATACTCACTGAAGACTGGCAGCAGAAGGAAAAAACAGATATGAAATAATAATCAGTACAAATCCATAGGAAAACATGGAAGACTGAAGAACCATGGATGTATTGGCCTCTAGTCACAAGGGTGCTCCTGTCTTCTCAACACCAACAAGTGACAGAACAAGAGGAAATGGCCTCAAGTTGTGCCAGGGAAGTTTAGGTTGGACATTAGGAAAACCTACTCCATTGAAAGGGTCGCTAGGAACAGGCTGCCCAGGGAGGCAGCTGAATCAACATCCCTGCATGTGTTTAAAAGTCAAATAGATAGGGAGCTCAGGGAGAGGGTTTAGCAGTGGGCTTGACCGAGTTAGGTCAACGGTCGAATTGCTATTAAAGTTTGTTTCCAAATTAGATGATTCTAATTTTTGTTTCCAATCCATAAGGGCACACTGCCACTTTCTGAGCATTTCATGTATCGGCAGACTGATGCCAGCACTGTACCCATACATACCTTCCTAACCACAGCAGATAAACTATTTCCTATAACTAAGCAACAACCCCTGTTTCGGCCAAAGCAAATTCAAGCCACAACTAACCTGGAAGCACAAAACCACGAGTTATCGCAGCAGGTCCTGCAGCATCCTCCATCAAGAGCCCCCGGACACACAAACCTACCAAGCACCACAGCATCTCGCCGGAGTCCCCAGAGACCGGCCCTGGCCCTGCTCCCCAAGGTCACAGGAGCAGCGGCTCCGCCACACGTGCTCTCGGTGCGGACGGGCCGGCGCTGGCCTCTCCGCCCGCTCCCGGGTGGGAAAAGCGCCCCCGTCCCGCTCCCAGCGCTCCCACCCGTGGGCATAGGCCCGCTCGGGCGAGAACCCGCGCATCCCGCAGCTTCCCGAGGCGCCACGAAGCCCCGATCCCCTTTGGCCAGGCCCGCAGACCCCGGCGCAGCTCCACGCCACCACCCATCCCCCCGTAGCCCCACTCACCGCAGCTCGATACTGGGCGCCCGGCCCCGCCGACCCTGCCCCTATAGAGGCGGCTGAGGGAGGCGGAGTGGCCCCCAGGAGCTGGGCTGGGCCGGGCAGGGCCGCGGCCTGCGATGCCCCGGCGGCGAGAGGCGGATCCGGCGGCCGGGGAAACGCCCGGCGGGGCGGGGGGTCGGGGCAGGGTTTGGGGTGGAGGTTGAGAAAGCAGAGCGCGGGCTGCTGCTGCAATTATGATTTAGCTGAATTTATGAATTAGAACCACAATATCTTCTTGTTTCGATTGGTTGGTTGGTTGGATTGTTGGGGGGTGTTTTTAAGAAGGATTTATTTAGGAACGATGTACCTGCAGTTTGTGCATACAGGGGAATCCCAGCACAGCTGCTGTGACTCACCCATCTCACTGTACTGGGGTTATACCTCCTGCTAACTGTGGTGTTTGAGAATTTAATGGTTTTTTTTTAAAGTCACAGAATCATTTAGGTTTCAAAAGACCTCCAAGATCACTTAACTCTACCAAGGCCACCACTAAACCCTGGCCCTAAGCCCCACATCTGCATGACTTTTAAACACATCCAGGGGTGGTGATTCAACCTTCTCCCTGGGCAGTGTATTCCAGTGCCTGGTGAACCTTTCAATGATGAAGATTTCCCCTACTGTCCAACCTAAACTTCCCGTGGTGCAATTTGAGGCTGTTTCACCTTGTCCTATAACTGGTTACTTGTGAGAACAGACCACCACCACCACCCCTCTGCAACCTCCTTTCAGGGAGCTGTAGACAGCAATATGGTCTCACCTCATTCGCCTTTTCTTCAACCTGAACAGTTCCAGCTCTCACTCCTTCAGCTGCTACACAGAAGACTTGTTCTCCAGACCATTTGACAGCCTTGCTGCCCTTCTTTGCACCCTCTCCAGCACCTCACAGTCTTTCTCATATTGAGGTGCCCCAAACTGAACACAGTACTCAAGGTGTGGCCTCACCAGTGCCAAGAGGGACAATCGCTTCTTTACTCCTGTTGGCTACACTATTTCTATATACAAGCCAGGATGCAGTTGGCTTTCTTGTTCATCTAAGCACAATGCTGGCTCACATTTAGAAGGGAAATTAATGCATGACTTTTTTTGATGTTATGTTGGGTTTTTTTATTATGTGACTGAATAGCAAGTCCAGAAAACAAAAATGACAGTTCTCCCTTTCCCAAAATACAAAATTCCCATTCAGTTTAACATGCATGTTTGTTCTGGTTAAAGGTCTAAGCCATACACGTTTGTAGCTGTCTTAAAAAATAAAGATGCTGCAGTCTATAGTGTTCTGTCTAAAGTTATAAATGTTTATACTTGGATGCTACATAAAATTAGAAGGATTTTTTTCTGCTTCTCTAGCTGGATTGATCAGGAAATAATTACAGAGTCACAGAATTACTGAGGCTGGAAAAGACCTCTGAGCTCATCCATCCCAGCTCATGACCTGACGTCACCACATCAGCTAGAACAGGGCACTAAGGGCCACGTCCAGTCTGTGCTTAAACACTTCCGGGTATGGGGACTCCTCCACCTCCCTGGGCAGTCCATTCCATTGTCTGACCACTGTTTCCATGGGGAAGGGCTTCCTAACATCCAACCTAACCCTCCCCTCGCACAGCTTCAGGCCCTGCCCTCTGTGAAGATACAAAACTAAAAAAGCTCTTCTTCTTTGGACATCTACTGAAACCTGTGTAACAGAGATCTGTAACACATTAACTGAGACATGGACAGACTTTAGGGCAATTTGCTGCAGATGAACAAGATCAAGCAACCACCCTGATGAAAGCAGGTACCAATTTCTTCAGTGGAAACTGCACAAAGCTCCCTTTCCCCCTTTGGATTAGAAACTGACTCAAGTGCTTGCAATAAGCTTTAACATATATCAGCAATCAGTGACAGTCAAAACATTCTACCTGACCAGGCAGTGTTTTTGGCGAGTGCCACAACCCCCGCCAAGCTGTACTTGTGTTTGTATGTATTGAGATACCCAATCCTACAGAAGTTAAAAACCTGAACCTTTAATGGACTCTTTTTAATTTCCTGTCACTTTTAATTCATTGTAGGGGTTACTTTCTTGAAACACTCCTTTTAAATGGTTTGGGGCTCTTCTTCAAAATAGGGCAAGGGTTAATGAAGAGCAGGCTAGGTTATGCATGGTTTCAGAAACAATGCACTGAGTTGTAAATTATTACTTTAATGTAGAAATAATAGCTGGGTCTGTGGTAACCAGTTAGTGACTGTGAGTTAATTGTGTGTAACAAATAACCTGCAATACTTGGAGATGACTGCTTAGGCACACAAACTGTTGATCTGTGTGCTGAGTTCTTTCTTAGCAGGGCTGTAGCACTGTTGCAAGATGTATCTGGAAGATCTGATATCTAAATCCTAATGCGGAGAAGCTTGTGACTAATTTGCCATTAATCCCTATTCTGCCTGCCATTGCCATTTGCCAGCTGAAGCATCAGGCCTTGAGTATGTCAGGATGCTTCTTCATAAACACGTTCCTCTGACAGACCACAAGGCCTGATCTGCTCTTGTTTGGACTCAGATATAACAGATGGAGATGCTGAGGGAACTTGAATATACTTTCCAAAACCTAAAAGGGGCCTGTAAGAAGGCTGGAGAAGAACTGTTCACGAAGGCATTTAATGATAGGACAAGAGAACATGGTGTTAGGCTAGAAAAGGGTCGACTTAGGCTAGACATCTGGAGAAAGTTCTTTAGTATGAGGGTGGCGGATCACTGGAACAGGTTGCCTACAGAGGTGCTAGAGACCCCATTCCTGGAGGCATTCAAGGTCAGGCTTAGTAGAGCTCTGAGCAATCTCTTCTAGTTAGACTTGTCCCTGTTTGTTGTAGAGGGGTTTGGACCCCTTCCAACCCAATACATTCTAGGAGTCCACGAAATGCTGTGCGGGAGCTGTTACAGCTGTGAGGGCAGCACGGCAAAGAGCACATCGCCACCACACGGCTATTCCTGGTACCTCTGTCTACAAAACCAAGTCCTTTCCTCCCCTTCTCCGTGCTGGTGTAGAGATCTTAATGGACAATTTGTTTGGAGCTTAACTTCAAACTTGCCCTCAAAATAGTAAGGCAGGACAGAAGCTGGCTTACAAGTGTTTTACAGGAACACGGAGGTACTTTCTGGGACTGAAGGACATCCCAAAGCCATCATGGACATGAGATGGAGAACTAACATAAACCAATATGCTTAAGTAATACAGCTTAAAAGGGGACACATGTAGAGCTGCTAGATGTGTGTGTATGGGGAGGAGGCACTGCCAGAACAGTAGGGTTTACAGAACTAAGCTTGGCAAGGACTGAAAGAGAACAGAATTACCTAGGAGCTAAGCAAGCAATGAACAAGCATGTTAAGGCTAACAGCTGCTGAGAACTGGTTCAGGCCAAATTGCAATTAGCAAACAACAAAAGTTAAAAATTTAAGGTGAAGAAACTACATCCTTGATCACAAAAGACCACCAGCACCCCCCTTGCGACCACTGAAGACCTCAACAACATATGCAATGAAGGTGTGTACCTATGATAATTAGTTTTTGGAAAAGTACTGACTGTAAAGCAATGACATCAGTTTATCATGAACAGGAATCCATCACTGGAATACAATCCTGAACTTTACTTGCAACTAGAGCAGCTATCTTTGGTGCAGATATCCCCTATGCACCCAACGCTGATGAAGAATGCTGCTTAATAACTTCTGCCAGTGAGTCTGCCACTGTGTCAGGCATATGCTGGAGCTGAGACTGAGAAACCACCAGATAACATTGGTGTTTGTAATCCTGGTTATTCTATAGTTGTGGACAGATTTTGTCCAGATAAAGTTGCTCATTTTCCCCTTCCTACCTGGCCTCTGCTTCCCACATGATACCACTGTGGTTTCAGTTTTAATACTTTCATTACCACAAAATTTAGAGAAAGATGAGAGGTTCTTGAATTAGCTGGCTGTAAGGAAGTTATTTATAAATTTCTTAAAGCAACTCATGCTGTGAAATACAAGGTTGCTTGTTCTTTTATTCTTAATAAGCACAGATATTTTTGTTTCCTCCACAAAATCATTGCTGTACAGCTCCAAATGAAATCCTTGAGGCGATCTGGTTTTCTCCAGATTTTCCATTATTAAATGCTTCACAAGTACCAACCAAAGGCTTGCTTTATGAGCCTGCAATTCCCAGTACCAAGCGAAAACCAGTAAGAGGACGTGGCTGGAATCTGGTTTGGGCAGAGGACTGGACAGTGCTGATTCTTGCTGCCTGAAGCTAGATAAGCTGGATAGATGGGCCAAGACTAGCTCTGTGAGGCTCAACAAGGCCAAGTGCTAGGTCCTGCGTTTGGATCATAACAATTCCACGGTAGACATGGGTATGTCTGGTTGGAAAACTTCTTATCCAAAAAGAACCTGGGGATATTGTGATAGTTGACTGAATGTGAACCAGCACTGTGCCCACATGGCCAAGAAGGTCGATGGCATCCAGGCTGGTTTCAAAAGTACTATGACCAGCAGGAGTAGGGAAGTCCCCTTCAGCACCAGTGAGGCCACACCTTGAATATTGTGTTCTATTGTGTTCAATCCTGGGCCCCCTGCAACAGGAGGAAAAAGAAGACTGTCCAGAGAAGGGCAGTGAGGCTGGTGAAGGGTCTGGAGCACAAGTCCTGCGAGGGAAGTGTGAGGGATCGGGGGGTGTTTAGCCTGGAGAATAGAAGGCTGCCGTGGGACCTTATTGCTGTCTACAGCTACCTGAAAGGAGGTTGAAGTGGGGAGGGGAAGAGCCTCTTCACCATGGTTACTAGTGATAGGACCAGAGGAAGTGGCTGCAAGCTGCACCAGGGCAGATTTGGGCTGGCTGGTACGAGCTATTTCTTCCCCAAAAGGGTTAATGTACATTGGAACAGGCTGCCCAGGGCAGTGGAGTCACCACCTCTGCGGGTATTTAAACGACTTGTAGACCCGGTGCTGAGGGACATGGTTTAGTGGTGACCGGGATCGAGAGTTGGTCTTTATGAGCTTAAACGTCTCCCGCAACCAAACAGCGGCGCTCCCGCCGCGGGCCGCGCGGGGCGGAACGCTGGAGCACGGAACCCTCGGCGCAGCATCTCGTTTCCGGCCGGCGGAGCACGCGCCGGGGAGCGCGCCGGTCGCAGTCGGCAGCATGTGGGGCCGCGCCCGGGGCTCCCGCTGCCTTGTGTTGCGCCTCCTCGTAGGGGCAGCGGGCGGCTATGGCGTGGCGCGGCTGCAAGGGGGGACCCGCAGGTACCGTTGCCTCCCGCAAGTCCTTCGGAGGGGGGAGAGGGGATATGGTTAACCAGGGCCTCGTGTTTTAGAGACGTTGTGTTGGTGCCGAACGGGTGCGGGGCCTTCAGCTGTATCCCGGTGCCTTGGTGTTTCACCCACCAAGGCCGCGTCCGTCTGACCTGCGGGTAGCGGTCCCGAATCTGGGCAGCGGTTACCAGGAAGTGAGGTCGGGTAGGTGGGTTCTGATGTGGTGTCCGGGATGAGGCACTGGAACAGGTAGACTAGGAAAGAACTGGATGCCGCCTCTGTGAAAGTGATCAAGGCCAGGTTAGGTGGGGCCCTGGGCAACGTGGTCTAATGAGAGGTAATCCCTGCCCATGACAGGGTGTTTGGAACTAGACGATCTTGAAGGGTCCTGTCAGTCAAAACCATTGTATAGTTCTTGTGTTGCTTTTCTCTCTGCCCTTCCCATCTCTGAACCGTGTACATATGTGACCTGAGCTTCATTAGTCAGAAGAGAAGGCTGAGAGGAGGCCACTGCTGTCTACAACTACCTGAAAAGACGTAGAGAGGTGAGGGTTGGTCTCATAGGTAATGAGTGATAGGACAAGAGGAAATGGCCTCAAGTTTTGCTAGAGGAAGTTTAGGTTGGATATTAGGAAGAATTTTATTGAAAGGATCAGGTCTTGAAAACAGGCTGCTCAGTGAGGTAGTTGAATCATCATCCCTGGGTATGTTTAGAAATTACATAGATGTGGAGCTTTGTTTTAGTGCTGGGCTTGTAGTTAGGTTAATGGTTGGACTTTGATCTTGGAGGTCTTTTCCAACCTGAATTATTTGTATGATTGTGCTGCATGTGTACAAAAGCAGAAGTTTTCTGCCTCTTGGTACATGTCCAGAGTACTGACTAAAAGTAGTATCTGGAAGATAAATTTTACTTGTATTAAAGGATTTTTTACTGCTTTTAATAAAAAGCCAGCTGTGTGGGGTTTTTTTAAATGTTATATTGTGATAGCCTCATGTATAAAGCAGCCTGGTTTAGTTTGCAGACATGTTTTCTTTCTAAGGTTAGGTTTCTAAGCCAAAGATGAATTGGGTGTTTAGGTGAACTGAGTAAAGCAAACTGTGGTGTACCGCTGACTGTAAATCTTTGATTAAGCCTTGCTGCATTTTTCTGACACTGTAGGTGAAGATCTCTAATGGAAAAGTTGTTTTACGGAGCATATAGCCTGAATGAATTAAAAATGTGTTTGTGAAACATCTGTGGGGAATAGCTGGGTAAAACATCAGGGCTCCTACCATCTCAGTAATGTGGTTCTAAAACTTTCCGTACATTTTCTGGTTGCTTTTCAACAACAACATTTGTGTTTTAGTGCTGAAAATGTATTAAGTACAGAATAACTGAAGTACTTTGATGCTAGCAGAGTTTTTGCTAAAGAGAGGCATGTGTGAGGAGGAATGGTATGTTCAAATGCCTTCCTTGATGTCCCTGGCTTCTCATCCTTGCTTGCACCATACTAGCTTTAGCTTCTTTGTAGTGATGTAGTAAACTAAGTAGAGGAGCTGTTTCAGAGGGAAAAAGTAAGGAAATAAGTAAAAACAAGTTATCTTGCATCAGAATCTATTTCTCAGTATGGCTGGATAAAGGCTTGGTTTCTGCGTTGTAGAGTGTAGGATGGGGGAATGGAATCTTTCAAAAGCATGAAACTATGTGAAGCTAAATGTATGTGTATGTGTGGTTTTTTTCCCAGTGGATAAGAGTGATCTCTTTGTCCCCTCATTTTAAGAATCTAGTGTATTTTTGGTCATACTAATGAATTTCAGTATCGGGTACTGAAAATTCTCAGTCTGCCCCTAGCTCAAGGGTACTCTGAATGCTTGAAGTTCACAGATGATTTCCTGCACAAACCATGCTTCGAGTTTTCTATGTGATGTTTGTGATGAAGGAGCCATAAATAAACAAGAGTTTTTAAATAACGCTCTTGTCTTTCTCAGACATGAGAAGGAATGTTTGATGTGTGCTTAACATACTCAGTTTGCACCTAATTAGGCCTGGACTAACTAATGTGGGGTTTTGGGGGTGTGTTTTGTAGGCTTACAACATTCAGTCTGGGAACTCACTTGTAACTTCTAACTGAGTTGGTTATTTTTTAACTTTGCATGTCACCTAGCAGAATAAAGAAACTCTTCAGCACAAGCAGCCTGCTTTCCACTGAAAAAGATGAATCTACAGCTCCCAAAGGCAGCACCACGCAAGTGGCATCAAAGAGTCAGGAGCATAGGGAAGAAACACCAAAGCAGAAGTTGTTAGATATTATTGGTAATATGAAAGTAGAGGTGAGCTACAGAAACAGACTTCGACAGTTAAAAACATCTGAGACCGAAAATGAAGACAGAAAGAAGCTGGAAGGTCCAAGTAGCGGAGGAAGAACTACAGAAGACATCCAGCGGTAAAGTATAACAGACTTTACTTAGCATGTTTATTTTTCATTGTATACTTCAAAATAAAGCAGCAAATGCCATTTCTGAGTACGGAAGACTCTGCTGTACAGATCTAATTACAGTAAGTTGCAGAGGAGAATATGGACAACAAATGATACTGAATGGTTTCTCTGCTCTGTGACTCTTGAAAGGTAGCACCAGCATCTGCCTGTGAGAAGTTATTTAATGTGTGGCAGAAATACTGTTCAGGTTAAATACAGGAAAACTGAGGAATAAGTGTGTGTGGGGAAATGTATTAATGGCATCATGATTGCCTCATTTTGTGAATGGTCCACCTTACCCATGTGTTACGTGATGACCCCACATGTCTTGTTGCCTGTGATCTTTCAAGTTTCAAGTTCAAGGGCTACGCAGTGGCACAGAGCTGCCGTTTACCTAGGTGTGAGAGCAAGAGTGCTCAGTGGCACTTGGTGGTTGATGGTTAGTGCAACTTAGGGCAAACCTGGCTGTCCCTCTGGCTACCCTCCACTTGTGATAATGTGTAAATATAACTTCTGAGTTACTAGGCATAAAATGTCAGCACAGAAATGGCAATTTAAATATATTTAAGGCTTCCTTTTATTTTTTTTCTTCTCTTACAGAGGCAAACCTTTAAATCAAGAACTGGTAGAGGCTGCTGCTGCAGTCGCATCCTCCCTACCACGCAACAAGAAACAAACAGAATCAGAATTACTTGCACAACTGAGACGACATGAAGAAACCACAGATAAACAGAAAAAGGCGGGACTTGTTGACATACGGTCTGTTTTTTGAATGTTATTCTCCATAATGTTTGAAATTCTGATTTTTGCAGTGTCATGCTGAAGGTGACTGTGTTCTGTGTTGGAAAGATTGCCCCTAAATTGGACATTTGGATAGATTTTCCTTGGAATTAATGAAGGTTGGGAACATCATTGGTGTGGTTATAGCATGCACCCTAAATTGTGCCATCCTCATTCTAAAATGGTTTTGCAGGAATGGAATTGGGTTTCTGCCCAGGATGATTACTTTCTTGGACAGCCTAGCAAAATAACAGGGAATTTTTTTTTCCAAGCTTCTGAAAAATCTCACACAATGGATGGATTTGTAGGCGCTTCAGACGTTCTGTCTGGACTGATGAATTTTCATGACAACTCTGCAGAGCTGAACTAGAGCAGCTCTATTTATAGCCCCACCCTTCTTTTCAAAACTTTCCAGACAACCCAAGAAACTCATCTCTTGGCTCAATTCAGTTTCCAGTGTGGCTTTTAAACAGATGAGAAACATTTGTTTGGAGACCGAAACAGTTGTGTCTACTGCTCTTTTGGATGATGGCTGAAGGCAGGTTTTTCAATCTCTTCTTACTGTTTTTTCTCTCTCAGCTAGTAGTAGGATAACTACTGAGAAAAGAAGGCATTAAATCCAGATGAAATGCTGAACGGAACAGAAAATTAGATCCTCAGCAAAAACAGGAATATGAAACCTTTATTTATGGCAGTTCATTCTGTGAATTGCAAGCTGCTTTTCTTAGTTTTTATTTATTCTGTGAAAATGAATTTATCTCAAACTTGGATTTATGTTTGAATGTGCTTATTTGTAGTTTACTTGAGGGATCGGTATAAGATCCGCTTTGTCTATCAGCAATCTGTAGAGTAGCCAGCAGACTAATAATGTTTGTGGCTACTGTGTACACCTTTATGTGAGTGAAAGATGAGGAAGAATGTGACAGATGCTTGCAGATAGATTGGGAAGTGATTAACTTTGTTAAACAAAGTGCACGTTCTTCAGAGGTTGTGATGGGAAAAGTGGAGTTTCCCTTTTAGCCTGTTATTCATGCGTCTTTCTATCAGGAGCACTAATGGTGGTTGTGGAGAGCAGAATTAACTTCCCTTCAAATATGTGAAGTCTGTCCTGTTTGAGGAGGTATGGTTTTAGGTAGTAGTGCTGTGCGTGTGATGTTTTCCTAATGAATGTAGGATGAGATTGCAAGAACTTTATAGACGCTTCTCTCTCCATAGGTTCTTGGAGACAGAATTGGTAGCTTTAACAGTTAGATGTCTGGTTGTTTTGTGTAAAATTTGAAGGGTTTCTGCATAATTTCTTTTCTTTCTTTTTGTATGTGCAATAATACTTAAACCTTAAGAGATACTTCCTAATATAAAGAGAATAAGTAAGGACTAGTTTATATAAATTATATGTTCACTGAACTGTTAAGTGCCAGAGAAGTTGTTCCATCTCTTTGTCGCTGAGATTTGTAAAAGAACAGAGTGCACAAATATCTTATATAGTGGCATCAGCTGTAATTAGAACCCACTTCCTAGTACCTATTAAGATGTTGGAGGACTATACAGATACTGTCAGGGCTAATATGTGCAGCGGCTAACCTGATATGTGACTGCATCTGTTCCTTAAGCTATCCATGTAGCAGTCCTTATCACCCATTGCACTTACACTGAAGCATTTTCCCTGGAGAAGGAATGTGTCTGAGGAAGTTGCAGTATAATCACTGAATCACAGAATTGTTGAGGCTGGAAAAGACCTCTAGGATCATCCAGCCCAGCCTATGACCTAACATCACTACATCACCTAGACCAGGGCACTAAGGTCCATGTCCAGTCTTTTCTTAAGCATCTCCAGGGATGGGGACTCCACCACTGCTCTGGGCAGTCCAATCCTGGGTCTGATCCCCCTTTCTGTGAGGAAGTGCTTCTGAACATCCAACCTAACCCTCCTCTGATGCAGCTTCAGGCCCTGCTCTCTCACCTTGCTGCTAGTTGCCTGGGAGAAGACCATGACCCCCAACCTCTAGAGAGTGATAAGATACCCCCCCAGCCTTCTCTTCTCCAGGCTAAACACCCCCAGCTCCTTCAGCCTGTCATCATCAGACTTTCCCTCCAGTCCCTCCCCCAGCCTTGTTGCTCCTCTGGACCTGTTTCAGCTCCTCAATCTCTTCAAGCAAGGGGCCCAGAACTGCCCCTAGTAATTGAGGGGAGGCCTCACCAGTGCTGAGTCTAGGGGGAGAATTATGTCCCTAGTCCTGGTGGCCACACTATTGCTGATACAAGCCAGGATGCCATTGGCCTTTTGTGCTATCTGGGCACAATGCTGGCTTATATTGAGCTGGTTGTCAACTAGTACTGGCAGGTCCCTCTCTGCCAGGCTGCTGTCCAGCCACTCATCCCTCCAATCTGTAGCTCTGCTGGGGGTTATTGTGGCTGCAATGTAGGACCCTGTCTTTGGCCCTGTTAAACCTCAGTCCATAACAAAAAAGGCTTTTTTTTCCCTTCTTTAGTTTAAATTCTTCAGAAATTTAAAAGCTGAAGTTCGTGAAGCTGTATTGTGCCTCAACATGATTGATGGATGTGCGAATACACAATTTTTATAACATTTTATAATCACTGGGGTTAAAGGAATGGTTAGGAAAATGCAAACCCACCTTTTTGTTGGCCAAGACTGTCAAGTCTGTCTTACTGTGCTTTGACTTGACGTTTTTTACTTCCGAAGGCAGCTTGGTGAGCTAGCATGCTTCTACCTGGGAATATGTGGGGTTTGGGCTTTTGGTTTTTTAATATATTCTTGAAAAATTCTGGTTTCTTCCTTAATAGTTAGGTAACAATGTGAAACTCAGCAGATGAGTTTTCTAGATAAACCAGCAATTCCCGCTGAGACTCCTGACTGAAAACTTGGTTCATGGTAACCTTTCATAGTTAGTCTCTGAGATGAAGCTGTTACTCAGCTTTCCGATCAGTGTTAAAACTGTTGATTTCACGAAGTCCAGCAGAAGGCACTGCAATGCTTTTAACACATCAGAAAGTGATTACTTTTCGAGGTGTTTGAACTCTGTTCTTTCATTTGTGCATTCATTCCATTGACCCAGTCTGTTGAAGTTTTATGGTCAGTATACTAACAACGTTTTAAAAGTCAGTATGTATTCTGTTACTTTATTTAAAAAATGAGAGACCTGCACAAGCAGTAGAGCCATAGAATTCTCAGCTGCAAAAAAAAATAGGGGACTCTTACTGGAAATTGCTCTTGGTTCATACTCATGTTTGTTTCTAGGACTGTGGCATAGGCCTGCAGAGGTCACTGTTGAATGCAGTCGCTCCTTGTTTTGAAGACTGTGTGTTCGCCGGGAGGGGAAAATATTAACGATACAGGAATTTATTTTTCTGAGTGTGGGATGAAGTTCCAGTCAGTGGAAATTACTACACCAAAACAAAATGAGCTGTGCTGTGAGGGGAAATTTCAGCTCCTGTTTTGGGGAGGAAAAGTAATTCAGAGCTTAGGATGAAGTATATCCAGAGCTCCTTGGGTCTTCATTTTTAGTGTTGTGATGATGGGTTCATAATCAGGAAGGAGACAGAAACTGTGGTTGTTGCAAAAGCTCTACCTGTTGTCACTGGAAGGCAGAAGTATTGAGGAACTTAGGTTTCTAACCTCACATTGGCCCATCAGCTAATGTTGTATAATATACTAATATAATGTAATAGTGCACTGTAGATACACAGAGGTTGAAGTATTACTTTTAAACCTGTTTCTAGTTCTGTTTTTTATTACAAAAGGTATTAAAAACATCTTTGTAGTTTTATATTTAGTTAATACAGGGGTGCTTTGAATAATGGAGCAATGAATTGGCCCTTATACCAATTATGAGGTGACATGAGAACTGCTCAATGAGAAATGTGATACAGAATCACAGAATTGATGGAGCTGAAATGACTCTAGAGATCATCTAGTCCCAACACGCCTGCCAAAGCAGGAGTGCCTAGACCGTATTACACAGGACTGTGTCCAGGCAGATTTTGAGTATGTCTAGAGAAGGAAACTCCGTAACTGTTGTGTTCCGTGCATACCACTGACTGCATGTTCTGATAGTTTGGTGGCATAGTTTGTCCAGACCTACTGTGCAAAACCAGATGTGAGGAATAGCTTATGTGAGCAAGTTTGCTCCCCCTGAAGCCTGGGAACATTGCAGCCTTTTAGGTCACAGCCTAATCAGGCAGTTGGCCTAGGCTCTATGTGTCTGACCTTAGGAATTATGTCCTCTTGACCCTCAGAAGTATGTCAAGCCTTTGGCTCGACATTAGCTTGCTGATCCCAGTAAGCACTTCATAGAGTAATTTCTAGTGTGAGATAGGCAACTAATCTGAGATTGCTTTTTCTTTATTAAAAGGAAATAATTTAAAGCTTGTTTGCGGATGCCTTTCTTTCAGAGTGAGCTGTGCTCTCATTCTGCCATTTGAAACCACATCTTAAGACCAAAGAGAAATCCTACTGTGTTGCTGTGGCAATTAGTTTTTACAATTTTCCAGAACTCATTTTTTCTTGTCATTAAAATCTGTTTTGTTTTAAACTGCCAAAAACATAGCTTGAATTTCATTCAGATTTTCACAAAACGGATAGGCACTACTGTTGACTTTGCCTGTTTTCATTTTTTTGAGATGATATTTACGTATTTATGGATGAGGTTTAACAGGGCCAAGTGCAGGGTTCTACACTGTGGCTACAATAACCCCCAGCAGTTGCAGACTGGGGGATGAGTGGCTGGGAAGTGGCCTGGCAGAGAGGGACCTGGCAATACTGGTTGGCAACCGGTTGAACAGGAGACAGTAGTGTACCCTGGAAGGCCAGTGGCATCCTGGCTTGTATCAGCAATAGTGCGGCCAGCAGGACTATGGACATAATTCTCCACTTGTACTGGGCATTGATGAGGCCTCCCCTTGAGTACTGCAGGCAGTTCTGGGCCACTCGCTTCCAGAGGAGAGCAATGAGGCTGGGGAAAGGACTAGAGGGAAAGTCTGATGAGGAGAGGCTGTGGCAGCTGGGGTTGTTCAGCCTGGAGAACAGGAGACTCAGGGGGGACCTTCTACCTCTCTACAGTTACTAGATGGAAAATTGTAGACAGGTGGGAGTTAGGCTCTTTCCCAGGCAACTAGCAGCAAGGTGAGAGGACAGGGTTAGGTTGGATGTTCGGAAGCCCTTCCTCACAGAAAGGGTGATCAGACCCTGGACTGGACTGCCCAGGGCAGTGGTGGAGTCCCCATCCCTGGAGGTGTTTAAGAGCAGACTGGATGTGGCCCTTAGTGCCCTGGTGTAGCTGATGTGGTGATGTCAGGTCATGGGCTGGGCTGGATGATCTTAGAGGTCTTATCCAGCCTTAATAATTCTGTGATTCTATAATAAAACCTGAATGCTGCAGTTTTGGTTGATTGCCTGGTACAGGAAGTGGTGGGGCAGAGAGGGTAGCTGTAAGGAAAAATGACTAGCTTGGTCTTTACCAGCAGGCTTACCAGTTAAGGGAACTAGTTGGCAGCGCAGAAGGATGGTGTGATGTGTTTTGCCTTTTGCATTCAGAATGAGTTGCCTACAGCCCTGGAAGAGATCAGAGTGCTTGCTGCTCACATATGATTTTGACTACAGAATTACGAGGGAAGATGTGGTCTGTTAATGCTGTAATATGGTTATGCAATGCAGCAGATTGCAGTGGATCAGGAAAGGTGACCTAGTTATTCGGGTGACATGATTGACCTGTGTCAGCTGATGTGTGGAGGAAAGCTCCCCTTTGGACTGTACCAACACAGCTCTGCCCCTGGGCAGTGTTGGCTCCTATCCATAAAAGCTTACCTCCCTATTTCAAAATATCCCTTGTATTGGGAGAAATTCCTCATTTACTTAATCAAAACACACCTAGTGCACTCCGTAAATACTTGGATGCAAATATGTTAAATTTTTCTTCTCGTTGGCAACTAAAGAATTTCAAAGAAAGCATTCATGGTAGATTTTGTGGGCTAAACCAGTATTTTTAATTTATTCTGTATAAAAAGCAACAACTGAGGTGGTTTAAAAAGTATGACTTGAATGTTTGGTGACTTAAAAATGTGTGTATTTTCTGAGGGATGTATAATTCTGCCTCAGAGGCTTATGAAACCAGCTGAGAGTAGAGTTTCGGGTTAATACATGTGACAAGTTTCCTTGCTTGGTTCATCTGTTGAGTTTTTACCTTCATGTTTTTCATTTCAGCAACGTTATTGCAGAAATGGTAGTTAAGAGGCAATCCCCAGCTCAGAGAGGTGCGAGGATATCCAATCGCATTTCCTTGCAGTTGGATGAGGATGGGCAAAGACTCAAGCCTGGAAGATTGTCACCTCAGTCTTTGGACTCCAGAAGGTATTTTTGTGGTGCTTCCTTCTTTCCAATAGAAGGAGTGTGCCATCCATTGCCAGTGGAGACATTTTCAATTGAGTTGTGCATATTCATGTTACCAGGGTACCTAAATCTTTATGAAAGTACTTGATTATTTTATTAGAAAAGCAGTTAGCCTTGTGATCAGCTGTCGTGAGAACACACTAGTTAATGTTAACGCACTAATCAATCTATGTACACTTAAAATACATTTAATTTTCTGTAATTAAGCTAGAATATATTTCATTTGATGTCATTAAAATTACTTCATGCTGAAATGGAGGTTTTTTAAACTAGTTTAAGTTAGTCTTTCCTATACATGATGCAGTTTTCTATCACTTAACATTCTGGGAGATAGAGGCCTTGAAGGCTTGCATTTATCTAATGGAAAACTTACACGAGTCCAACCTTTAGAAGTTTCCTCATTTCTGCCGGTGTTCTAAAGACTTTTTGATGTTGAGTTGTTTTTTTTAGCTTCTTTCCACCTTACAATTGATTGCAGTTCTGCAGTTGATTTCTCTATTGTCTGTGAGATTATAATTGTCTATGAAACAAACTTATATTTCACAGAATGATTTCTGGGTACTCTTAAAACTTAACTTGTGTTTGGCTTAGGCAGACAGTCTGTTTCTTAATGAACCAAGGGGTGCTCTGACATTTTTGTTTTACTCCTGTAACCTGTGCTTTCTTGCCATTTCCTTATGGCAGCTCATCATTGGGATTCTTCTTGGTATAGTCTTTCTGTGCCACTGATTTTTTTTTTTTTAGTGAGAGTAGCTTTTCTAATTTATTTGTAAAAGTTATCTACTTTTCTTGGGCTTGGGGGCTGGAAGTGGAGTGAGTCATTTGCATTTAGCTAATGCTGCAAACACATTTGGATAACTAAGAGGAGATAAAATCCCACATAAATTTATGGGTGAGTAGTTGTATGGTATTCTGCCCTCTTTGGCCAAGACATCTATTTCAATGCATAAGCAGAAAATTGTGATTTCTCCTAAGAAACAAGTAGAATGTATGCCTTGAGCCATGTAGATCATGCACTGAGCTCGGAGTGGCCAGTCACTGAAGAATTTAAGATACTTGTTGAAAAGTTTCTGAGTAACTTCCTTGTTCTTGAACTACCAAAATGGTCTGATGTTCTGATGTGTTGGGGATGTGTCTGTCAGACCTCTCCATTGTTACAAGGCCCCCAGACAGTGTTTCCTTTTCCTGGTGGAAGGCTTGTAGATAGCCCTAGAGGGGAATGTTGTCATGAAAGATGAAAGGGAAGGAAAGGTTCCTGACCAAGTCCTCCTGACTTAGATGTTTCTGTCCTGGAGTTTTCATGCAGCTGTGAGCTTCTCGTTTGAGGAGCAAGGGAACTGACTTCCTTGTGAGCTGCTGAGTAGCTCTACAGATATTTTTAATGTGGGGATAATTATCAGTCACGTCCAAGTATTTGCAATAGTACACTGTGATTCTTGACTAAGAGACATACTTCATGTAAGTTGTTGGATTTAAACCCTTTTCAAAGTCTGCATGTTTAAAAATAATAATGATCTAGAAGTATATGATTTTATAACCTTGATGAACTTTTCATTGATTAAGAAACTGAATTGAATTTCACTTATATTTGAAAACATTCAATTTATGAGAATCTCATTCTCTTTGCGTGATCTAAATTGTACTTGAGATACAAATTCAGGAAAAGTACTTTTAAATGCCTCTAATGAGCAAATTGTCTCCTGTTTCTGTCTGAAGTTTCCTCCTGAAATCCTTCCATCCCTGAAAATCTAACAGGTGTTCTTGCCTATTGATAACAGAGAATTGGTTAAGGAGAATATTGAAGTTTAAATTGAATTAGTGGGTTTCACTGAAATGAGTGGTGTTGCGCTATAGCAATTAGAACTAGTCATTTAAAAATCAATGTTCTTCCAAGCTGTGCTTGTCTTGGCTAGTGTCACCGGGAGTTACACATGGATCGGAAAATACAATCCTAAATGAACATTCTTTTAAGGCTCTGTAACTAGATTGCTCTGCACTGGAACAGATCCAGCGTAGTTACATCAGTAAAATATAACACGACAACAGCAGGTTTACAGAAGTAGTTATGGCCATCAGAAACCTGTTGTAAATTCAGAGATGTGACATTTTAACATCAAGAAGGGCAAATGTTGCCAGGGTACCAGTGACTATTTAATAACATAAAGTAGGAACCATTAGAATTTCAGTGGGAATGTGAGAGACTGTATGATTAAAATAATTACTTATTCTAAAGCGCAATGTGTTTTACAGCAAAGGCATTGTTTTTCTTTGCTTCCATTTATAAGAAAATGTATTTTCATTGCTTCTTGAAGTCTTGGATGTTTAACTTTTTTTTAGTATAGATTTATGCTAAAGATAAGTATGATGAAAATAGATGGTCAGAGTGAAGTATTTTTATATTGAGAGCGCATCAGGGTAATGCCATTAAAAATATATCGTACAGTTAGACTGCGTAGTTGCCATATGGCAGAGAAGATGACTGTGTAATCTTCTAAAAAGGATATTTATGTCATAAAGGAGGAATTTTTTGATTTAGCTGTTGCCTTTGCGCCCTGAATTGAGCAATAATTTTACGGGGGGGGGAACCCTCTAAATCACCAGATTCACTTTTTAGTTGAAACTCTGTAAAATTACTTGAGTTTGATACCATTTGGCTTTGTTCAGATGCCTGAATATTTCAGTAAAAAATGACTGCAAATCTGACATTTGGTTTATGCTTATTCTTTCACACAGAAAGTTTTGGGCTGCTCCGTTACAGATGAATAATGAAGTCATAACCACTTTCTCTGGTTAAAAGCCTGAGGATTTAGTGAGAGTCACGATCTTTTTTTCTTTTTTCTTTTTTTTTTTTTCCTCCAGAGGTCTCTTAGTTTACAAGAATGTTTTGTACTTTTAAATTTGTTATCTGGCAATATAGTGGAGTGTTGTGAAATACTATCACTTTTCTGTTTTGTTTATAGAACTCTCAAAGGAGGAAGGAGGCTTAATATATTCACTAAAGCTTCTGCAGAAACAGCAACTGCGCTGACAACAGGTTAGTGGAAATGCACTAATGAAAACCCCAGCAAGGCCAAGTCTTGAATTTTTAGAGTATGAAAAGATTTGTTGTTGTGAAGGACACTTACGACCTAGTAACTTCCTGCTTTTGAACCTGTTCAGAATTTAATGTAACTCTGATTTTTTGCATGCAGAAGTGTAATACATCAATGTTTCCTGTACTAATCAGGTTGTACTGTTACTGAATTGAAGGGTAAAACTGGCTTCTTGTCTCCAAGGCAAGTCTTTCTCCTTTGAATTTAAGGAAGTCTAGAGAACGTGTACGTTGGCTGCAGGGCATTATTTGCAAACTTGATGTATTTGTTTTATGGCAAAGAAATGGAAGGCTGTGATTCCAGGGAAACAAGTGTGTTTTGCAGGTGGCTAAGTAAAAGCAGGGTTAAAAAACACCCAAATTTGTTGTGATTGCTTTGTGGCCTTCTCTTGTTTAGCATTGTATATGTAGCTTGAAAGATCCTGTGACAAACGACACCTTGCTTTACCTACTTGCAAAGCTCTTCGTTTATGTTTAGAATCACAGAATCACAGAATGGTCTGGGTTGGAAGGGACCTTTAAAGGTCATCTAGTCCACCCTACCTGTAATTAGCAGCCAGATCAGGTTGCTCAGAGCCCCATTCAACCTTACATTGAATGTTTCCAGGGATGGGGCATCTGCCAACTCTCTGGGCAGCCTGTTCCAGTTTTGCATCACCCTCCACGGTGAACATTTGTTCCTTAGATCTAGTCTGAATCTACACTCCTAGTCTCAAATATTATGCCTTGTTCTATTTCAGGAGACCCAACTGAAGTCTGTCGTCTTCTTTCTTACCGGCCCCTCCTTAAGTAATGAAAGACTGCAGTAAGGTCTTCTCAGAACCTTCTGTTCTCCATGCAGATCAACCCCAGCTCTCTCAGCCTTTCCTCATAGGAGAGGTGTTCCATGCCTCTGATCATTGTTCTGGTCCTTCTCTGGACCCACCTCCAGCAGTTCACATCCTTCCTGTGCTGAGGACTCCAGAGTTGGACACAGTACTCCAAGTGGGGTCTCACCAGAATAGAGGACAGTAGCAGTAACACCTCCTTTCATCCTCTGGCCATGCTTCTTTATATGAATCTGGTTGGCTTTCTGGGCTGCGAGAGCATGTTGCCAGCTGATGTCCACCTTTTCATTCACCAGTATTCCCAGGTCCTTCTCTACAGGGCTACTCTCAATCCGTTCAACCCCCAGTCTGATTCAATACTGAGGGTTGCCCTGACCCAGGTGCAGGACTTTGTACTTGGCTTTATTGAACTTCATGACGTTCGCATGAGCCCACTTCTCCAGCTTTTCTAGGTCCCTCTGTGTGGCAGCCTGCCCCTTAGGTGTGTTAGTCACTCCACTCAGCTTAGTGTCATCTGCAAATTTGCTGAGTGTACTTGATCCCACTGTTAGCATCACTGGTGAAGATGCTATGCAGCACTGGGCCCTGTATAGACTCCAGACTGGTACCTCTTGTCTCTGATCTCCATGCAGACGTTTTGCTGTTGACCAGTTACTCTCTGGTTGCGACCATACAGCAGATTCCTTATCTGCCACCTACAAGTGCCAAAACTCAGAAAACAATGGCAAAACAGGTGGGGCTAGGCAGAGCAGGTGGGTCCTACCCACCTTACTATTCAGTGAATGGCGCAGCTCTGCAGGAACAGTCTTCATGCCGCATAGCAGGGTAGCTGTCACATGTGAAGATTTTGCTTTGCAGACTGGGTTTTGGCTAAGAGTCTGTGAATATGGGCGAGTCAGGTAAAGAACTCCTCCTTCCCTTTTCTTTCCAAGAGGTGAAACTGTAGTGTTCGCACTGATTGCCATGAATTATTCTGAGGCTTTTTAGAATAAAGACTTTATTCCAGTATAGTGACTTAGACCTATGTATAAAGCCAGCAGCTGCAGAGGACATGGTATTCCTATCTGATATCTTAGGAAATTACACATACTTGTTTCTGTTTCAAGAGTAGAACTGTTAGATTTTGCTAGATTCCAGCTGAGTAGTTGTCTCCTTTTTTACACTGGAAACTGCAGGGAGAAATTAATTTGTTTACTAGATTTCTTTAGTAAAATGTTGGGTAGTGCTCTTTGCGTATTTTCAAGCAGCTGTGAGCTTTCTGTATGCAGCCACCTCTGTGGTTGACTATGAAAATTGCTCATAGCAAAGGAATTCAATTGTCTGTTTTTTAAGCCTGCCAATTTCCTTAATATCAGTCCCTTCTACATACAAACCCACAGTGAATGATGCAGTGTTTGGGTTTTGCCTTCTTGACAAATGTGAGGGCAAAAAGTAACTGGTGTTGGAATTGAATCAAATGTACTCAGGTGAAAAGGTGACAACTCAACTGTTCTTTTTTTTTGGATGAGCACAATGCAGACACAGGGGTCTGTAGTAGTAACCCCTGATAAAAGGTTACTCTTCTGTTTCTTAAGCACAGAATTGGAAGGTACGCAAATTGTGTTAAAGAGTGAACTCGGTTAGTTTGGTAATTAGAAGTTAAGAAGTAAGTAATGTGGTATTTCTTGTTCGATTCCAGGTAGCCTTGTTACAAGCCAGCAAGCTTGTTACTTGAGTTACTGCCCAAGCCTGGTGGCAAAAAATCTTTCTTCATTAAACTCGTAAAATACCAGTCCAATACTCAATATGTCGCTTCGTTTGCCTTTGCTTTCTTGGCTTTTGTTAGTGCAAATCACAGAATCACAGAATGTCAGGGATTGCAAGAGACCTCAAAGGACCATCCAGTCCAATCCCTCTGCCAGAGCAGGATTCCCTAGATCCAGTCACACAGGAACAGTCCAGGAGGGTTTTAAATGTCTCCAGAGAAGGAGACTCCAGAGCCTCCCTTCACAGCCCCTTCCAGAGCTCTGTCACCCTCTCTGGGAAGAAGTTCCTTTTTATCTTGATGTGGAACCTCCTCTGTTCCATCTGACACCCAGTGCCCCTTGTCCTATCATTGGGTGCTACTGAGCAGAGCTTGGCTTCTTCCTCCTGACACCCTCCCTTTTCATATTGATCAATGTTCATGAGGTCCCCCCTCAGTCTCCTTTTTTCCAAGCTCAAGAGACCCAGCTCCCTCAGCTTTTCCTCATCAGGGAGGTGCTCCACTCCC